>VWZI01004356.1:661295-683377 GCA_013396835.1 Psilopogon haemacephalus
GGGGGGGGAAATTTGCCTTGTTTTCTTTGGGAGATTTGCTGCAAGTTTTGAGATGTAGAGGTTCTTTTATATTTTGAGAAAGAAAAGCACTGGAACAGTGAATACCATGAATAAATAATCTCAGCTTCTAAATGCAGAGAGTTCAGGACAAATCCACTGTGTTTCCAAGAAAATAAGTGGGAGGATGCAGCACTGAACACCACAGGAAGAGGGGAAAAGGAGAAGGAGGGAGAAGGGAGAGGGTGGCAGAAAGGGAGAAAGAGGAAGAAGAGAGAAGGAGAGAGAAGGAGAGAGAAGGGGGAAGGTGGCAGAAAGGAGGAAGAAGAGAGAAGGAGAGAGAAAGGGAGAAGGCAGCAGAAAGGAGAAGGTAGCAGAAAGGAGGAGGAGGGAGAAAGGAGAAGGAAGGTTCACAGAAGCTCCTCTTTAGGAAGCATGGAGGGATTTCTGCAAATCCCATTCTGTGCCTGTTTGGTACAGAGGTAATGGCAATAGCTCTTGGTAAGCTGCTCTCCGGAGTGCACCATCTTACCCTTACCTTTCATTTGCACATTCCTCCTGGTCCTGCCCTCTAGCACCTTTTGATTGGTCTCTCTAAATATAGGCACCAGTGGTGAATTGGAAGGGCTGGCTTGCAGTGCCTCATCCCTACTGCACGTATCTCTGCTGCATTCTGATGAGCTTTTTGAAACAAAAAATAGCATAAATTTGTTTGCAGCCTGAGTGAGGAGTGGCAGCATCTCACATCCATCCAATCTCATTGTTCCTGGCTACAACAAAACCTCTCAGCAGTCCAGTGCCATTTGTAGCAGGGCCCTGGCTGCTGGAGCTAGGCACTTGGTTACCCCTGCTCATCTAGACTTGGCGGTTCCTGGGCTGGTTTGCTTTGGCTGTCTCTGACCAGGGGGTATCCTATGGATCCTGGAGAGGAGAGCAGAGCCCATGCCAGGGGCTGCTGCATGAGGCAACTGTGCTGCTTTCTGTCCACAGCACAGCTCCCGCCTGCCTCGAAGGAAGCTTCCTAGAACGAGCAGAGGCAAAGCCTGGCACTGTTGCTTATCGTTCACTCTGCTGCTGCTGGCTTCAGAGGAATCAGTGGGAGTGATTCCTCTTCCTTTCCTTCCTATCTTCCTTTCTCTCTGTTTGTTCTACTTCCTTTTTGGCATCTCTCCTTTCTTCCTCCTCCTTCTCCCAGCAATTCCAGCCCCAGACTCTCCAGCATCTTGGCATGGTTTCCATTCCCCTCCATCTGCTAGAATGTGTTCATGTTTTATGTACCAAATGTTGCCATTTCTAATGGTGTCAGTACGGCTTGGGCTCGGAGCTTGAGTGGAAACAAGCACTTGGGGCAGCGTTTTCCTCTCTCCTCACTATTCTGTCAGACTATTTTCAGACTCAGGAAAGAAAACACTGCACAGTTGGGTCCTGCTAGGAAGATCTGATGAGCAACCATGATGGATAGGAGCAGTTTTTGCTCTTTATTGGAAGTTTAAATGTCCAGAAGTGTGGAGGATCCATGTGGTAAGTCATGGAGCAAGTGGAGGCAGCGTTTCAAGAATCCTGTATCAGACAGATGACAGAGTCAAGGTGGCAGGGCTGGCTCCTTCATCCTGTGGCAGATGGGGTCGTGCCTCTGCAGACAAGCTTCCTCCCAGCTCCTTGGAGACCCTGCCAGCAGCCTCTGGCACCAGACAGGGTGCTGATGTGGATACAAACAACACAAAAGGTGTTTCCAGAGGCTGGTGAATGGAGAGGGAGGTAAGAAGGCTGTGGCAGGTGGCAGAAGCAACAATTGACAAAAGCTTAGTGCCCACAGGAATGTGACATGGCAATGCACAGCCTGCAGCTCTGTGTGCCCAGCTGTTGTGGGCTGGCATAGCTCTGCTGAAGTCAAGTCCAGCTGAGGGCATGGAGAAAGATGTTGCTGTGTAAGCTTCACTCTGCTGTCTTCCACACTCTCTGTTTTCTCCTTGCAGCACACTAAGGCCCAGATTTGGGCTATGAGGCTGTCAGGCAGCTTATAACACCCAACCCTGCCAGCATCACTGCTGCCACTTTCAGAACCAGCACCTGGAGAAGCACTGCAGTGCACAGCAGGCAGCACTCTGGTGAGCAAAGCAGGGTGCCCATGCTGGGCTGCAGAAACCAGTGGCTCACAGGCAGGAATCAACCCTGGCTGGGGAAGGCTGAGCAGAGGTCCTTGGGCAGCCACCGCTCCTGGAGGGTGTTGTGCTTCACCTCCTCTGCATGCCAGTTGCTTCTGCTCCTCCCATGTTTGCAGCTGCAGCTCTGCACACCTGCCAGCCCAGCTGCTGCACCACTGCAGCCCTGGCTCTGCCCTGGCTCTGCCCAGGGTGAAGTCAGGTGCAGAGCACCAGGTGCATTCCCAGCCTGCCAGGGCTTTCAGAGCACAAGCAGAGCCTTCAGCAAGAGGAGATGGTGAGGGAATTGTGTTCTGGAGCACGCAGGATGCATGCCTGTGGTGGAAGGCCTGAGCCACGTGCAGCAGAGGACTTGCAGAGCAGCTCCAGTGCTAACCCCTGAGAATGCTCTGTCTCATGCCTGCCTCCCTCAGTGGGCACTCTCAGACTGCAAACAGATGAAGTGTTTACAGGATGTTAGAGAAGTGCCTCCCCTCCCTGCCTTATATCCAGCCAGCTTCTGTCTTCTGCTGCTCTTTTACACTCATGGCTGCCAGTAGGTTTTTTTTAATTAGACTTCTCCAGCTGCCTTCTCTTCCTGATGAGCTGCTGGGAGACCAGACAAAGCATGCAAGGAGCAGAGAGGACAAGAGAAGCTAACACATGGCAGGAATTCTGCCAGCTGTAGAAAATCAAGTGATAACCCGAAGGACATTTTTTTCCTCTCCAATCTATGTTTTCTAAAACCTGGAGCAGTTATGCCTGACAGCACTACAGACTCCTCCACACCACGATCTTTGTGGGCAGTGTCCCTGCAAATTAGATTTTTCTTATCAAATAATTAACTTCATCAAGCAGCCCAAAACAACGCTTTGCATCAGCCCTGGCCCCAAACCCATTAAGGCTTTGTTATTCCAGCAAGCACCTCCCTACAGCTTTTATCTCCTCCCAGGGGTTTGCACAGCAAAGCAGGCTCCTTCGGTTTGGCATCTTTTTAATTACTCCTTTCTGCCTTGCAATCTTTCATTTCATTTTGCAGCATCCAGGCAAGTTATGGGGCATGGAGCACTGGAGTTGGAGAGGTCACAGCAGCACAACGGCAGGGAGCACACAGGAGGGATGCTGGCACAGGTGAGGGTGGCAGGGTGGGCGTGAGAAAGCTTTGTGCATGTTGCTCCCTGGTTTGCAGCGCCATTGGCAGGGAGAAGGCAGCTTTGTAATGGGTGGAAGCTGAGGCAGAAGAAGTTTCATTTAAACATCAGGAGGATTTTTTTCCCTGTGAGGGTGACAGCACTGGAACAGGCTGCCCAGGGGGTTGTGGAGTCTTCCTCTTTGGAGATATTCAAAACCTGCCTGGATGTGTTCCTGTGTGATCTGCTCTGGGTCATGCTGCTCTGGCAGGGCTTGGGCTGGATGAGCTTTGGAGGTCTCTTCCAGCCCCTGACATTCTGTGTGGTTGTGTGTGTGTTCCCCAGTGCTGCCAACACAGGGCATCCTTCTTGACTATTTCCTTCTCCCTTCAGGCAGCAAGGAGTGGCCCAGTCAGGTAAGCTGCTCTCACAAAAGCCAGATCACTTGGAAATGAGGCCGTCTGGGTTAGAAGAAAGCCACCTTTTGTTTTCCCTTAATGCCCTGCTGTTTGGCAGGCCTGGGATCCCCTGTGCCTGTCTGGAAGGAGGGCACACCAGGCTGTCCTCTTGGCTGCAGAGGAACAAAGCTCCAAGAGGCCCTGCAGCTGTCAGGCTCCCAAGGCATCTCCCTGCTCTCTCTCCTCCTCCCCTGCTCACTCACCTCCTGCCATCCTCGCTCATGGGGCTCCAGACATCTCCCCTCCCTCTCCTTGGCACTGAGGACCCCCAGAGGTGCTGCTGCCATCCTCTCTCCTCTGCAGCATGAACCAGAAGCTCTGTTCTGGGCTCAGTTTAGCAGGAAGCTTCCACACCACTAATTGGGAACACTTTAGGGTTTGATTGAGGTTTTGTTGTCTGTTTTGCTGTCTGTCAATGAGCAGGCTCCTATCCCCCAGCAGGGTTAATTATTTATGAAGGTTCCCCAGGGGCCAGGGCCTGTCAGCAAATAATGGACCCAGAGGTTCTCTGGCCGCACCGCCTGGCTGCTGCCACAGGTCTCTCTGAGCACTGGCAGAGCAGGATAATGCCCAGATTGAAATCTGTGTGTTAATTGCCTCCTCTGGGAAAAGAGGGCCCTTGCCAAACCCTCATCTCCATGGAAAAGAGCAGAGCTGAAGTAGCCACTGATGTCCTATAAGAGCCCTCCCACAGGGCTTTCCATGCCTGTAGCTGCCTCAGGCACCACAGGAAGGTGACAAAGGTTCTCTGAGCACCTTCTGCCAGGTGAGAGGCAGTGGGCAGGCTGCTGCCCTGCTGCTAGCTGGGTCTCACTGCAGCCAGCCCAGTACAGATGTGCAAGGGCAGAGAGAGCCCAGCAGCTGCTTCCCTTCACGCCAGGCAGTGATGGAGAGAGTCTCTGCCTTGCTGCCTCCTTTGCTGCAGCAGCCCTGGGTGCATTACCCACCCCAGGCATAATCAGCAAGCTGTTAATTACTGCTCTGTAGCACACAGGGCTTCTGCAGGAGCTGCTTTTCAAACAAACCCCCCAGGATGACTCTCCTCTGGCTCGTGGTTTGCCTGCACTTTGGTGTGTGCCTGGGATCTGCCTCTCCTCCCCAAACACGGCAGCGGCTGCGCATCTGCTGAGCAGCTGGGGGGCAGCAGAGCAGGCAGCAGCCCAAAGGACAGTCCCAAGCCTCGCTGCTGCTGCTGCTGCTGGATCCCCTTCAGCTCTTCTCCCTAGCTGCCATTTTCTCTAGCTGCATTTATTAGTTCACACACACAACTAATGCAGATTATTCTCTGCAGTATGGATGTGTTGCTCCTGCTCATGTTGATGATAGTCCCACATATGCCATGGCAGAATAAATGCCAAAGTACATGAACATTTTGCTCGATAAAGGGCAATGCAGCTCCTTCAAGCAGTGTAGGGATCTGCCAGCAAAGGAATGGGAGCTTGGGAAGAGCAGAGAGAGCTTCTAGAGGAGCTGAGGTGCAGGGATGTTGCTTTGCCAACTTTGGCAGCAAAGCCAAACAAAGATGTTCCCACTCATCCTCTTCCTGTCCCTTTGTGCTGTCCTTCCCTGCCCTTCCAGTTGAAGCAGCTGTAAATGAGCTGCTGCCATGACTGAGGTTCAAAAGATGCTCTTCAGAAGGAAGCAGAGACCTGCTGCCCACTCTGGAGCAAGAGAAGTAGCAAGCTGCTGTCGGTTGCTCGGTTTCCACAGTAACAAGGATGGATTTTCTTCCCTCCAAAACCAGCTCCGCCCCGGCTAAGAGAGGCGGAGCTGGAGAGGCTATCCCTGCTCTGCCTCTTGGGCTCTGGAATGTGCTGCTGCACGGCAGCAGGTTCCCAGGCTGGGCAAGGCAGCAGGTTCCCCCTCTGCTGCTGGGCTGCAGCCTGCCTCTGCCAAGGGAGCCGCAGGGGCGCAGTCAGCTCATCGGCTTGCTTGGGAGGGCTGCTGAAGCCTGCTGAGCAATCCCATTACCGGTTCTGCAGGTAGTCCCCTCCCTCCCTGCCTGCTTTGGATGCCGTGACAAGAAAATGCATATTGATAAAGCCTAAAGGAATTCAGCTTGACCTGGTGGCTCCCAGAAAGGTGCTTCCTGTTATCCTCCAGTGCTGGAAAACCACAGCAGCCACGGTGGGGATGGACCAGGGGCAGGAATTCTTGCTGCATGGTTTGAGTGGCCTCAGCAAGCATTCCATTGCCCCCAGGTCACATCCTCAGCTCAGGGCTTGCTGCACAGAGGAAGCTGCCTTGCTTGGAGAGCTGGGGACACAGCAGCAGCCTTTGCCATGAGACAGAAGCAGGGCACAGCTGGCATGCTGGGCACCCACAGCTCCACACTGCCACTCCTCATTGCTGCTCTGTGACTCACAGGCAGCTCAAAACCCTCCCTGAAAAGGATTGTACAGAAACAAAAAGAAATGCAGTAAACAAGAAGTATAATAAAAACAACAACAACAAGAAGCCTCCACAAATTCCCTGTCATTAACCAAAAGGGTGGGATAGAAACTGGCACTGCTTTTCTCTGTCAGTCTTTGCCATTTCCAGTACACATGCTCCTGAAGGAAGGGTGCAGGTCCCAGCTCTCATCAAATCCCTTTGCTGAAGCACCTCCTTATCATCACCCTTTAGCCCACATCTGTGCTGCTGCCCTGTGCCCAAACTCTGCCCTTCTCATGCCACTGTAGGAAGCTGAGTGGATGTGGAGTGGCCATCTGTGGTCACCCTCAGGTCATCTGAACATAGGGGACCTCAGCTCCCTTACACATCCACTACACCCCAGAAGCTGAAGAGGTCCAGGGAGAAACCAGCTCCGGTCCCAGGCAGGGTTGACAGAGAAAATGAGTGCCTGAGAAGGGCAGGTTGGGAGTGCAAGGACCTGGGCATGTGAAGAAGCCACATCTGGTCAGCAGCTGCAGCATGGCTGAGGCAGCTGAAGGCTGGGAGCAGACCAGTGTGACCAGTAGGCACAGCAGTGCGGTGCCAGAGCACAGACACACACACAGAGCACGGCTGTGGGGAGCTTACTCTGATGATACCTTGCTGCTGATGCAGTGCAGCCAAGCCCTGGTCCACGGAGGGATGAGCAGCACTGGGGCCAAAAGCTGTAGGCAGCAGTTCCCACTGCCCTGTGCCTGCACCCATCTGCAGGATGCTTCTCCCCACTCACCTTCCCCAGGGCAGGCTTTCTGCCCCCCTACAAGCAGAACTCTTTTCCCCGTGGACTGTTTTTTGGTTGTTTTTTTTTTTACAGCCTGACTCCTTTCTCCAGCATCAGCCGAGGCTGCAAGAGAGCAGAAGCAGGATCTAGCAGGCCAGCAGCACAGTTGCTTTGATCAGCCCAGCAACACGGGCTCGAATTGCTGCAAAACTCAGGCTCTGCTGACCTCTAGGGGACTGCGCAAACCCAGGCGTGGAGGAGCACCTGGGAGCCTCTGGCTTCCACCCTCCTCCCATCCGTTTGTCTAGCAAAAGGTGTGAAACCCGTGCCTTGGTGTCCCAGCTACAGCAGCAGGCGGTGCAAAGCAGGGCCGAGCACACCTAGGCCGTGGAAATGCAGCGAAATGTGCTTCTAATGGCCTCTGTCACTCGCTGAACGAGTGGTGGAAGCAGGAACCTTGGCTCAGAGAAAGCACAAAAAAACCACACAGAAAACCAGACAGCAACCCTGTGCTGGGCTGCAGCAAGAGCAAGGGAGGGGACTCTGTCCCTTGGCTCTGCTCTCCTCACACCCCACCTGCAGCACTGTCTGCAGCTCTGCAGCCCCCAGCACAAGCAGCACATGGAAGGGTTGGAGCCAGTGCAGAGGAGGCCACCAAGGTGCAGCTGAGAGGGCTGCAGCAGCTCTGCTGTGAGGACAGGCTGAGAGAGTTGGGGCTCTGCAGCCTGGAGAAGAGAAGGCTGCCAGGAGACCTTGGAGTGGCCTTGCAGCATCTGCAGGGGACTCCAGGAAGGCTGAGGAGGGACTATTGACAAGGCCTTGTAATGACAGGAGGAGGAGGAGGAATGGGTTTGAAGTGGTAGAGGGGAGATTGAAACTGGGTATTAGGAGGAAGTTGTTTGCAGTGAGGGTGGTGAGACACTGGCACAGGTTGCCCAGGGAGGTTGTGGAGCACAGAAGCACCAAATGTAATCAAAGATCCCATTCTGTGCTTCTGTGCTCCACAACCTCCCTGGAGGTGTTCAGGACCAGGTTGGATGAGGCCTTGAGTGACCTGTTCTAGTGGGAGGTGTCCCTGCCTATGGCACAGGGGGGTTGGAACTGGCTGAGCTCTGAGGTCCTTTCCACCCTAAAGCATTCCATGATTCTAAAATGTGATGTGCTCCTTCACACAGCACGAGGAGCTGCTGAGGGCTCACTGCACGCCTCAGCTGCCTCTGCCTGAGGAGAGCTATGGAGGCAGGAGCATAGAGAGGCAGCAGGAGCTGCACAGCTCTCATCAGTCTGCTCTCTGTCACACAAAGCCCAGAGCTGGCACAGCCCTGGAACACCTGGATGGACATCTTGGGGAAAGCAGGATGTGACTCTGGAGGGCAGGAGTGCAGACAGGCTGGGGCTGGAGTCACAGCCCTGCAGACAGGCTGGGGCTGGGGTCACAGCCCTGCAAACAGCTCTGGCCCCAGCTGCAGCCCCCAGCTCACAGAGAGAAGACTCCATCAGTCACCAGGGTCTGCCAAGCTCTTTAGTGGCAAGCTGATGGTGTAACCACGGCTGGGTTTGATGCCTTGGTGGTGGCAGAGGGAGGAGGACCAAAAGGCAGGACTCTGCTGAAGGCTTATGGCTTCTAAAGCACTGAATAAAAAGGCAACCTCCTTTGATGACCTATTTCACAGCTTTGTAGGTCCAAAGAGGTCTTCCAGCCAGAAAAATGGTGGAGAGCCCCCCACAGCCAGCCATGGTGCAGCACCACTGCTGCCTGGCATGCTGAGCTCTGCCTGCTCCCTGCACTAGTAGAGGAAAGCTTGAGAACAAATAATGGCACTACCTGGGATCCAGAGCTGACAGTTCCACCACACTGCCTGGAGAGGAGAGCAGGTCTGGGATCCAGAGCTGACAGTTCCACCACACTGCCTGGAGAGGAGAGCAGGTCTGGGATCCAGAGCTGACAGTTCCACCACACTGCCTGGAGAGGAGAGCAGGTCTGGGATCCAGAGCTGACAGTTCCACCACACTGCCTGGAGAGGAGAGCAGGTCTGGGATCCAGAGCTGACAGTTCCACCACACTGCCTGGAGAGGAGAGCAGGTCTGGGATCCAGAGCTGACAGTTCCACCACACTGCCTGGAGAGGAGAGCAGGTCTGGGATCCAGAGCTGACAGTTCCACCACACTGCCTGGAGAGGAGAGCAGGTCTGGGATCCAGAGCTGACAGTTCCACCACACTGCCTGGAGAGGAGAGCAGGTCTGGGATCCAGAGCTGACAGTTCCACCACACTGCCTGGAGAGGAGAGCAGGTCTGGGATCCAGAGCTGACAGTTCCACCACACTGCCTGGAGAGGAGAGCAGGTCTGGGATCCAGAGCTGACAGTTCCACCACACTGCCTGGAGAGGAGAGCAGGTCTGGGATCCAGAGCTGACAGTTCCACCACACTGCCTGGAGAGGAGAGCAGGTCTGGGATCCAGAGCTGACAGTTCCACCACACTGCCTGGAGAGGAGAGCAGGTCTGGGATCCAGAGCTGACAGTTCCACCACACTGCCTGGAGAGGAGAGCAGGTCTGGGATCCAGAGCTGACAGTTCCATCTGCTCTGCTCTCATTCCAGGCCCTTGCCCTGGGCCTGTCCCTGCAGGCCTCTGGGATCAGTCCCTCTGTGGCCCCAGGGCCTGCCAAAGCCTGTGGGTGTCAGGGCTGCTCTCAGTCTCTCCTGCTGGAGGTCAGGCCCACATTTAGGGCATTTCTTTCAGTCTGTGCCTGGGCAGTGCTGTCCCTGAGCCCTCAGCTCGCTGCTGACTGCAGGATCAGCTCTAGGCCAGGCCACCAGAGGCCTGAGGCCTGCCCCAGGCTGTGCCCTCCCTGCTGCAGCCTGCCCCAGGCTGTGCCCTCCCTGCTGCAGCCTGCCCCAGGCTGTGCCCTCCCTGCTGCAGCCGCAGGCCGTGGGCAGGAGAGCAGCAAAGCAGAGCTCTTCCCTCTGCCTGCCCATCTGCAGGCAGCCATCTAGCCGGAGCCCCCGCAGGATCCTTCCCCCCCTGCGGTGTCCGTGGGCAGGCCGACAGCAGCGAGCAGTGAGGAAGGGCCCTGCAGGCCGGGCCGGGCCAGGCTCCCACTGCCGCCCCCGGGCAAGGCTCCAGTTCTGCATGCCCAGCCTGGGGCCCTGCCACGGGCACCACCTGCACACACAGCGACAGCTCCCCGACACCACAGCCTGCTCTGGCACCTCAGCAGCCACTGCTGCAGGGCTCCTCTGCCCTTCCCTCGGTGCCCCGGGCCCTCCTCAGCCCCAGGCAGCACTCTGCCAGCTGCACTCCTGCCACCAGCCCTGCTCACAGCCTCTCCTCTGCCTGCTCACCTTCAGCACTGCCTTCAGTGCTCCCCACTTGGAGAGGGGCAGGGACCTGCTGGAGAAGGTCCATCTGAGGGCCCCAGGGATGCTGTGGGGACTGCAGCAGTGCCTGGGGAGGAGAGGCTGAGGGACCTGGGGCTGCTTAGGCTGCAGAAGAGAAGGCTGAGAGGGGATTGAATCAGTGTTAATCAGGCTGCCCAGAGAGGTTGTGGAATCTCCTTCTCTGGAGCCTTTCCAGGCCTGTCTGGATGTGTTCCTGAGCTAGATTGGATGGTCCTGCTCTGGCAGGACTGGATGATCTCTTTGGGTCCCTTCCAACCCCTGACATCCTGTGACCTCCAAAGGAGTTGCCCTGCTTCTACTGAATTTCCTGGAGGCCTGGATGCAGAGCTGGAGGCCTGGATGCAGAGCTGGAGGCCTGGATGCAGAGCTGGAGGCCTGGATGCACAGCTGGAGGCCTGCCAGCTGCTGAGACACCTCTCACCCAAAAGCTGAGGGCAAAGCTCTGGACCACATCTTCTCACCGAGCCCTCAGGCGTGCAAGTATTTATGCAGGTGCTCACAGATCTTGTGCTTCACTCAGTCTGGCAGCCTCTAGGTGGTGGTTGGAGGGCTGCTAACCTCCGTTTGTGGTGGCAGTGAGGGGAAAACAAGAGACACATAAAATATGAAGATGCTTTGTAAGACAACCAAAGCAGTTGTGCATCTCCGGCATCGCTGGGAAAAGAAAGCAGCAGGAAGACAGCAACACAGCAATGTACATGGTCAAGGTAAGCCATCAGTTTTTTTTTTTTTTTAATATAAAATACATTTTATATTAATGCTCATTCACGTTTAATGCACATGGAAACTCAGTTTTCTACATATAAAATTCCAGCTGATCCTCACTCGCTGCCTGGTCGTGCTTCAGGTCAGCAGCAGAGCTCGGTGTGCTCAGGCCAGGAGGGCTGAGCAGTGCCAGAGCAGCTGCAAGGTCCCCAGCCCATTGTGCAGGGCACCCCCTCAAGCCCTCCAGTCCTTCAGTCTGGTGTGGCACATGGCATTCCAGAAAAAAAAAAAAAAGGAGTTAGTGAACACAGAAGGTGATAAATCTGCACCATTTACAGGCTGCTCTAATGCTCGTGGGGGACGCAGGGAAAGGTGGCAGAGGGCAGAGCCTTCCACCCTCCCGGAGGCAATTACAACCACTGCATCTTACTGCTGGGCCTCATTTCATGGATTCCTGCCTGTCCCACTGCCACCCAGAGCCCAGCTCTCATCCTTTGCAGCACTTCAGCCAGTTCAGCTCCAGTCTGCCCTGTGCCAGGGGCCACTAACACCATGCCAAGGTTGCAAGGTGCCTCCAGCTGCATGTCCTCAGCTACCATCCACCCCTCGGCTGTGCAGGCATTTTGCATGCAGCCAAATGCTGAACCAGACCAGACAGTTGGACTGATCCTGCTGGGAAACTCTGTCCATGAAGGGGGGAGAGGGTCAGGTGGGATTGGTCTTGCTGGAAAAATGTCTGTCTATAAAGAGGGAGAGAGTCAAGTGGGATTGATCCTGCTGGAAAAATGTCTGTCCATAAAGAGGGAGAAGGTCAAGTGGGATTGATCCTGCTGGAAAAATGTCTGTCCATAAAGAGGGAGAAGGTCAAGTGGGATTGATCCTGCTGGAAAACTGTCTGTCCATGAATAGGGAGAGGGTCAGGTGGGATTGATCCTGTCCATGAAGAGGGAGAGGGTAAATTTGTACCCTGACCGACCCCACAGCTTAGTGTGCAGAGGTGTGTGTGGATGTGTGCCTGTGCAGCTGGTGCCAAACAAAAGGGGTGCAGGCAGCTAGCAAATCTGAAGGGCAGGGCTTTGCCTCCAGCCTGCAAGCCTTGTGTTAGCTTATAGTAGACCAAAGGCAGCCCCAAAGATGCACTGCTATGAGCCACAACCACAGCATCATACAATGGGCTGGGCTGGAAAGCACCCCCAAAGCTCATCCAGTGCAACCCCCTGCACTCAGCAGGGACATTCTCCACTGAACAGCTTGCTTAGAGCCTGCTCCAGCCTCACCTTCAGTATCTGCAGCCATGGGGCCTCAACCACCTCCCTGGGCAGCCTGTGGCAGTGTTGCAGCAGCCTCCTGGTGCACAACTTGTTCCTCACATCCAAGCTCAATCTGCTCTGCGCTCATTTCAAACCATTGCCCTCAGCCTGCAGCCCTTTGGGCTCAGTCCCTCTGCAGCCTGCTTGCAGCCCCTGCAGGTCCTGGCAGGCTGTTGCTAGGTCCTGTCCCTTAAATTACTCTAAACCGTGTGCCCTGTGACACTTTTTCCACTGAAGTTTTTATTTTCCTGTCTGGAATTCATGGTGTAGATGTTAAGTGCTGTGAATTCCCTTCCTTAAGGTACTGAGGGTAGCACCATCGAGCAGAATAAAACCAGCAACAAATTCAAAGTACAGGAGGGCTGGAGGCTACGAAGGGAAAGGTTCTCCAGAAGCATGGCTGTGTTTCAGGTTATGGTTTTAGCTGGAGAGGAAAGAGAGACTTAGGGACTTAAAGCAGGGGTGGAAAGCACTGGGCTGACACTTTATTTTGGTAAGCAAAAAGCCTATTGCTGCTGTGCAGTGTTACACAATGAACTGCCACAGCTCTCACATCACCAGCCCAGAGAAGAATGTGCTGTAACTGCCACGTCTGTGCTGCATGCCCAAAGAACATGCCAAGCTGCACTCTTGCATTGGTTTTATCTTCCACTTATTTTATTTCAAACATTCTTAAACTCTGCCTTTTGCAGTGTTGCTAACACCTCAGGTTACCACACACTGGCCCAGGTGTGGAAGGGTCTGGCCCCAGAATGGTAACATCATTAGAAATGAAAATTTGATCTCTTAGGTACCACTGGGAAAAAAAAAAAAGGAAACAAAAAAAACCCCCACAAAGCAACAGAAAGAAGTCTTTTACAAAAAAATCTATTGCAGAGACACAGCTCACAATAGGCTTTTCAGACTGCTCTGTTTCTAGGGGCTGTCCAAGCATCTTCTCTTCACTCACCTGTCACTCAATAAAGCTAATTCTGCAGCAAAGAGCTTTTGAAGCTCTTTGTAAAAAAAGGAGTAAATTTAGAAAGGCTCTGCTGAGTTGTGTGGCACAGCTCAACCTCCTCTCCTTCTCGCCTGGGCAGTACAAGCAGCAAGTGACTGAAGAGCCCCTGCACATTCCCAGGCTGGGACTCACCCCAGCCACTTCAGCCTAAGCAGGACAGGGGGAAAATAAGCAGAGCCTTCTCCTTTACACCAAGAGCCCATCAGAGCCCTCTGGGGAGCAAGTCCCCAGCACAGGAAACCTTCTCATGGTTTTTATATCAGCCAAAGCAGGGTTTTTTAGCACCCCCTCCAAGCAAGCTGGAGGGCCCAGTTTGAGGAGCAGGTGCTGGTTTATGTCCTGGTGGCTCCCCTGTGAAGCTGCACCACAGTTCCCCACGGTGCTAGGTCTGAGTCACAATTCATAGAATCACAGAGCGTGAGGGGCTGGAAGGGACATGGAAAGATCATTTAGTCCAACCCTCCTGCCAGGGCAGGATCACCTGGACCAGGTCACACATTTTGCAGCGTACTAAACCCAGCAACCTTTGGAGCTGGTTGCCATGCAGAGGCAGGACAGGTGCTGGCTGTTTTCAGATGGTGTGTAGGAGAGCAGCATTTGGCTTTGGCATGGCTGCCCATGCCACCTGCAGCTGATGCTAATTCCTCCTGGTTTCTCATCCAGCACCAGCAACCCTGGTGTCACAGAACTGTATCACAGGATCACAGACTCCTCTGGGTTGGAAGAGACCATCCAGTTCCAACCCCCTGCCATCTGCAGGGACACCTCCCACTAGACCAGGTTGCTCAAGGCCTCATGCAGCCTGGCTTTGACCAGCTCCAGGGCTGTATCAGTAAAGTGGCACCAATGTGACTGGGTACCTTGGGTGCTCCCCTTCACTTGTGCCCACTTCCCATTGCGTTTTGGAAGCCTCCAGGCACACTGGTGCAGTACCAACCACTGCTAAACTGCTGCTCCTCAGCAGAAGGCTGCCCCCCGGCTTTGGGGCTTCGTCCAGACCACAGCTGCTGAACGGGCAGGAAAGGTGCAGGTGCTGCTTGCTCTCTGCTTCGGATTCCTTGGGCAGGTCCCCAGTGAGGCTGCCGGGCGCCGGCAGTCCCACCAGATGCTGCCTACCTGCTCAGCTCTCCACGCTCGCTGCTCTCCGCCACAAACCGAGGAGACAAACTCAGCCACAAAGCTCCTTCTGGGCTGGCAGCGGCAGAGGGTGCGGCCGAGACAACTCCACAGCAAACCCTCTGAAGCAGGAGCAAAAGTCAGGTCACCTCTTGGCAAAGCTGATCACAGGGTTACTACTACTGAAATTTTATTTGTTTGTTTGTTTCTTTGCTTTTAAAGTGTTTCTTTTTGTTGTTGTTGTTGCTGTTGTAAAACTGTGATGCTGGGAGGCAGCTATCCCCGTGTGTCGCGCTCGGCTCAGCAGAACAGGCGAGCGTGGGAGCAGTGGAGCCCACCTGGCACCACCAAGGGCTGCCCAATGGTTCAGCCTCTCAGGCCATCACTGCTGACTGACACCCATCTGTTGGTGATCAGCTTCGGGCTCCTCTTCTTCCATGTCCGCGTTGTACTCCTCGAACGCGTCATCGTCAACGTCTGGCAGCCCCAGCAACTGCAGAGAAGAAAGAGAAAACTCTGCCTAGTAGGGAACTACTCACTGGTGCAGCTCCCCTTCACACAAAGCCCAGCAGCTATCTCTTGACAGCTCCACAGCCTGGAATGGCAGCATGTGGAACCAGCCTCACTCTCCTCCTCTCCCTTCTGCCACACGGAACAACTGGAAAATGCATCCTCACACCAAGCAAAGTGCTCAGGGGCCAGAAGAGAAACACAACCGAGGCAAAGCTCTTGCACAAAGCTTCATGTTCTTCCCCGAGGACACATCAGGAATTGAGACTCAGAACTGTGATAATACTGCTTTCTACTGCTTTAAGACTGCCTTTGGCAGAGCATCCTCACACAGAACTGGCTAGTGTGGAGTAGGCAGGGAGTCCCTAAACACCCTACAGCCCCCACTGTGTTAAGAGCTTCTCTTCTACCCTTCACCCCACCACAGCAGAGGAGGCCCTGCACGGAGCTGCATGTGTGCCACTCCAGCTTGCCCAAGTCTCTTTCTGTTTCTGCAAATTAGCCTTGAGAAGAAGCCCAGCTCACCTTCCTTGGACAAGGTTTGGAAGCCTCCACTCAATGGTCACCTTTTCACCACAGGAAAAGGAGCCAACAGAGAGATTCGAATTTCCCTCCCCCTCCTTCAGAAGGTTGCCAAGCCAACAGATAAACCAAATAACAGCCAAAATAATGCATCTGTTGCATCTCCGGATAGGATCCTCCAGCAGCAGCTATTAATATCCACAAAGCAAAACCAGATGCCACGAGTTATTTGGAATGCTCCATGTCCAGCTTGCCAGGGCTCAGAGGAGAGGTGCTCCAACCCTCTCATGGCCCTTCTCTGGACACATTCCAGTGCCTCTAGATCTTTTTTGCAATAAGCACTCCAGAACTGGACACAGTGCTCCAAGTGGGATCTCTGGAGAGCAGTGCAGAGGGGGAGAAGCACCTCTCTTGGCCTGCTGGCCACACTTCTCTTGATGCAATCCAGCCCTGGTTAGACACAACCATCCCTCCGATGAGACAACCCTTGCAAGTCTCTCAATACCAGGTCAAAAGAGCAGAGAATCATAGAATGGTTTAGGTTGGAAGGGACATCAAAGCTCAGCCAGTGCCATATGCAGGGACACCTCCCACTAGAACAGGTCGCTCAAGGACTCATCCAGCCTGGCCTTGAACACCTACAGGGAGGTTGTGGAGCACAGAAACACAGAATGTGATCAAAGATCAGTACTTTGCTCCACAACCTCCCTGGGCAACCTGTGCCAGTGTCTCACCACCCTCACTGCAAACAACTTCCTCCTAACATCCAGTTTCAATCTCCCCTCTGCCACTTCAAACCCATTCTTCCTCCTCCTCCTCTCATTACAAGAACTCAATAGTCCCTCCCCAGCCTTCCTGGAGTCCTCTTCAGATCCTGGAAGGCCACTCCAAGGTCTCCTGGCAGCCTTCTCTTCTGCAGGCTGCAGAGCCCCAACTCTCTCAGCCTGTTGTCACCACAGAGAACATCTGAGAAACTTAAATCTTTGTGCTTCATCCACAAGAAAACAAAGAGATACTCGACTGGAGTCTGCAAAAGGTCTCTGACAGCCGAGGCTGCTGGTTTTGAGCAGACAAAGGCCTAATGAAATTCAACAGCAAGGGAGCAAAAGTGAAAACATGCAGACTGTAAATAAAAAAGAGTTGTTCATGGGAGCGGAACTAACGATGAGGAGAAAGAGAGCCCAGCAGGGCTGTATCCTTTAAATCACCTGAAGGCTTCCCGTGGAGGCTGGGAGTCTTTGGAAAAGGCCCCCAGCTGATGTGCTTGGCTCTGGGAATGGTTCACCAGAAGGGCCTGGCTGAAATCAGTGCAAAGGTTCCCCTGGCTTTGAACCTGCCCAAGAGCAGCTTCACTTGGTCTGACTGAAGCCAATTGCTCAGTAACTTCAGAGATGCTGAAATAAATGTGGGTCGAAGGAAATAAGTCATCTGTACCAATTTAATTAAGGTTTGGGTTTGTTTTTTGGGTTTTTTTTTTAAAGTCTTTCAGTAGTTAAAGCAAAGGAAGTTTCTCCTCAAAAGGCAGAGCTCTTCTGAGCAGGAGAAAGCAGCTACGAAGATCCAAGAGCCAAATATTGTTCTGGGAAACATCTTTATATTTTTGTGTGTTTTCACAATTCCAAGCAGCTGTGCTGATGGGTCACATTTCCAGCCCTTTCTAAGAAAAGTCTGCATCTGTTCTACTTCTTTGCAGCCTCTCAAAGGATTCTTTAAAATGATGCTCTTTTATGTGGGCCAGCTGCAGTGGTCTACAGCAAGGCAATGCAAGTGTGGAAGACAGGGAGGGGTTTCCATGTGCAGCCCTCTCTGAGCACTTGGGATACACTTTCAGGCTTCTCAATCAGTCAGCCAGAAAAAGAGGGGAGGGAAAAAGCTCTGCATGTTCAGCTGAGTATGAACAGGTCCATCCAGCAGCATTCCCATGGACATGATGGGAGCACAGCTCTGGCAGTGAACCTCCGCCTTGCTTTGCCCCAGCCCCTTACCCAGCCCCAGGTGCTCAGAAGGAGAGGCTGTGCCAGGGGAGGACTTGGCAAAAACAAACCACAGCAGCTGGCCTAAATCACCTCGCCCTGGCCAAACCCAGGCTTTGACCCAAGCCTGAGTGTTAAACAAGGACAGCAAAAGCTGCGCAGCAGCAAAAGAGAAAAATACAAACACCCTCCCCACAAACCTCTGCTCCAACTTCTTCTCAAGCAGTGACCAAACTGGAGCTGGCAAATACCAAGTGGCAGCTGTCCTAACAAAACCTGGAACATGTAGGGGAAAGAAAAAGCCAGCCCTAAAGTAAACCAAAGCACTCGGAGGGAAGGCTGCAATTCCAGCACTCAGCAGGGACACTTCCAGCTAGAAAAGGCCACATCAAGTTTGATCTTGAATGTCTCCAGGGTTGGGGCCTCAATCACATCCTTGGGCAGCATGTTCCAGAGTCTCACCACCCTCAGTTGGACTGACACCGAGGGTTGCCCTGACCTAGGTGCAGGACCTTGCAGACAGACATCCCTGCAGAAGACCACCTTGTTCCACTCAGTGCTGTCCCATCACAAGCCACAGGCAACTGTCAATGCTTGGGAGTCAAAAAGAGGCACTTACAGGCCTGAAGGACTTGAAGACTTTTTCCAGTATTTCGTGGAGTGTCTTTTTCCCACAGGAGGAGATGTAATCCTGGGCCAGCTGCAGGAAGGGCAGGCAGTCCTCACTTTCGCTCCACACGTGCTGGAAGCCAACAGCAACACAAGAGAGAAAAGGCATCAACAGGAACCCACACTGGCCTCTCCACATGCTGCTACCAGCACTGGGCTCTGGCAAGGCTCAAACAGACTTCTAAAGACTTTCCTGAAGCCTTGGTGCATGGGGCTGTGGTAGCAGGAATACTGCAGAGCTGCCTGGTGACTCTTACACCTCTGCTGCTCTGCAGCAGCTCTTTCCCCCATAGAGTGCCAAGCAGCTTTTCCCTGTGCTACAAACAGCAAGCAATGCTTGCAGCAGGAAAGAGGAGGCTCTCTCTGCAGCTCAGCTAACGTGCAGGGAGAGAGCCAGAGGGGCAGATGCTGCACTCCCTCACACAGAGCTTGCCCATCACCTCCTGGGATGCAGCAGTGGCACCTGCCTGCGATGCAGCTCTGCCCTGGCCAAATGCAACCACCAGTGAGCATCAGCTCAGCTGTGCCTGTAGGATGACAACTGTAGCTGCCTGGCTGGGAGCCTCCCCTGACCTACATTTCCTTTGCTGTTTGTTGCATTTTACAAGCACAAACACAGGGACCTGTTTTGCCGGGAGGAGAGCCCTGCCTCACTGAGCAGCTTCTGCGCTTGCCATATAACCAGAGTCACCTCCTAAGCACTGTGGCAAGGACTTCTTTACGCTCTTGCCACCTCTCAGAGGCACATCCCACAAGTCTCATGACACTCAGTGCTACCCTTGTAGCCCTCTAAGTACACAGTCGCATCTCAGCTCTTGTTTACAGCATGAGAAGTTAAATAAAGTCTGCACTTTGTGATTTCTATGGCCTAAAAAAACAAACCCAGAAGGTACACAAAGTGAATTCAAAGGAACCTCTTCAAAGTATTAAATGAACGCTCTCAAATCACAGCACTTGAAGAACAGTCTTGAGACTTTAGAGGTCTGAGCCATGGTTTCTTAATAGTTGGGGTTAGCAACAATTGTTACTTGGGGTTAGCAACAATTGTTTAGTTCCTCCTACTCTTTGCATCAAACTAGAGCTGGATGCTGCAGCTTGGTTAAGTGAGGGCTCAGGCTAGACCCGTTGTAGTTGTTTATAGGTATCAGATGATGCTGACTGCTAACATCCTGATTCTTGTTTAAATTGTGGCTTCTTTTGATGGCCAGAGCTATACACAGGAGCTTTCCACTTAAATGAAAATCAGGCTTTGCCCTTTTGTAAATAACAGCTAGCTCGTTCTCCAGGGAAACTTAACCCCTTGCTGTCCTGCCATGCTTTTGCAGCCTCCTCTCCAGCTGCATCACACTTTAGACTTAGGGTATGAATTTGTCAGCAGTAGTGCAGAACAAGGTGATTTATCACCAGGGGAAAGCCTAAGTGAGTAACTCATCACTGAGCCTCGGGGGAGAATTTTGTAGAGCATCATGAGGCCTCCAAGGATTTCCACATCTGCAGAAGATTTAAAACTCTCCCTGTGACAACAAATGCACTATGAAATTGCCATTAGTGCACACAGCTCACTGAGAAAGGGCTTGATTTCATCTCCCCCTGCCCGAGAAAACTCAACCATAGCAAGAACCAAGGTTATGACACCTGGAAGTTCAGCTGCAGCCCTCTGTGGAGCGAGGCAGTGCAGGAACTGAGCTTCATCACTGACTCATCCATCTCTAGAGGAACCTGCAACAGGAATTCTGTCGTCTCAAAACAAAACCAAGCATAACCTGGGCACCCAGCTCCTGCTTGCAAAGTTGGAGTAGCCAGCAAGGCTGCATCTATGGAGATGCACTGACACCTGAGGGTCTCTTTGCAGTGGGAGAAGAGGTCTGCCAGCAAACAGGCAGCACCCTTGGCCACGGCTGTGCAATGAAAACATCACTAACTTCATCACCCCAGTGTGTGTGTGCCAGGCCTGCCTGCTTTTGCTCACAGTTGCTTTGTGTCACTACAAAAGCAGAGCCATCGATTTCCACCTCAGCTGACCTAGGAGCACGGCTGAATTATTTAGTTCAGTGTCTACATCACTGAGGCAATTCAAGGGGTTGCATCTGGAGGGCTTTGCTTCCCTCCCACCCTCAGATGACCCCAGCACTGCTGGATGACAGTGTCACTTGCTGGACCACCTTCTTCTAGCCAGCTCATCCGTGGAGCATGGCAGCATGCAGCAAGTGCTGCTTCTTCCCTTGCTTTTATTTGCAGGAAATATTCAGACTCCCTAACTCCGTTCTAAAATATTTGCCAGGAAATCTCACACCAAGGCAGCACCCTCCTTTTGTTTGCTTTATTGGTTACTTTGAATCCCAGCACTAAGACAGGCTGCAAGAAGAGCATGGCAGACCTCACCCTCACTGATTACAGCTCTACAAGTCCAATTCATTTTTCGAGAACACTACGAGCCTCGGGGAGCTAAGTTATACACCCTTCAGCTGTCTGAAACGCTGATTCAGAGAGCTTTAACGTCCAAGGTGCTACTGAAAATGCCAAGGGGCATCTAGGTGTGTCATCTGTGTCCCTGGCATGTCAAAAACACAGCCCAGGACACGAAAATGAAAATCATATGATCCGTGTGACCTGGAACCTCTCATTTTCTGCAACATTCAGGGTTGCATTTGGCAACCTTGCTGTGTTTTCCTCCTCCTCCCTTTTAAGTTCATCATTTCCTCCTCACAAGTGGGTTATCACGGACTTCTCTGGCACCTCCTACGTAGCTTTTTAAAGTAATTTTGTTATGAAATTAAGATGTAAAGGAAGGAAACAAGAATTACCAGGCACCAGCTGCTTATTAGACGTGAGGGCCCCTTTACAAGAGCCACAGAGTGCAGAGAAGGCTGTAAAATGTGCCACCCTGAGTTCTGTTGTTATTTGCTCACTTTCACACCCCATTGTGTCACTGGAGCCATGCCAGGAGGCTCAAGTGCAAACGAGAACCAGTCCCCTGGCTTGGGTTAAGTCTCCTTAAACCAAACTTGAGTCTGTAATTGTGTGTAGGAAAACGACTGCAGAAACCCAGACAGCTGAGCTGGGAGCAGAAATGAAGCCCCACAGTGCAGGAGGAGCAGAAGACACAATGCTGGTGGAGCAGCTCATTAGTGCTTCTAATCACATTAAAGAGACACCATCAGTGGGGAGACGATTAAGAATGACTCCTGTATCTGCCTGTCCCAAGTGTCAGTACTGCAGAAGGGGCCATAAGGTTATGCCAAAGAAGGCAGAAAAAAATCCTGCCTGTAGAAGACAGAAGAAACCCCTGCTCAGCGTTTAACAGCATCTGGCCCTTCTATGCACTGTCACTACTGGTGGCTTTGGGTGAAGAGTCCTTCCCACAGGAACCCTGGAATCAAGTAGTTGCCATTTAAAAAAAAAAAAAGTAAAGGAAAAGGTGGCTGCAAATCCACAATAAAACTGGTCAGTGGTGGAAGCATGGGAATAGGCACTGAAACTGCTTAAAGTTGGCCAGGTTCAGTTTTGACAGCTGTTGAGCAGGACATAAAGAAAGAGCAGCACAGCTCTAAGCAACACGAGGAGCTTTCTTTGTGCTGGCCGATGCCACCAGCATCCCACCACAGCCTTAACCTGTTCCTGCAGCAGAGTCCTGCGTGTCCCCGCTCGGCAGCCCAGGACACACAGCCCTGCCGGGGCACGGCCACCTCTAGACGGGAACGAGCACTGAGCGCTGGGAGAGGCTGTGGGGCTGGTCCTGCTGCGGCCCAGGGGAATCCACCCCCGGAGATGCTTCACGGCCACATCCAGGGCTGCAGCTAAAGGTCTCCTGTATCCCTGGACGGCTGCACCAGCAAACTCCAGGGAGCAGGTGGCAAGAGCCAGCAAGCCCACCTGTGGGGCACAGAGCACCGCTGTCCTGCTCGCCGGCATCCCTGGCCCCACGGACGTCTCTTGTCTGCGGCCTCCATGCACCCATCTGTGGAACGGGCTCACCCCGCCGGTACCCGTCGTGGGG
>VWZI01004356.1:684326-700951 GCA_013396835.1 Psilopogon haemacephalus
GCCCGGCGGCCGCTGTCAGCAAAGCTCCGCCCCGGAGCCGGTCCGGAGCTCGGCTCCTCCGCCGGCGGCAGCGCCCGCCCCAGCCCGGCCCCGGCCGGCGCCGCAGCCCCGCTGCCCTGCCGCCGCCTGCGGGGACACCTCCGGGCCGCCTTTCGCCGCTGAAAAGGGCGGACCGGAGAGCTGGGCACTGACTTCTGGGCAGGGCCTGTTGTGACAGGACAAAGGGTGATGGTTTGAAGTGAGAGAGGGACATTCGCACTGCAGAGAAGGGAGAAATAGTTGACCCCGGCCCCGGTTGCCCAGAGAAGTGGGAGGTGCCCCATCCCTGGGACCGTTCCAGGTCGGGTTGCTTGGGGCTCTGAGCAACCTGCTCTAGCTGCTGATGTCCCTGCTGAATGCAGGGGACTTGGACTAGACGAGCTTTCAAGGTCCCTTCCAAGCCAAAGCAGTCTGTGGTTCTATGGATGCAGATGGATTCACCCCATGAGCTTGGAAAGCTCTACAGGCTGTGCCCACAGTGCTGGGGACCGATGGACTTGCAGTCAAGTTCCTGTTTCTCTCTCTAGCATATCCCAAACGACTCTCTGTACGTCTAGCAAAGCAGCTGAGATACCAGAGCTGCCTTCATAAAGGCTGCTAGGTCTGCACTGGTGTCTGCTGTGCCACAATCAACCTCCTCCAGACCTGGGTGGGATTTTGGCTGGATGCCCAAGGTCTTGTAGAGGTGACCAGGGAGCACGGAGCCCACGTGTGGAAACAGATAGAAGAGCTTGCAGGGACACAGGCAACACTGGTCTCTGAGTCTTGTCACTGCTTATCCTGGTCCTTCCCTTTGCTGGGGGCAAATGAGGCTGTGAGATCAATCTTCTGCCCAGCAAAGCTGTGGGCTTTGGTTAGGGCTGCCCAGCTGAGGGTCAACAGGCAGCCACGGCCTGAATGAGGCACAGCAAGCCCAGGCTGGTGAGAGAAGCTGGGAGGAGAGCACTGCTCAGCTTCTGCCCTTGCATCTTGCTGGGACACAGAGGCTGGTGCAGCCCAAGGCCTGCCTTCTTCTCCAGTTACTGCCTGCAACGCTCACTTGTGCTGGGTCTGTGTAGCCAGCAGCAGACCATGCAGGCAGGCGACTGATGGGGGCTGAAAGGTGCTTTGCAAAGTCACCACCAGGCAGACAAAGAGGACATCTTCTCAGTGCCTCTTCCCTTGTGACATGGGAAGGGCACAGGGCTGCAGACTGTCCCTGATTTCCAGATGAATTGCTCCACCAGCATAAAAGATACTCTCATAATAGTCCCAAATTAGTTGATTGCTTGATGTGCCAGAATCCTTAATGCCCTGCTATTTTAAACGTATGGAAATGGATTCAGCACTTCCCAGCTAGTTAGAGATGGAAATTTATTGCAAGAGACTCCACTTCTGCAGCTTCAGGCAGGCTCTGATACTCAGCTTCCTGGGCACAAGCAGGTTTTGATGAGGAATTATGACTGTGACTAGAGTGAGTTATTGTCCTTCTGGAGGCTGAAAGAGGCAGAGGAAAATTGGCTCTGGTACAAGCACTGGTGTGAGCTGACACAGATCTGCAGGATCTGGAACAGGGCTCCTTGAGGGCCCTTTCCTGAGTGTGGACACTGGCCCAGACTTTGCCCTAACTTCTGCTGCCACTGCTGTGCCAGAAGGTCCACACTGATGCTGGAAGCATCACTCACTTCTGTGCCTGTCACTTGCTTTACGTGGAGGGAGATGGAAAGCCAGGCACAGGCAGTGACAGCAGTGACATTGGCCAGGTCAACACCTCAGGGCAAGGGAAGATCTTCTCCTGCCCAAAGGCAGCCTAAGCCTCCAAAAGCAGAAAGCAGTGATCATTCTGGATACCATCCAGAGGGACCTTGACAGGCCTGAGAGGTTTGCCAATGCCAATTTCAGGAGGTTCAACAAAGCCAAGTGCAAAGTCCTGCAGCTGGGTCAGGGCAATGCCAAACACAAATCCAGGCTGGGCAGAGAATGGATGGAGAGCAGAGCTGAAGAGGACTTAGGGTGCTGGGAGAGGAGAAGCTCAACACAAGCCAGCAATGTGCACTCCCAGCCCAGAATCCAACCCTGTGCTGGGATGATCCCTGGCTGGGTGGGCAGCAGGGGCAGGGAGGGGATTCTGAGATCCTACCTGGAGTCCTGTGTGCAGTTCTGGAGCCCCCAACACAAGGAGGACATGGAACTGTTAGAGCAGGTCCAGAGGAGACCACCAAGATGATCTGAAGGCTGAGACTAAGAGAGTTGAGGTTGTTCAGCCTGGAGAAGAGAAGGCTGCAGCTGCAGGGAGATCTTAGAGCAGCCTGCCAGGATCTGAAGGAGTCCTCCAGCAGAGCTGCAGAGGGACTTGTGACAAAAGCGGGGAAGGAAAGGCTTCAGATTGGAAGAAGCTGGGTTGGGATGAGACATCATGAGGAAATTCCTGCCCAGGAGGATGGTGAGGCTCTGGAACAGGTTGCTGAGAGCAGTTGTGGAGGCTGTGAGGCTGGCAGTGTGGAAGGGCAGGTTGGCTGGGGCCTCGAGCAAGCTGGGCTGTTGGGAGCTGTCCTTGCCCCTGGCAGGGGGTAGGAACTGGCTGATCTTTAAGGGCTGTTCCCACCCAAACCATTTTGTGATTCTGTCATTCATCTGCAACTAAAATCTCTTCTCTGAGAGCCACAGTGCTTGGCAGCCTGGCTCTGTTGGGACATCCTCCTGCACGGCTGAGCCCCTGAGGATGCCACAGGCATGAGTGAGTGAGTGAGATCTGCAGCCCAGCCCTGGCTCTGTTGGGACATCCTCCTGCACGGCTGAGCCCCTGGGGATGCCACAGGCATGAGTGAGTGAGTGAGATCTGCAGCCCAGCCCTGGCTCTGCTGCTGCTGGCAGCCTCCCTTCTGACCTGGCACAGCCATTTGGCACCGTATGAGGTGGAGACTTGTGTGCATCACACAGGAATGCTCCTCCTGCCTTACAGCTGTGCTAAAGGCACTTCCTCCTCTGGAAAAAAAAGTATTTAAAAGAGAAAAGAAAAAAAAAAAGAGATTAATTGTTAGCTCTTTGATCAGCATGATTCACAGATTAATGCCATGCTGAGAACATCTCAGTGAAGCCTCAGATGCTACTTCTGGGATTAAGCAATGTCTCTTCATGTGTTTTTTTGCCCCAGAATTTTTGCAGAGAAAGCTGGAAGGGGCCCAGGTCACACCAAGTGCCTTCATGGCAGTGCTTGGCTCAGGCCAGCAGAGCACTCACAGAGCAAAGGTCCTGCTGTGGTTTGCAGCGTGCCAGTGGCCAACACTGAGAAGCAAGTGTCTGGATCTGTCCCTCTGGAATCCAGAGCTCTTTAGTGAGAAATAACAAACCTGTTACAACATCTGCAGTGCTGCCAGCCCACACAGGCACCTGGGCTGACAGCTCTGGAGCCCTGGTGAAGGCCACAAAAATGATCCTGGGGCTGGAGCAGCTCTGCCAGGAGGACAGTCTGAAGGAGCTGGGGGTGTGCAGCCTGCAGAGGAGAAGGCTCCAGGCAGACCTCACAGCAGCCTGCCAGGACCTGCAGGGGCTGCAAGCAGGCTGCAGAGGGACTGAGCCCAAAGGGCTGCAGGCACAGGCCCAGGGCAATGGTTTGAAATGAGAGCAGAGCAGATTGAGCTTGGATGTGAGGAACAAGTTGTGCACCAGGAGGCTGCTGCAACACTGCCACAGGCTGCCCAGGGAGGTGGTTGAGGCCCCATGGCTGCAGATACTGAAGGTGAGGCTGGAGCAGGCTCTGAGCAAGCTGTTCAGTGGAGGATGTCCCTGCTGAGTGCAGGAGGTTGCACTGGGTGAGCTTTGGAGCTCCCTTCCAGCCCAAACCACTGATTCTAAATGATTATCAGTTATTACTCCTAAAGCAATTCTAGCTACAGGAGCAGGCACGAGCAGGCCACGTTTGCTGGGGGAGTTTGAAGGCAAGGAAAAGTGCAGGTCACTCAGCAAGAGCTGTGAGTAACTGGAGCTACCTTGAACTCCTCACCCCGTCCCCAGCAGGCAGCTCGCCCACAAAGGCACAGCAATGTTGTCTGCATTTCAGCTCATCCCACCTGCAGGGGTAGCTCCCATCCCAACTGGCACATACCAGCCTGAGGCGGCAAGTTCTGCTCCTGCTAAAATCCTAGAGGGTTAGAACCTCCCAGCAATAAGCAGGAATACTCGGGTTCATTAAGAGGTTTAATCAAAACACATTTTAGCCAACTTACTTCTCCAGCACGTAAAAGATGTTGCCAGGTAATTGAAAGCCTTCTAAAGTGCTGCTTTTCCTGCAAGCAAGTTGAACTCCAGTGTCCATCTGAATGCAACCTGCACAGGAATGGAGGGGCAATGTGCACAGCCTGGTGACCAAGGGCATCTTAAGCCCCCCACTCACAATGCCAAGCTGTCAGTGGCTGTAAAGCACACTGGGGAAAAGGGAGAAAAGTGGCAGCTGCCTTCACCCACTGCTCTCCCTGCCCTCCCCAGCTGCCTCCAGATGAAGTTTCTCTGTGGTTCTCCTTCCCAACACGTTGCATGTGGGACAGGTGGAGCCCCCAGATAGCTGCTCGGGCAGGAGCTGCCAGGAGCCACTTGGGACATGGTGGCAGGGAGGTGACAGGCTGGTCACACACAGAGGGACTGTCCTGCTTCTGTCCAGGAGTGGGCTGGGGGCCAGCAGCCCCGAGGGCAGCCAGGTGCTGTAGTCTAGACATGAGGCTGAACAACAAGAGCCTGCCCTGCCCACCCCTGACACAGGGCACCTCCAGGAGATGTGGGGCTGAAGCTGTGTGACAGGATCTTGAGTTGGTCAGCAACAAACAGGAAGGGGAAGAAATCTTTCAGGGAAGAGTAGCAGTGAACCATGACCTGGAGTACAGAGAGTGAGGCAGAAGGTGACTCTCAAAACGAAGCTTTCCCACTTGCTGATCTGAAGCATCATTAGGTTGGTGATTCACAGCCCTGCAGCTCGCTGGTGCCTTGTCCTCTGAAGTTTCATACATTTTATGTACACATCAAGACTAAGCTCCCTGTGACACCTCCTGGATTTGAGAGTGCAGGAGCAGCCAGAGAAAGATAAGCCAGGAAAATGCTCCCCTGCTGCTCCTCCATTCCAGGAACTCAGGAACTAGCTGCAGGAACTGGGAAATGGCACCAGAGCCTCTCTGCTTCCCCACAGCTTCAGCTGGGGCGAAGTCAGGAGCAGCAGCAGCATTAAGTAGACCATCAGCCAATGTGCAGATCTACACCCTGGTGTAAACCCTCCTCCCTCCATGGGTACCAGCTTGTTAAATCAGAGCAGTTCAGCTGTCAGAGGAGGAAGAGGGGAAAAACCAGAAGGAAAAAAAAAACACCTCAGCAGTTGTGGCTTTACATCAAGTGTATTCCATAGCTGTCTGTTCAAACATGGACCCACAGCACAAATCACTTAAAAAAAACCCAAATCATTTCAAAGGTATGTACAAGAATGCAAAAATATGCCCTAGATATGCATCTATTGCAAAAATAAAATAAACCAGGTCAGGAAATCTCCCTTCAAATGTCCCTTTGCTCTTCAACACCTTATAAAAACAGGAAGGAGCTCAGTAAACAGGCAGCAGTGCAACCAGGAACTGAGAGACAGACAAAAGCAGACCCTGCAGAATGGAGAGGCCACCACTTCACCTTCCCATTCCTCAGGGTGGCACCACAGCTGTGGCACCACTTTTCCTATGACATTGAACCCTGAATTTAAAAAGCCAGCCTGGGGGCTCAAGCTCATTTTCCACTGGCACTCATTTTCCTTGCCAGTGGAAGAAGGCAACAACCCAGCCAAGCACCTTCCAAAGCTCATCAGACAAGAGTGAACTTCACTGCATGAGCAAAAGGCAATGATAATCCAGCCAAGCACTTTCCAAAGCGAGTGAACTTCACTGCATGAGCAAAAGGAGGCAATGATAACCCAGCCAAGCACCTTCCAAAGCCCCTGAAGCAGGAGTGAACTTCACTGCATGTTCTGCGCACTCCGGCCAAGCAGAGATCCTTTCCAGCAAGCAACCTGCACCAAAGCCTGCCTGGGGTGGGAGAGAGACTTCTGCCACTTTCAGCACCAATTGTTTCATTGTCTCTGCTCTCTGCATTCTCTAGGAAGCTGCAAAGAAGAGGCCAATTTCCCCAACTCCAGTATCTCCTGCCTGTGGCGTTGCAGTTTCACTGAATATTTCTGAAGGCTAGATCTGAGTGCCTGAGATAAATGAGATGCTTCAGCTGCAAAAGAAGATGCTGAGCTGGCTGCTGTTTGGCTGTGTGCAGGTGACTGATGCCTGTCCTTCTCCTCACCCTCAGCTGCTGTGTGTGGAGTGCAGCAAGCTGGGGAAGCATCAGCATCCATTCCTCCAGGGCAGATGGCAGGGATTGAAGCCCTCTTTAAACTGCTTGTAAGGCACTGGTGCAGCAAACTTTGTGGTGAACATGGTTTTATCATTTCTGGTTTCCAACTCTTTAAAGGGGAAGTCCATTAAATCCATCATAAATAGCAATAAAAAGGCATTAGAAAAGTCCCAAATCAAAGCAATCAACTCCATCATCAGAGTCCATTGCCGACAGCCCCACTTCAGTGCACACACCAGCTCCTGCATGGCTTTTCCTACTCAATTATTGGCTCCTGCTCATCTTAAATATACACAAAGACCCCTCAAAGTCTTTTCTTCTGCAACCAAGAGAGTCTTAGGTGACACCATCTAGTTCCACATTAAGCCTCAGGTGATGGGCAGGGAGGTACCTTGGCTCACCACTCTGCATGATCCATGTAAAGCTTTAGAAGGATCAGAATATACACAAAATGTACACTTGGGTCACTAACAGCCCCTCCATGGCTGCTATTCTGTAGGGCTGTGCCTTTTTCCTATTCAAACTCCACAGGTGGAACTCTCTCCCTGTGCCAGCTGCTCCTCCTAAGCCACAGGATCACTTCCAGGTACATGAGTTCCACAGGGACAGGTAACAGCAGCAGCCAAAGCCCAGCCTCTAGTCATCGCTGTCGCTCCCAGACTCACTCAGCTGCAAGTCATTGCCTAAGGGACACAAAGCAAACAACAAAGCTGCTTTAGAAACTGATTTTGCACTGCTCAGAGTCACAGAATCAGGCAGGGTTGGAAGGGACCACGAGGATCAGCCAGTTCCTACCCCCTGCCAGGGGCAGGGTCAGCTCCCACCAGCCCAGCTTGCTCGAGGCCCCAGCCAACCTGCCCCTCAACACTGCCAGCCTCACAGCCTCCACAACTGCTCTCAGCAACCTGTTCCAGAGCCTCACCACCCTCCTGGGCAGGAATTTCCTCCTGATGTCTCATCTCAACCCAGCTGCTTCCAGTCTGAAGTCTTTCCCTCCACGCTTTTGTCACAAGTCCCTCTGCAGCTCTCCTGGAGGACCCCTTCAGATCCTGGCAGGCTGCTCTAAGATCTCCAGCCTTGCCTTAGACACCTCCACCTCCCTGGGCAACCCCTTCCAGGCTCTCACCACCCTCAAGCTCAACAACTTCTTCCTAACATCCAGTCTGAATCTCCCCATTTCTAGCTTGGTTCCATTCCCCCCCAGTCCTATCACTACCTGACAGCCTAAAAAGTCTCTCCTCAGCTTTCTTGTAGCCCCCTTCAGATAGTGAAGGTGCAGTAAGCACAGAGCACAAAGCACAAGAATTAGCAGGGAGGGGCTCAGAGTCTGTGTGGCCAGCAGACAGCTGTGTGCCACCCACAGCTCCTCCCAGATCCTTCCCTGGCCCAAGCCAACCCCACTGCTCACACCACACTGGAGCCATTCCTGTCCCTGGGCACCAGATCCTCCCGCAGCAGCGCTCCCCAACCTGCAGGCTCTAGAGCAACCTCCACACCTGCAGACAGGGCTTGGCCCTCTGGACCAAAAGATCTGTGGATGCAGTGTGTGGGCAGGGAGGTCCCCAGGGCTGGCAGTGGGCAGGGAGGTCCCCGGGGATGGCAGTGGGCAGGGAGGTCCCCGGGGATGGCAGTGGGCAGGGAGGTCCCCGGGGATGGCAGTGGGCAGGGAGGTCCCCGGGGCTGGCAGTGGGCAGGGAGGTCCCTGGGGCTGGCAGTGGGCAGGGAAGTCCCCGGGGCTGGCAGTGGGCAGGGAGGTCCCCGGGGCTGGCAGTGGGCAGGGAGGTCCCTGGGGCTGGCAGTGGGCAGGGAGGGCCCTGGGGCTGGCAGTTGGCAGTGGTGCCGGCAGCCCCCCGCAGCCCCGACTCACGCAGTGTGTTCATCAGGTGGTTGCTGCCCTGCGGCCTGCCGGTGCCGTTGGCCACAGCGTTCCTGTTGTTGTAGTGCTGGTGTGGAGGCTGGGAAGGGGACACCCTTGCTGCCTCCTCCCCCTCGCTGCTGGAGCTTTCATCTTCGCTCCCGGAGGAGCTCTCGGAAGCCGAGGAGCTGCTGCCGCTGCTGCTGCTCATCTGCTCGATAATCTCAACCTCTGCTCTCAGCTCTGAAATCAAAGCACATTGGTGGGGTTGAGAGCAGCAAGAGGAGGCCCCATGGAGCTTGGGGGGAAGAACATGTATGACAATGCAAGCGTCCTGTCAAGTGCTCCTTTGTCACAGCAAAAGAGATCACGAGAGAGAGAGAGAGAGAGAGAGAGAGGCAGGGAGGAAACCAAAGCAATGCTCAAAGCTGTTTCTCTTAGCTGTTGGAGCTGACCTCAGAGATGGAAGAGCACAGGTTAGGATCCTAACCCTCACCTCCACTACTGTTATTCACACACTTCACCCTCCTGAAAGCCCTTCCTGCTGCAGTCCTGCCTACAGGCTGCATGCTCTGCATACAAAGTAGGCTTCCTGGCTGAGTTCTACAGGCCAGCAGCCAGACTGTGTTTAAAAGGCATCCTGAGGTGGAGCAATCTCAGCTGGCAGTGACAGAAAGGCCTTTGGACAGCACACAAAGGGGGAGGTAGGCACTGCCCTGACCTCCAGTCCTGTATACAGCTGCTGCAGTGCAGAGCACAGACCTCATGGTGAGCCAACCTCACCAGCAGCTGGATGAGAGCAGATAACTTTGCAGTGAGGCAGATGAGGAGAGATGGAACAGTCCCATGCTGCAGAGGGGCAGCAATTCCTTAACCTGTTGTACAGCTTATGAGGAGCCAGGCAAACACAGACTGCTCCCAGCCTGGGGTCTGGGCACTCACCTTAGGTCAAAAGAGTGAAGCTGAGGCAGCTGGGGGTGTGCAGCCTGGAAAAGGCTCCAGGCAGACCTCACAGCAACCTGCCAGGACCTGCAAGCAGGCTGCAGAGGGACTGATCCCAAAGGGCTGCAGGGACAGACCAAGGGCAATGGTTTGAAACCAGAGCAGAGCAGATTGAGCTTGGCTGTGAGGAACAAGTTGTGCACCAGGAGGCTGCTGCAACACTGCCACAGGCTGCCCAGGGAGGTGGCTGAGGCCCCATGGCTGGAGGTATCCAAGATCAGGTTGGAGAAGGCTCTGAGCAAGCTGTTGAGTGGAGGATGTCCCTGCTGAGTGCAGGAGGTTGCACTGGGTGAGCTTTGGAGCTCCCTTCCAACCAAATGCATTCCATGATTCTCTGATTCTAAGCCTGTCTCCTCAGAACTTACAAGCCCTTCTTCCTTAGAAGTCAGGCCAGGGCCAGGGGAGAGGCCCTGCAGCCTATCTCACAGCTTTTACAGGCAACTTTTATTAATTATTTTCATTGTATAACTGTACCATTTCCCTTCTGCTGTTCCCAAGCAGCTTCTTATGGTACAAATGGCTCAGAAATGCTGATCTCCAGATGACCAGTGGTGGAAAGGAGCTACAAAGAGCCTGTGCTGCAAGCAGAAAAAACCCTGCCCAGCTTATTCGATCTCTCCCTGAGATCTCCCTGAGTGACTTCTCCCTATAAAGCACCAACTTTAAGTCCCTTTTTTAGTACAAGTCAGGTGTTTATTGGCTGGATTTTGGAAACAAACCTCTACAAGCTATTTATTTGGATGGTGAAAAACTTGCTAGGAGAGTTCTAAACCAATATGATTTCTATTTCAGCCCACTAGAAAACAGTCTCTGTAGAAGGGATGTCTCAGCTGACCAACACCATTAAGCTTTCCCCAGTTGCTGTCTGTATACAAGACATGCCCCAGGGGTGAAGGAACTTATTCCACAGGCTGAGGAAAGACATTTAACCCCCACCACTGATTCAGTTCTTAGCATTTGTTATCTTTCTCCTTACCTAGGACACAGAAAATAAAAGTGGCACTGGAGCTAAGGGGCTTGTGGCTAACACTCCCAGACGGAGTCTCTGCCTGCTGACCAGCGTCCAGGGATTGCAAAGACTGCTGCTGTTGGCAGGGAGTGAGGCCAGCCAGCACCTATGCAAACACACAGATAGCTTAGCAGTGAAAATGTCACCTCGGCTGCAAAAAACAACCCTGCTAGGTAATTAACAGAGTCTGGGCAATTAACACAGGCTAAGTCTACAGGCAAAAAATAGCTAAGTGGGGCAGGAGGGAAAAAAAAAAAAAAAAAAAAAAAAAAAAAAAAGGGCCCAAAAAAAAAAAAAAAAAAAAGAGAAAGCAAAAGAGGCCCAGAAAAAAAAAAAAAGAACAATCTTCTATTAAAAAAAGAAATAAAGAGAAGAAACACAAGAGAAACAAATAAAAATTGCAGTTTGAAGGCTTCCTCGTTCTGACAGCCAAGCCAGAGCCCAGCCCAGTATGAAAGGAGAGTCACAGGCAAAGAAAGCCTCAGGCAAAGCATGGGGCCAGAGCACTGCTGGAGCAGGAGGCTGAGGGCAGGCAGCCCCTCAAGGTGCTGCTGCAGAAGCACAGCAGCTCCGTGGCAGCTGTGGCTGCAGAGGAGGAAGCTACAGGATGCTCTCTCCCATCCTGCCCCTGCCAGCACTGCTGGGCACAGGAGGAGCTCCAGCCCAGTGGTGGGAACACAGGCACTGAGCCTTCCAGCAGCAGCTCCAGCCTCACTCCCTGCAGGACAGCTCCTCCAAACCAGGCCTGCAGGACCAGATCACAGAATCACAGAATGGGTTAGGCTGGAAGGGACCTCAAAGCTCAGCCAGTTCCAACCTCCTGCCACAGGCAAGGACACCTCCCACTAGAACAGGTCACTCGAGGCCTCATCCAAGCTGGCCCTGGACACCTCAGCCCATCAGCTTTTGTGGCTGCTGCCATTCAACTGCCCTAGCAACCAGCCACACATTTCCCAGTTCATGCTCATTCTGACTGCTTCTCAGAGCAGAGAACCAGTTTGGAAGAAAGCAGAGTGAGGAGGTTCTCCCGTGCCAGGGGAGACTGCAGTATAAATAATCTGTGCTGGCAGAGCAGCATCAATAATTCACTCAGATGCCTTAAAATGAGGTACAAAGATAACCAAGCTGCCAGGTACCAGCTCTTGAGTCCCTGAACACTGCCTCCCACATTTTGATAAACTGCACAGTCATGGCTTTTAAAAATTATTAGTATTACAAAGAGGAAAGGCAAACCTAGCCCAAGCTCAGGAAACTCCAACCCCTTCCTTACCTCTCTTAATGTCATCCAGCTGAGGCTCAGGTGAGGGATTATCCTTCAGAGGAGAAGTTTTGGGCCCAGCTGCTGGCTTGGTTGGGGCTCTGAACTGCGGAGGAGGCTGAGATGCTCGGGCAGACTGCTGCTCTATCCGGGCCTGAATCTTACTGCTGCCCTCTGCTCTGCAAAGACAAAACCACCATGGACATCAGCACTGGCAACACCCTGCCACTGGCCTCTCATCTGGACAGATCTCTGCCTGGCTCTGTGCAGGCCAACAGCAAACTGCAGCTTTCTGTAAGCAGCTCCTGCTTCCAGTAAGAAACCAGCACACACAACCGCCCTGCAACACCCCTGCAGAACATCTCTTCCACCCTGACTGGTTCAGGGGTGCCAAATCCTCCTCTCGAAGAACAAAGGAGGCTTTAATTCAGCAGTCAGCGTTTGCATATTTTCAAACCCAATAAGCAGTCACAGTACCAGAAAGTAACTACCTGACAAAACAAATCTGCTCCCAGCAAAGCCCTGCCGAAAACAGCCACAGCAGAAGAAAGAAATTCCTCACTTGCAGTTAAATCATCTCAGACTGAACTCTCTCAGAGGTCAACTCGGCTGGAGCAATCATCCTGGCTGCTAAATGCAGCAGGCAAGCCTTTAATTCCTGCTTCTCATTCATTTGCTGTTAGCCCTTAGAAACAGTTTAAGCTGTTTCCTTAGTGGGGAACAGTCTCAGGGCGATGCTCTGCTTAGGTGCTCAAGGTCAGGTCAGGAACTTCTTCCTTCCACCTCCCAACAGAAGAGGTTGCTCGAGGCCTCGTCCAACCTGGTCCTGAACACCTCCAGGGAGGTTGTGGAGCACAAAAGCACAGAATGTGATCAGAGATCACAGCTAACTTGAGATTCCTGACACATATCCCAGCTTCCAAAGCTTCAGATCACCAGAGGTGTTTGCTTCACTGCCAACTAGAATCCTTTTGGCAACAGAGCATTTCCAGACCCTTTGCTCTTGGATTCAAACTCCTGCTGGCACTCCTAGGCAAGACAATTGGCCACGTAAAGCCCATAAGGATTGGCAATTAAACATCACTACAAAAGAAAAGCAAGCAAGAGCCCCAAGAAGAAACTTCAGCAAGAGTTAAGCTTTACCTTGTCTTCTTCACTTGGATGTTGCTGCTGAGCTTTTCCAGCACATACTCCCCAGTGTCATGGTTGATGATGAGCACACAGTCCTTCTGGTAGGGCCTTTTGTTTCCTTTAAACACAGTCATGGGTGGAGTGGAGCCCTGGGATCAAAGAGAGAGCACACAGTTGGTTAGCTTCCCCTGTCCCAAGGAGAGTCCAGGCAGTGCTCTGAGCACCAGGCTGGGCAGTTCCTCTTTAGCTCCTCCAGAAAATGATTTCAATCACCAGGAGGGAGAAACGCAGCTGTGTGCAGCAGATCAGACACTGCCTGATGCCCTGCAGCATTTTAAACACCTCTGCAGGGACACAACATGTTCTCCATGGCTGCCTTTATGCACAGGCCTCATTCTCCACATGGTAACCTAAGAGAATTTGCATAATTGGCCCTGATGAGTGTCAGAAATCTTCCTGACGTTTCTTCCTCAGAAAACGTGGGGTTGGACAAGAGGTGAAGTTGGGATTTTTGGATGTGGTGCTTAGGGCTACGGTTTGAGGTGAATCTTGTAGAGTTAGGGTTCTGGGTTGGACGTGGTGATCCTGAGGGGCTTTGCCAGCCTGGATGTTGCTGTGACTCAGCTTGGGCTGGGACCCTGCCAGCAGAACCCTTTACCAAGATGCAATGGCACAGCCCTTCCCTAAGGGAAGAACACAGCACAGCTCCGGCAGCTAAAGCACTGAACCCACTCCCATTAACAAAGACAAAAGTGCAAAAGAAGGTTTGGACTGCCCTGGAGAGCAAACCAGGACGCAGACTCACCGGGATGTGGGGCAGGGTGATGGTTACGTCGTCTCCTTTACCCACCTGGAGGTCCCCCTCACAGGAGGTGTCAATCGATGCCGGCTTAAAGTCATCTGAGGAGGGAAACAATTGTGAAAATAATGAGCAGCAGCTAAAAGAAGCGTGGAACACACATTTTTGTCAGCGTGGTGGTAAGAGGAGAGGGATTTAGAAGATTTTATTGCTTATTAGCTTGTGGGCGAATTGTTAGCACTTTCTGGATGCCCTGTGAGGGCACCGTGTTCTGCCCAGACAGAGCAGATTTTCTACCAAACCAATTAAGGAAGACAGCAGCCTGCAAGGCACAAAGCAAATAATGAACAGAGCACAAGTGACAGGCCTGTGAGGCGGGTTTAAACAATAACCTATCAATGTGTGTGACTGGGTAGGTTTAGACTAGCTATTAGGGGAAAGAAAAATTCACAGGGAGAGTGGTCAGGCCCTGGAATGGGCTGCCCAGGAGTGACTACCTCTGATTTGAAGTATTTTTTGCTGCATCGCACACGAGGCATTTCTGTTCAGTGTTTATTTGAACTGAGAACATTTCAACTTGAAATTATTTCCCCCTCGTTTTTCTGTCATGCTGATGAGCCATAAAATAAAANGGTGCAATCATATTCACCATCGAGGCTTTTAATTAATGTATCAGTTAAGAAATTAATATCTCAGAACAAATTTAAGCAGTAATTCCACTACAAAAAGCACACTGGCAGAAAACAATCTCAAGCCCCCAGCCTGTAACAAATTCTCATTAGGAAGATGTCGATGTCTAATTGGGCTTCACTCTCGACAGCACCACAAGCAGAACCAGGCACACTCCACTTCATCCTGATGCCTTTAACTGCCAGACCATTTCCATCCCAGCAATCTATTTCTAGCCACTGCTTCCCACCTTCCTCATGTGCAAGCTGGCTCAGTCAACCAAGCCGGCCGCACAAGAGTGGCTGCGGCTGCCTCTGCCAACAGGGGAGCAGCAGCCGCAGCTAGAAGGAACATCACTGCCGCACCTCCTCCCTGCCTGTCAGCAGAACACAGCCACCCTTCACAGCCACCCTTCACAGAGGCTCAAGCGGCACTCAGCAGCCAGGGGCTGGCTGAATGCAGCTGGCCACGGCTAGCACTTAGCAAGAGATAGGAGCTGCCTCATCGATCTTGTTTGCGCTTCAGCTGCCCTAACTAAGTGGCTTTTTATTTCTGCAGTGCCAGAAGTGGTTCTGATGCTGATAAAGATGCACAGGGCAGTGTCAGAGGGATGGAGCCAGGCTCTGCTCAGGGAGGTCAGGAGGCTGGAGAGGGCTCAAAGGTGGCTCTTAGAGACCCTGGGACTGAGTTTGGTGTCACCTCTAGAGCAGTCCCAGAGGGAAAGGCTGGGCTGGGAAGTGAGGGGGACTGGCAGGTCCCCCTCGTGGGAAACGAGGAGCACTGGGAGATGGGTGGGGCTGGCAGTGGGAGTCTTCACGGTGAAGCAGTGAGTGGTCACCATAGGGTGTCCACCCCCTCCTCAATGCCCCCAGCAGCCTTGGCATTCTGATCTGCAGCTGCCTCATGCAGGAAGCTAGAGAGATGTACAAGGGGCAGTGGGAGCAAGCTGGAGCAGAGGAGGTTCCATGGGAACATCAGGAAAAACTTTTCCACCGTGAGGGCAGCAGAGCCCTGGAGCAGGCTGCCCAGAGAGGTTGTGGAGTCTCCTTCTCTGGAGTCATTCCAAACCCACCTGCATGCCTTCCTGAGTGACCTGCTTTGGGTGATCCTGCTCTGGCAGAAGGGTTGGACTGGATGACCTTTTGAGGTCCCTTCCAATCCCGAATGTTCTGTGAAACTCTTTCCATCTGGACAGCTTCCCAGGTGTCAATCAATGGGATTGCAGCTAACTATGCTGCAGACCCCGTCCACCCCAGAGCAGTCCTTCCAGACCTGTTCTCCTGGGATAATCCTTTTTAATTTTTTTTTTTCTTCAGTACAGTGTTTCATAAACATTTTGGATAGGAATGAAGTCTTTTAAGAAGGCCAAAACAGAGTTAGCCTGCAAAATCCTCTTATTGTAGTTTGGGTGAAGAGGATTAGGGGAACAATGTAGTGCTGGGATCCCAGATAAATCACTCCAGATCAACAGCTAGGAGGGGGTGTGAAAAAAAATGAATGTACCCCCAGGAAATGAAGAGGTCTCACTTCAAAGTCATGGGCAGAAAATGCAGCAGACAAAAAAGCTCGTTTGAAATGAGCCTGCATTCTTCCAGCTGCCACCTGAAGAGCTTTGGCTTTGCTATCTCTTAACAAATGTACCAGTGAAGCACTTTTGAGTTCTAGGAAGCCAGCCCATTTCTAGCTGGATGTGCCTGAGGTTTCATTCCTGCACTATCAGGCAAGAGCCTCATTAATCTGATAGCAGGGCTGGTTGAACATTTGGATTTCTGACTGAGGCATCTGCTGGAGAAAGCTGCCCAGTGCTGTGCATGGTACACAGGTACCAACCCCACAGGCTGGTATCCCTTAGCCTGGGGGAGTTAAGTACAACCAGGGGGGTGAAGCACAAAACTTAAGCGTTGGTCCACTAGCCTGAGTTCACTGCTGAGCAAAGCAGCCTCAGCCACTGCCCCCTGCTTGGGGCACAGCCCAGGCTGGAGCTGTGCTTTTGAGGCACTCTTGGGTGACTCAATATCAGCAAAATTACCTTCTTGCAGTGCATGGACACAGGCCATGAGGCTGAGCCTGGGATTAACCAAACTTAACCCCACCTTAATAGGAAGCCACTGAAACCTAAGTTGAGCATTACTTGCACTCACTGTTGGTGATTTACCGTAGAATGGCTTAGGCTGGAGGGGACCTTAGAGATCATCCACTCCAGTCTACTGCTCGCTTCACACACTGCACTCATTTAGGGGAGGCAGAGGCAATTTCTTGCCTCGAGCGCAGAAGCACTTCAACCTTCTGATGGGAAACGAAAGGCGCTGAGTGCTAGAAGAGAGCAGCTGTACTATCTGGTGTCCGAAAGGCACCGACAGGCTTCCAGTCACTGAGCTGCCGGAGATCCTCCCCAGCCTCTGCCTCATCTGACACCGATGAGGCAGCGCCGAGCCCTGTCGGGGCCGCTGCTCGCCTCTTGCCTCACCGAGAAAACGCCCAGCTCCAGCCCGAGCCGCCGGTGCCCGAGCCGCCGGAG
>VWZI01004356.1:702161-751179 GCA_013396835.1 Psilopogon haemacephalus
GTGGGCCCTGCTGGGCTGTGCAGGATTAAATCGCCGCCTCCCAGCAGAGCGTTGCAAAATCGTAATGAGCACACGCTGTAACTTTCTCCCTTCTTTGCTTCTAGGTCCTCGTTTTGCCCAAGTGAAATGATGGAAAGATGCACTGAAGGAGAAAAGTCACCCTGGGGTCTTTGGCGTTCGCATGAGAGAATCTAGGATGTTGCAAGGAAAGTCATCGGCCAGCTGCTCAAATGCCAGCACACCGAGTGCTGAGGATGGTGCTTCCCAAACGAAAGGCCATCGGGTGAGGACCCTGAGCCCAGAAGAATCCGAGAAGCTGGCAAAAGGTCAGGTTTTGGTGTCCGAGTTCAAGCAGCTGAAGCTGGAGAAAGAGGCCCAGAAGAACTGGGATCTGTTTTACAAAAGAAACAGCACCAACTTCTTCAAGGACAGGCACTGGACGACCAGAGAGTTTGAAGAGCTGAGGGCGTGTCGGGAGGTGAGATCCGTGTGCTGCCCCAAAAGATGAGGTGCACTGATGCCAAAAGCTTGAACTGTGACAGAGCCCCTGGGGTCAGAGCTTGCAGTGCCCTGGGTGGCCTCTCCTGCTATCCAAGCTCCCCCCCTCACAATCAGTGTTAGTTTTTAACTGACCCATCCCGGGTGCTGGAGGCAAAGTCTGCAGTACCTTGCTTTGTGCCCTGAATGGAGACCTTGCCTGGCTGTGATGTGCCAGGGGCAGGTGGAGGTTGGTGCCCTGCAGAGCAGCACCGTGCACAAAAGCATCCAGCATCACTGGCCAGCTGCAAAGCACCACGAAGGGGAGCAGCCAGGTGCAGTTGGCTGAAAGGCAAGACAGAAGGGGTGCAGCAGGCTGTGGGTTGCTTGGGGGGCAGGAGGGTGCTCTGAACAGGTCGGTGGTTTTGCAGCAGCCAGGAGTTGTGCTTTGTAGTGCCAGGTTAGGCAGTAAATGCCTGCTTGCCTTTGGGAACCAAAGGCAATTAGAACTGGTTTAAACAGCTGATGGAAGAGCACCTGCCCGTGCCCTGAGAACAAACCCCACCTGCTTTGTCTTGGGTCTCTTCCTCCCCAGTTTGCAGATCAGAAGCTGACCATCCTGGAAGCTGGCTGTGGGGTTGGGAACTGCCTGTTTCCACTCCTGGAAGAAGATCTGCATATCTTTGCCTATGCCTGTGACTTCTCTGCTCGAGCTGTTGAGTATGTGAAGGTTGGTGTGATGCTTGGAACTTCTTTGAGAGTGTCACTAGAAGCTCCTGAAATGATAACTGACTTCTTCTGCCTGCCTTTTTTTGTGGGAAGGGTGGAATAGCTTTTGCCAGGCAATGGAGACTGACCCATTCTGGTGGAGCTCCTGGCCAAGGAGCCAAGTTGTTGCTCAAGACCAAGCTTTCCACCCTCCACTTGTAGTGCTGTGGTCATAGATTTGTGTCACTTGAGTGATTTCTGGAGACTGTGGATTTTGAGAGCTCTCTCTGCCGGCTGTTCATCTGGATGCATTCCAGTGTGATCTGCTCTGGGCAGTGCTGCTCTGGCAGGGGGGCTGGACCAGATGAGCTTTGGAGGTCCCTTCCAGCCCCTGACATTCTGCCCCTTTCTGCTCAGGTTCCTGAGACCAGGCTGTGCTGCTGTAGGTTCTCTAGGGTGGTATGCAGCAAGGAATGTGCCTGTTAGGCACCTGCTGGAGCCTGAGGTTCTTTTACCTCCGCTCTGCTGGTGAGCTGCAGAAGTGTTTTGCTTTGTTGCACTAACAAACAGTGCCAGCTTTCAGCCAAAGCTTGCTCTCCTCTCCTAGCAAAACCCCCTGTACAGCCCAGAGAGGTGCCAGGTGTTCCAGTGCGACCTCACCAGGGATGATCTCCTCCAGCACATACCAGCAGAGTCCGTGGATGTTGTCACCTTGATCTTTGTGCTGTCTGCCATTCATCCTGACAAAATGCATCTTGTCCTGAGGAACATTTACAAGGTAAATTTAACAGTCTTTAGAGCACTTTCCATTCTTTTTAGAATCACAGAATGGTTTAGGTTGAAAGGGAGCTCAAAGCTCAGCCCTCAGCATCTTGGTGGCCTCCTCTGCACTGGCTCCAACAGTTCCATGTGCTGCTTGTGCTGGGGGCTGCAGAGCTGCAGACAGTGCTGCAGGTGGAATATGAGGAGAGCAGAGCCAAGGGGCAGAATCCCCTCCCTTGCCCTGCTGCCCACAGCTGCTCTTGCTGCAGCTTGAGACTGATTGCTCAGGGAAGCAAAAAACCCAAAACAACAACCCCTCTAGTATTGGTGACCTTTAAGACTGCATTCCATGGGGCCAAATGGTGTTCTACAATGTTTTTTTTCCCCTCCCATGGCATTGTGATGCTGTCTGGCTTCTGGCCTGCTGCCTGCCATCCCCAGAGCAGGGTGGCTCAGCTCCTAGGCTCCTCGGAGTGCAGGAAGGTCTGTGCTGAGAAGGGCTGAGTGCAGGGCACCAAGGGTGGGTCAGGAGCTGCAGGGACTTGCAGCTGTGGTGGTTTAGGAGTGGGGTGCTCAGAGATCAGCGTTAATCTGGAGAGCCTCATCTGCCTGGGCTGCCTTCGTGCTCTGCCATCCAGAGGGAGCTTTAGAGAGCTGAGCTGGGATTGTTGTGAGCTGGCTGCTGCACTGCCTGCAGGGGGAGGGAGGCCACACGTTTGTCTCTGCAGATGTGTGTGTTTGGGGGGTTCTGTTGTCACATTGCCTGTCTGGCTCAGCACCAGTGGTTCAGAAAGGGAATGTTGTTTTTTCTTTTGGTGGGTGTAGCTCCAGCTCTTCTCCAAAGTGAGGGTTGGTGCTTAGCTAGAGCACATGAAAAGGCTAATTACTGTTTTCTCCCTGGAGATGCCTGCCTCATTTGTCTGGCTGGTAGGTCCTGCACTGATTTGAAAGTGGCCAAGTGCTCCTCCTCTGCACTGATAAATGGATCCAAGTTGTCTGCGGGTGGGATGCTCTGTCTGGGCTGTACCTGGATGTGTCCACAAGGGTAGCTGTGTGTAAATCCATTCTCCTGATGGCAGCACCTGTGTGTTTTTTGGCAGGTGCTGAAGCCAGGCAAGTGTGTCCTCTTCAGAGACTATGGGCTGTACGACCATGCCATGCTCAGGTTCAAGGCTGGCAGCAAGCTGGCAGAAAACTTTTACGTTAGACAAGATGGGACAAGATCCTACTTCTTCAGTGAAGGTGAGATCCTGCAGTCTGCCTCCTCCTCTATGTGAATCTGCTGCCTCAGCTTGCCTCGGGGCACTGCCAGCCTGGCTGTGGAGCTTGTGTTTTGCACACACGTGCAGAGGTGTGCCAAGAGCAGCAGTTTCTGAATTTGCTGCCTTCCATTTGGATTTGTTGTCCAAGGGATGCCCAATGTTCAGCAGCAGAACTGATCACCCCCACGAGGCAGCTCAGCAGTCTGTGCCAGGCAGTGGCACCTGTGTGCCTGGCACTGCAGGGTGCTCTTCTCCCTCAGGCAGCCTTTGAAGTGTTCTGTTGGCTGTCCAGGGCCAGCTGCAGGCAGTGAGAGCACAGAGGGGTCAGGCACAAGGGGAGTGAGAGGGGTCAGTGACAATAAGAGGTGTGGCAGGTCTGGAGAGCCATCTCTACTCGTTCTAGTTAAGCTTCCCGGAGCCCAAAGCCTAACAGAACAATGCAACAATAGGATGCCTTCCCCTCTCCCCTCTTTGGGAAAGAAAGGAATTAGGTGCAGAGAGTGAAAAGGGGCAAAACACCCAAAGAACAGCTTTGATTCCATATGGGAGTTAAAACAACTTCAACAATAAAACCTGCAGGGAGGTTGTAGCCAGGTGGGGTTGGGCTCTGCTGCCAGGCACCCAGCGACAGAAGGAGGGGACACAGCCTCAAGCTGTGCCAGGGGAGGTTGAGGCTGGATGTTAGGGGGAAGCTCTTGCAGCACATAGGAGCACGATGCTTGTGCAGATGCTGGCTGCCATTTCCAGGCTTCATCTTGCTGGTTTTCAATTCTCTTGCAGAGTTCTTGTCTCAGCTGTTCAGGGCTGAGGGCTATGAGCAAGTGGCCAACGAGTATGTGCAGCGAGAGACGGTGAACAGGAAGGAGCAGCTGCGTGTTCCCAGGGTCTTCCTGCAAAGCAAGTTCCAAAAGCCTTCCAGTAAGGCACGAAGCCCTTGCTGGTGAGCAGCAGCACTGCTTGTGTAGAGTGGAAGTGGGAAGGGAGCACAGTGTCTCCTTGTGCACTCATCTTTGTGGTGAACCAGAAGTGGCTGCACCCAGTTGATGAGATCCCAAGCAGGGATCTGATTTGTCTGGTTCACATATGAGATGGTGTAGTGGTGAGGGTGGTGAGACACTGGAAGGGGTTGCCCAGGGAGGTTGTGGAGCACAGAAGCACAGAATGAGATCAAAGATCCCGTTCTGTGCTTCTGTGCTTCTCAACCTCCCTGGAGGTGTCCAGGACAAGGTTGGATGAGGCCTTGAGTGACCTGTTCTAGTAGGAGGTGTCCCTGCCTGTGGCACAGTGGAGTTGGAACTGGCTGAGCTTTGAGCTCCTTTTCAACCTAACCCATTCTGTGGTGCAGGCCACTTGCTGGCTGTCTTCCCACTTCTGAAGTAAACCCTGTGCAGCAGTGTTGGAGGAGCAGGTGAAGCAGATGAAAGAGGCTTTTGCAGTAGTTGCCTTCATCACTGCCCTTTCCTTTTTTTTTTTAATTTTTTTTATTAAAAGCTATTTTTAAAAGAAGGTTTCTGTGTTTGCTGTCACTTGGTGGCCTGCTGAAGTTGCAGTGTTTGAGCTGCAGGACTTCTCAGACAGAGGAGTGAGAGAGGCTCAGTGAAACAGACCCAGGGAGTGGTGTGGCGTAAGCTGCTTTGATATTTTAATAATGGTATCTCTTTAATGTGCTCAGCATTCAGCTGTGCAAACAAAAGTTGCACTCCAAACCAGATCCTCTGCTATCTCATTTTGTGCTTGAAGGAAGTCGTTAGAGGATCAGGTTGTCTTTACCCCTGCCTAATTTCAGACGTCCTTTGTCTGCCGAGCAGAGATAATTGAGGTTTTGCAAGGCAGTCGGGAACTGAATCAGTGAGTCACAAGTTCTGTGTTTGCTACCCAGTGCAGTTGGCTGCTTCCTTCCTGGGCAGAGGTCTTCATTCTTCCCCACCACTCTCAGGAAATGTCTTGGCCTTTGCTGTTGCTGTCACTGGAAGCCACTGGACTGATACTGTGGCTCATAGCAAGAGAGGACTGAATGGAGCACTTAGAGCCATTGGCTAGGGCTGGGTGCTAGGGTGGTTGGGTTGGATGAGCCTGGAGGTCTCTTCCAACCTGGCTGATTCTGTGATTCCCCTGGAGCAGCCCTGCTGCACTGTGCTGCAGAAGGAGCCTCCCCCTGCTTCTTGAGTGATGTCCTCTCAGACCCATGCCTGGATCTTGCTCTGCAGCAAGGGAGGCTCAGAGGGATCTGGTGGCTTGTGCAATGTGCTCTGCTGGTCTTGTGCAATGTGCACAAAGTTGCAATCAGGGAAACTCCTGTGAAATGCAAAAAATTTTGTTAGTGTGTGCATGAGATGAGGTCAAATCCTGGGACAGGACCCAGAGAGGCTGCAAAACCTTTGTCCTTGGGCATACTTGGACTGGGCAAGGTCTTGAGCAACCTGTGTCTTGACTTGGTGGTGTCCCTGTTTTGGGGAGGGATTGACTGCACAGCAGAGGGCTGAGACTGAAGGGCTGCCTGGTCAGGCATGTGCCCAGGGGAGTGCACTGAACTGGGCATCCCAGAAAGGAAGTGAGACGTGGGCAGGTGTTCAGTACACTGCTCGGAAGGTCTGAGTCAGCCCCACAGGCTTAGCTGCTGGCAGCCTTTGCCTTCATTTTTACTCTGAGCAATAGCACAGCTCCTTGTGGCTGGCTGCAGCTTCAGTGCTGCAATGGATTTGCACTGGAGCAAGGTTTTGGGTACCAAGCTCTGGAAGGGAGAGCTGTAGTCCAGCTCTTTCTGTCTTTCCTTCAGCCTCATTCCCAGTCAGGCTGGGAAAACCAAGCAGTGTGCATTGCTGCCCTTGCCAGGCCTGCAGCTGAGAAGGGAACCTCAGCTGTATGACGACTGTGGATGCTCAGAAAGCTTTGTTTGGTTTCTATGCCTCCTGTGAGCTTTCAGTCGTTGCAAGTGCTTGCAACTGTGGTAAAGTGTGAGGAAGCTGAGTCAGCTGTAAGAAATCCCCCTGGCAGCTGCTGGGCTGCCACGTGGCTGTGGGGCTGCCACTGAGCAAAGTGGATCTGCGCCCCCCAACCCTTCAGCCTTCCCAGGCTCACACCACAACATGGCTCCTGCAGGCTACTTTGAAAGCCAGGAGCACCATTCCCAACCCTGTGGTTGCTTTCCTGGGTGATTCCAAGCCTTGCTTCTCGCTTTCTGCCCTGCAGGGAGGAGGGGAAGGATCTTGGAGTGCAAAGTGATCCATAAGGAGCCAGTAGCTATGCTGGGTGTGAGCTCCAAGTGTTCTGATCTTCCTGCTGCCACAATCAAGTCTAGGAGGTGAAGAGGTAACCACAAAGCATCCTGGAAAAGGAAAGGATTGGGCGAAAAGGTAACCACAAAGCATCCTTGAAAAGGAAAGGTTTGGGTAAAAGGACCACACTGAAAGAGACTTCTCCAGGTAGAAATGGCCGTGGTAGAAATGACTCTCCTCTGGCCTGGCTGGAGGCTTGGTGCCAAGTCTGATGTCTAAGTGTGGAGCTGTCACCAAGAGGTTAGTGCAGAGGTTGGGTGTTGTGCACTCCCTGAAGAGTGCTGAAGAGGCTGAGGGCTGGGAGCTGGAGCTGTTGTGCACGAGGTGGCACAAGGTGGCACTAGGCACCAGCCAGAGCCACCCTCCAGAGCCACCCTCCAGAGCCACTGGCCAGAGGCACCTTCCAGAGCCACCCTCCAGAGCCACTGGCCAGAGGCACCCTCCAGAGCCACCTGCCTTGGAGCCCAGCACTGAGCTCACAGCCTCACAGAATGGCAGGGACTGGAAGGGACCTCCAAAAGATCATCCAAGCTCCCTGCCAGAGCAGGATCACCAAGGGCAGCTCACACATTCTGCCACTTTGCTCTGCTGGGACATTACCTGGACTACTGCATCCAGCTCCAGAGCCCTCAGCACTGGAAGGACATGGACCTGATGGAGCAGGTCTAGATGATCATGGGGCTGGAGTAGCTTTGCTGCAAGGACAGGCCCTGCAGCCTAACTCAAAGCTTCTACAGGCAACTTCTGTTAATTATTTTCATTGTACAACTGTACCATTTCTCCTCTGCTGTTCCCAAGCAGCTTCTTATGGTACAAATGGCTCAGAAATGCTGATCTCCAGATGGCCAGTGCTGGAAAGGAGCTACAAAGAGCCTGTGCTGCAAGCAGAAAACCCCTGGAGCTCCCTTCCAACGCCTGGGGCTGTGATTCTGTGAGCAAATTCTTGCTCTCCAGCTCTGTTTTGAAGCAGGCTCTGGGGTGGCTGTGGGCAGCTGCCCCCCAGCTGGACTCTGTGCAGTTCCCAGAGCCTGCTGAGAGGCAGCAGCGAGTAGGAAGTATTTTGGTGCTCTTAGTCAACCGTTCCAGTGTGAAGAATTCTTTTAGGTACCACAAGAACCTTTCTCTACACGGCTGACCACCCCCTCCTGTCCCTGTCCTGCTCCTCTCCAGGCTGCTTTTTGTTGATGCAGCTTTCTTAGAATGTGTTCCTGTTTTTCTGGGTGGGCAGAAGGATCAATGTTCCTTGTTGTGAAACCAAGGCTGGCAATGTGTAACTCCTGAAAGCTTAAACTTTAGCTCTTGCACGAGAAAGCAAAGTCAGGTCAGGAGCCCACGTGTCAAAGGGCTTGGGTTTTGGGTTGTTTTTTTGGTTTTTTTTTTGTGTGTGTGTTTGTACTTTTTAAAGTATTTTAAAGATTAAGGTTGTGGAGAAGTAGGAAGATATCCCAGGCTCACAGTTGGAAGGGACCCAAAGAGCTCACCCACTCCAACCCCCCTGCCACAGCAGGACCAGACAAGCTAGCTCAGGGCACACAGCAACACATCCAGACAGTCTGCAAAGGCTCCACACAAGGAGACTCCACAACCTCTCTGGGCAGCCTGTGCCACTGCTCTGGGACCCACACAGGCAAGAAGTTGCCTCTTGTGTTGAGCTGCAACCTCCTGTGCTGCAGCTTCCATCCATTGCTCCTTGGCCTATGGCAGGGAGCAGTGACAGGATCCAGATGGCAGTGCTGTAGACAGGGATTAGGCAGCCCTTAGTCTGCAGTGCTGTGGTGGGGCAGGAGGAGGAGCAGCATCCTGCCCGTCTCACTTCCGCGGGTATTTCCTGCGGGCTGTGACAAGCTGGCACTTTCCAGTCCGTGTGAGCAGTGACAGTGAATTTCCCTCCCCTGCCTGCAGCTGCAGCCTCGTGTTCATCCCCCCAGCAGCCGTGGCAGAGCTTCGCTGCACTCCCTGCCTGGGGACCTGGCTGCAACTGAGCTGCTCCTCGGGAGGGGCCGATGGATGCTTTGGTGTTCTCTGCTGCCCTCGCAGCACTGCAGGTTGTCTTTCAGATCCATGATGAGAGTTTTCCCCCTCCCGTTTCGCAGGAGGGGGAGGCAAGGAGAGCAATTGCTCTGAGCAGGGCACAAATCCTGTAGGGCCCAGCAGAAGGAACAGAAGTGTTTGATCCTAAAGAGTGACTGTGGTGAGGCTCTGAACACCCAGGCAGGGGCACAGGGTGAGAGCTGCCCTATCTGGGGTGTCTTAGGCAAGACCCAAGGATGAGATAGGATCAGGCAGGTTGGAAGAGAGCTCCAGGCTCATCCAGCCCAACCTAGCACCCAGCCCTAGCCAACCAAGCAGTCCCCTGGGCAGCCTTCCCTCTCCTAGGCACTGTGCCTCAGCTCCTCCTTGGTGCCAAAAGCAATGTGAAGCATTTGGAGAAAGGAAAGTAGCCTCTCAGATCCAGGTGAAATCCTACTGTCCTCCCCAGAACCACCTCCACATCCTTCTCCCTGTCTGCTTCCCAGCAGAGTCCTTGTGCCCTGCAGCTGCTCAGCAGCCTGAGTGCAGGGCTGCCTGCAGGGCTTCTGCCAACAGCTCCCTGCAAGGCCTCACCCCGCGGGAGGGAAGGAAGTTAAAAGAATGGGAGGAAACAGGAGGAAAGGCCAAAGGAGCTAAAAGGGAGGCTCGAGGGACACCTTCCAGATCAGAGGAGCATAGTCCCCAGTGACCTGTGTCCATCCTCATGCTAGCAAAGGGGGATCTGCCAGGCTCCCGGGGGCCTCCTGGGCTGGGCTTTCTGAACCTTCCATAGAATCACAGAATCAGGCAGGTTGGAAGAGAGCTCCAAGCTTATGTTCCATATCTCTTCCTGCTAAAGGCTGCTGCTGCTTCTCCTGGTGCATGAAGCTGGGTGCTAAGCCAGGCTGTGCTTCACTCCTACACACAGCCAGCTCCATCACCCGGGCTTTGTGGAGCTCTGAAGAGGGGGATTCTGGCAGGCAGGGGGTGGAGGGCAGAAGATTTTCTGTTACTGGTAGGAAAGCAGAGAAAGAGGCTTTGTGCACAGGAGCATTTCACCTTTGCAAAGCTGAAACAGTTTGGGATTTTAATGTGAGTATTTTAAAGGCCTTGTGCATTGCCACGAGTTTCTGGTAAGACACAGTTGAAGTGTGGACACTTTGCATCTTGCAGGCATCAAAGTGGAGTTTGTCAGGCTGCACCTTTTTGTCTGTGTCTGGCTCCTTGCTAAGCTCAGGTGGTCTGGCATGAGGTAAATTGGGCTGTAAGGGACCTGGAAAGGAGGGCAAACATTTCCTATTTCTCCTGTCACTGCTCACAGGTCAGCCAGCAATGGTTAGGTCTTTCCCTGGTCCTTTGCTTCACCTTGCTGCTAATGTTTGCCTGTGGAGGGCTCTGCCCCCACCCCTGAGCTTCACATCCCTCTCGGCTGCCAGGCCCAGAGGCAGCAGCTCCTTGCTGGTTGGCAGCCTCTGGGTTTGGTCTGTTTCTCTAGATACAGAGCAGGGTTTCCTCTTGTCTGTCATGATGATGATGATGATGATGAGGAGGAGGAGGAGGAGGTCTCAAATCTTTCTGTAGCTGAAAGATTTTTTTTGTGGCTGAAATCCTTGCATTTAGGTTTTTTTTTAAATGAAAGATGTGAAGATTAGAGTGGCTGGGGAAATAGGCTGCACCTCTTTAAATGAGCCTCCTCTTTCTGCAGCCCTCTCAAGCCTAGAGCGTATTTTTAATCACCTTTAAATGGAGCTTGTTAAGGAGAAATGAAATTCGAGGCTATTTGGGGATGTGCCTCTTTCTTTAAATACCTCCCTCGTAGGTGGGGAAACCTACAGCTGGGGGCACCGCAGATACTCAAGCTCCACATGGGCTGTGTGCAGGTTCCCAGGGCTATAGCATCTCACAAACCATGGGGAAAAGAGAGGTGACTCCAGCAGCTCCTGGAGTGCAGAGCAGGAGCATCTCACAAACCACGGGAAAAAAGAGAGGTGACTCCAGCAGCTCCTGGAGTTTCCTCATCATGTTGAAAGAACTCCTTCCCCACCTGGAGGGAGTGGAGAAGAGCTTGGGTGTGGCCAGGTGGTTTGAGCATGGGCCTTGGCTTCGTGCCTGGCTTCTCTAGGTGCTTGGGTGGAACTGTGGCCCCTGCATCTTGAGGAGGACAAAGACAAAGCACCCCCTTTGCACTTCTTGCTGAGGAGGGAATTGCTGTTGGTCTCAGCCTGGGCTTGCTGTGAGAAAGGATTGTAGAGATTGTACAGAAGAGGTCTGAGTGGCGCCTGAGGCCAGTGGGGTGCAGAGCCGGAGCCTATCCCTGCTGCTGCACCCCAGTCGAACTGGGCACTGCTGCTGTGATTAGAGAGGCTCTGCTCTGAGGAGCTCTGCCAGGCAGGGGCAGCGCTGCTGCGGTGAGGCTCCGGTAGCTGTCAAGGGGCCATGGCTTTGGTGTGTGTCCGTTTCTGCTGCACGCAGCAGGTACCGCAGCGCCTGGTTCCGCTGCCACGCAGTGGGCACTTGGGCTTCATTGCCAGTGCCAGGGCTGTTGTTAGGGCTGTCTCGTTTCCACCTCCTCCCATTCTCTCCCTTCTCCTCCATACCACTGTCAGTCCCCAGCAGGGCCTGGCGGAGCTGAGAAGCAGAGAGAAGGGGAACAAATAACAGGAGAAGCGACCCCGGCAGGTACCGCTGGCAGCTGCTGCCCCTGCCCGTTTCGGAGCCGAGCCGGTGTTAACCGGGGCCGGCCCTGCGGGGCGGGGGCGGCAGCGGTACACAGCCCGCGCTGGCGGCGCCTTCCCTCCGCCCGGGGTGGCCGCACAAAGGCCCGGGGGTGCGGTGGGGAAAGAGGGAAGGGGAAGGAAGGAGAGGTTCCCCCGGAGGCGGGGTTCCCCCGGAGGAGGGGCCGGCAGCGGCAGGCGGTGGCGGAGCGGGAGGCAGCGGCGCTAGCAGCGGCGCTCCAGCAGCCTCCTCCGCCGCCGCCATGGAGCCGGGCGGCAGGCGCGGGCGAGCCGCCGAGGAGGGTCCGCGGCCCGAGGAGGAGGAGGTGGACCCCCGCATCCAGGTGAGTCCGGGCCGGGGCCGCCGCTTAGCCTCGCCTGTGCGCGGTGGCTGATGGCTCTCAGCCGCGGCCTCCGGCGCTGGTTTCCGCGGCAGCAGCGCCCAGGCGCACACATGTGTGTGCCCGAGGCTGCCTGCGCGGATCTGCATCTCCCTGGGGGTGCCACGCGTCGGTGTACGCACAGGCGGGGAGGGAGGGGGAAGCAGCCCCGGCCCCGGCGTCCGCCGGCTGCAGGGGAAAGCAGCCCCGGCCCCCGTTCTTTGTTACCCCGCGGCCCAGGCTCCGCGCCGGCCTCTGTCGGGCGGCCCTAGAGACCCCCCCGGTCCTTGTCCAGGACAGGCTGACCCTGCTGGGGCCCAGGACCTCGTAACGGGGAGGGGGAGGAAGGGGGCAACGCCGGGTTGGAAGGCGTTTGAAATTCGTGATGACTCGTTTAAAAAAGGAGCTGCAGGGGAAGCTGCTGCTGGCTCTCTACCAGCGCCTTCTGAAACGCTTTTATTTAATTTTTTTTATTTATTTATTTTTTATTTTTTTTTTTTTTTTTGGTGGGGGGTTTCTGCACAAAGCTCTCCAGCCCCGGGGCTGGCCGCGGCCCCCGAGCCCGGCGGTATTTTTAGCTGGCTGCAGATGGATGTCTCTCGCCTCCAGCACTNGGGTGCAGGTCGGCAGGTGTGTGCGCTGCCTCCAGCACCGCAGCGGCTGCTGGCCGGGGGTGCAGGTCGGCAGGTGTGTGCGCTGCCTCCAGCACCGCAGCGGCTGCTGGCCGGGGGTGCAGGTCGGCAGGTGTGTGCGCTGCCTCCAGCACCGCAGCGGCTGCTGGCCGGGGGTGCAGGTCGGCAGGTGTGTGCGCTGCCTCCAGCACCGCAGCGGCTGCTGGCCGGGGGTGCAGGTCGGCAGGTGTGTGCGCTGCCTCCAGCACCGCAGCGGCTGCTGGCCGGGGGTGCAGGTCGGCAGGTGTGTGCGCTGCCTCCAGCACCGCAGCGGCTGCTGGCCGGGGGTGCAGGTCGGCAGGTGTGTGCGCTGCCTCCAGCACCGCAGCGGCTGCTGGCCGGGGGTGCAGGTCGGCAGGTGTGTGCGCTGCCTCCAGCACCGCAGCGGCTGCTGGCCGGGGGTGCAGGTCGGCAGGTGTGTGCGCTGCCTCCAGCACCGCAGCCTCGGCACGGGGCCTCCGCGCTGGGGTCGCCCTTCTCCTCTTCATCCTGAGCCGAGACACCGCGAAATTGGCCAGCCGTGGCCGCAGCGAGTGAGGCCCTTGGCCAAAAGGGAGATCCTTGGGGTCCCTCCCAGCCTGGCGTTCTGTGGTTGTGTGACAAGCCAGCCTGTTACTGCCCTGATCTGGTGAAGCTGAGCTCCCTTCGTGCCTATCGATCTCATTTTGGGCTCGGGTTCTTCTGACCGGGCGATCCTTGGGGTCACTCCCAACCTGGTATTCTGTGGTTCTGTGACAAGCCAGCCTCTTACTGCCCTGATTTTGTGAAGCTGAGCTCCCTTCGTGCCCATCGATCTCATTTTGGCCTCGGGTTCTTGGGCTTGCGACACGTTCCCACGTAGCTGGGTTGCAGGCTGCTGGCAGAGGGCTGCGGCTGGGAGCCAGGCGGTGCCAGCCCCGGAGGCTGCAGCGTTCTTCGCAAGGGGCAGTTGGGCAATTCCCCAGAGAACACGGGCTTGCAAATATGTGTCTTCTGAATCCCGGGAGCCGGGCACGCAATCTGACCTCCGAGGATGGAAGGAGCGAAGCTGTTGCAATTGATTCCCTTCTGACTGTAACCGGAGCCGGTCTCGTAATCTAGAGGGAAATGGCGCAAGTGGCAATCAATTTACGGTGCCGGCTTTACACGGCCAAAGGCTTTGGGGAGGATTCTGTTACACTGTTGAAAATTAAATAACAGCGGAGTTGGAGAACACCCCCGTGGAGGCCGCGGGAGCTCCCTCGGAGCGGTGCCGGTGCTCGGGGAATGGATTCCGCCGCGCTCTCCCCCCGGCAGTGGGGGTTTGTGGTGATGAAGTCATTAGGAAGGAGCTTTGTTTTGATGGTAACTTCGTTTGTGCCCACACCACCTCTAGTGAATATTTATTTGAGGGATTTAACACCTTTGGGTTTTTTTTTTTGTTTTTTTTTTTTTTTTTTGCTGTTAAGAGATCAAAACGGTGGCTGGAAGGCAGGTTAAAGTAAACCTCACCCTAGAATGGTTCAGGTCGCCAAGGACCTCAAAGATCATCCAGTTCCAGCAATAGTCCATCCTTGGGTGCGTCCCCATGGACTGGCTGTGTGCTGGAACGGTTTGGTAAAATGCAGACTGGGATGGTTCTGGTGCTGCAGGCTGTGCCCTCTGCTCAGTGCTGTGCTCTCGCTGGGTGTCTGCCCTGGCAGTGCCAGCTGTGTGCCAGTGCGCATCTGGCAGGGCTCTAGCAGGCAGTGGCTGTATTGATTAGAGCTTGCTGCGCCTTGTGTTTATGTTTGGTGGTGAGGAATCAGCCAGCACGGGAAATGCTCTGCCTTAAAGTGAAACTGGAGAGCTGCTCTGATTGTTTTTCTTGTCAGCAACCCCGGGGCAAAGTTATTCTAAACGCCTCAAAGTTTCCTCTTTTCACGGAGTTCAGAATCCACAGCCCATGCGTGCTGGATGAGCCTTGGAATCATAGAATGGTTTAGCTTGGAAGGGACCTCAAAGCTCAGCCAGGCAGTGCCATAGGCAGGGACACCTCCCACTGGAACAGGTCGCTCAAGGCCTCATCCAGCCTGGTCCTGAACACCTCCAGGGAGGTTGTGGAGCACAGAATGTGATCGAAGATCATATTCTGTGCTTCTGTGCTCCACAACCTCCCTGGGCAACCTGTGCCAGTGTCTCACCACCCTCGCTGCAAACTTCCTCCTAACATCCAGTTTCAGTCTCCCCTCTGCCACTTCAAACCCATTCCTCCTCCTCCTGTCATTTCCAGACCTTGTCACAAGTCTCTCCCCAGCCCTCCTGGAGCCCCCTTCACAACCTGCAAGGCCACTCCAAGGTCTCCTGGCAGCCTTCTCCTCTCCAGGCTGCAGAGCCCCAACTCTCAGCCTGTCCTCAGAGCAGAGCTGCTGCAGCCCTCTCAGCTGTATCTTGGTGGCCTCCTCTGGACTGGCTCCAACAGTTCCATGTCCTGCTTGTGTTGGGGAATCCAGAGCTGCACACAGGCTGTTTTCTTTTCCCTCTGATTTTTTACATTTATTTTTTTAATGTGTATTTGACTTTCTTTTCTTTCTTTCTTTCTGTCTAGGGAGAGCTGGAGAAATTAAATCAATCTACAGATGTCATCAACCGGAGGGAAACGGAGCTGGAGGTACAGAATTCATCCTTCTGTTTTCCTTTGCTGCACGTTGGGTTTTAATGAGCAGCAGAACAGTGGAGTTTTTTTAGCAGATTCCCTCCTGAATGGGTAATTTGACAGCAAGAGTCTGATGCTGGCGTTTTTAGGGGTGTGACTTGGGCTAACAGCTGGAACAGAAAGGAGGGAGGTGGAAGGATGTCAAAACCCTACATGGAGAGCCCCACCCTGCCACAACCAAACCCTGGCTTTAGGCTCTGAGACTAAACTTAGACTTAAAGTCTAAGGCTCTGCTTTTACAAGTCACTGTTCTGGGACTGTGCTCCTGCTGTTATAGACAGTGAAGATGTCTTGGGGTAAGAAATGTGGCTTTGCTCTTTTTATTTTTTTTTTTTAATCTTTCTGAATGGGAGAAGGAACTGAAGGGAAGTTGCAGAAAATATTTCCTTGGGCCATGTACATCTAATAGAAGATTGTGAAGATATTGTTTCTCAAGCCCCACTTTTGAGCTTCAGCTTCTTGGTAGTCATTCTGGAGCCCTAACAAATCAAACCTAAGTGTCCTCCCTGGCTCTTTGTCTATAGATCTGCTCCTGTTAACTGCAAAGCAAAGAAGGTAAAGCTGATGGCAGTGCAAGATGAATGTGCTGCTAAAGGGAAACCACCACAAAACGCTTTGGGTTTGGTTTTGGGGTTTTTTTAACCCTGTTTAATTTTGGCAAAGTTGGGATTATTCATAGAGTCACAGAATGGTCTAGGTTGGAAGGGACCTCCAAAGGTCATCTAGTCAAATCCCCTCCTCAACTAGATCAGGTTACTCCAGAGCCCTGTCAAGCCTCACTTTGACTGTCTCCAGGGCTGGAGCCTCAACTACCTCCCTGGGCATCCTGATTGCTGCACTCAAACACACTGAGGTTGCAGTGATGAACACTTCTAGAGGCAACATTTGGAGGTTTCTGCTCTGCATCTTCAGAATGTTCAAGTCTGTGCTTGATTTGGTTCTTTTTCCCCTAGTATGTGTTTTTTTTTTTTGGTGAGATGAGTACCTGCAGCAGATGGCTCCAGGTAGCATTTTCAGGTAGTGGAGCATCTGCTGTGTGCAGCAAGCAGACCCCAGGGTTCTGACCTGCTCTAGAGACAAAGCAGCCCTGTCCCTTGGCTGTTTTCTTCTCCCTTCTCACCTGCCATTTTTTCTGTGCTCTGTGGTGTGTAGATCATGGATTTACTGGCGAATAGAAAGTAGAAAGAGTGGATGATTTGCTATGCAAAATGAAAATGTGCTTCAGCTGTGGAAACCCTTCAGTGTCACTGGCTTGATTGAAGCTTCGTGAGTGAGCTTTGAAAAGCATCAGGTGTGCTGGTCTGGAACAGTGCCAGTCCAACGTGCTGCAGGACTCTTTAGATAGATAGGGGGAAAAAAAATCCTGTATCTTTTCAGTCTCCTTATTTGCATCCTGAGGTCCTGGAATTGAGGGATGGTGCTGGGGATGGCTGCCTGGGTTCCCTTAGTCATAACCTTGTGCTGAGGACACATTATGAAGCAGAGAGAACAGCAATGGTAATGCAAATGCAGCAAGTCCCAAGGGCTTCAGATGGGATTTTACTGCTGGAGTAAAACTATTCATGTGGAGCCTGGAGGTGTGTAGCTGCTCTGTGTGTGACACACACGACGTGCTCTAAGGGCTGAAAGGCTCCTGGCTGTGGCACTGCCAAGAATAGAGCAGGCTTTTGCTTGAGCTTACACCTTTGTGTGCTTAGCCCAGGAGAAGCCAGGTGCTGGGTGGTGCAGAGCACAACCATGTGCTGCTTTTTTACCTTTATGTCATCAGTGCCAGGTGCTGGGTGGTGCAGAGCACAACCATGTGCTGCTTTTTTACCTTTATGTCATCAGTGCCAGATGCTGGGTGGTGCAGAGCACAACTGTGTGCTGCTTTTTTACCTTTATGTCATCAGTGCCAGATGCTGGGTGGTGCAGAGCACAACCGTGTGCTGCTTTTTCACCTGTGAAGATTGGCTTTTGGTAGGGCCAAGCTGAGTTGACCTCTGAAGATTCACTGCTGTGGGTCCCCTTTGCTCCCTCATTTGTGGTGCTGCCCTTGCAGGTGATCTCAGCAGAAGGAGGCTGGTCTGGCCCTTTGCAACCAGGCAGTGCACCTCCAAGCTTCCTGCATCTGTGCTTTTGCCTGCTATAATTACTCATTTTTCACTCCTTTGACCTGCCCTATTAAAAACCCTGGAGAAATACTCTGACTGCTGATGCTGGCAGCCTGCTGGGGAGCCGTGGGGCTGTTAAAGGGCACTAAGTGGCTGCTGGTTATAGGCTGTGTTAATGTATTGCCTGTTAATGAATCTTTGATTAGGCTTGATTTAAAATCCATAACGCTGCTGATGCTAAGTGCTGCACAGCCAAGGGATGATAAGGGTCCTCTGGGGGATTTAACACTTGGCTTTGCTGGTGTCCCTCTTGGTGTTTGAAGTGGCTGTGGAGAGCTGAGTGAAAGGTCTTGCAGTGGAGATCCAGGTGTGCTCTGCCCCTGTTCACTGCATCCATGGGGTGTGAGTCTGGCATGCTCCCTGAAACTCTGCTGGTGACACCTATCGTTTGAAAGAGAAGTGCTAAGGATCTCCAGGAAGGAAGCAGCTGATCAGCCTGGGGCTTGTGCAGCCATAGGACACCATGTTGGGAAGCAAACTGTGCCCCTCTGAGGTGCTGCTGTGCCCCTCCGGAGTGCTCTCCTCAGCTTTCTTGTTCCCATCTTTAAGAAACAAGGCACTTGCCACCCTCCCAGAGAGGAGTGTCAGCCTCGACGTTATATCATTCACACATTTTCACAGTGTTACCTAAAGCCTTGAGCAGCCTCAGGAGTATTTCAGCCCAGCACAAACAGCTTTAGATTCTCAGGCTCTCCAATTCATCCTAAGGAAGTACTCAGTGAGTAACAAGCTCAGAGACTGCAGAATTAGAATAATAAGTGAATGTGCATTTATTAACTCCAATCAATAATCTGATTTTTTTTTTTTGGGGGGGGAGGAAGCCTGAGGTGGGAACCAAGGGGAGGGATACATCTCAAAGCTCTGACCTCTGTGTGTGTCCTTCCTCTCCCTGCTGCCATGCTCTGAAGGATGCCCGCCAGAAGTTCCGCTCGGTGCTGGTTGAAGCCACAGTGAAACTGGATGAACTGGTGAAGAAGATTGGAAAAGCTGTGGAGGACTCCAAACCTTACTGGGAAGCACGGAGGGTGGCCAGGCAGGTGAGAGCTTTCTGCCTTCCTAAGCTCCTGGTGGTTGTTGAAGAGCACAGAGCCTGCCAGGACACAATGGTCCTGGGGCTGGAGCAGCTCTGCTCCCAGGACAGGCTGAGGGAGCTGGGGGTGTGCAGCCTGGAGAGGAGAAGGCTCCAGGCAGACCTCACAGCAGCCTGCCAGGACCTGCAGGGGCTGCAAGCAGGCTGCAGAGGGACTGATCCCAAAGGGCTGCAGGGACAGGCCCAGGGCAATGGTTTGAAATGAGAGCAGAGCAGATTGAGCTTGGATGTGAGGAACAAGTTTTGCACCAGGAGGCTGCTGGAGCACTGCCACAGGCTGCCCAGGGAGGTGGTTGAGGCCCCATGGCTGGAGATACTGAAGGCAAAGTTGGAGAAGGCTCTGAGCAAGCTGCTGTGGTGCAGGATGTCCCTGCTGAGTGCAGGGGGTTGCACTGGGTGAGCTTTGGAGCTCCCTTCCAGCCCAAACTGTTCTGTGATTCAGAGGCAGGGGCTGCCTAGGAGCACCAGCAGAGGGTTCTGGGTGCTTGAAGCTGCTGTGGTTAAACAATAAGCTGGAAAGGCATGGCTGCACTTGTAGGGAAAGGGAAATGTCAGCTCATGTTTACTGTTCTTAGTAAAGGGAAGTTAAAATGTGGCTCATCAACTGAGGTCTTCTGGGAGCAGGGAGCTGTGCAATTAGTGGCAGGGGTGCAGCTGCCCAGGGGTATTGGGGCTTAAGGTGCCAGTTGCAGGATGAGTGCCCTGGTGCAGGCTGTGCTGAGTTGTATCAAGGAGCTGACTCTCAGCTGCCACCAGCATGAACCCCTGCTGGAAATGCTTCATCTGAGAAGATAAAACCCAGTGAAAGAGGGATGAGGGCACTGACGTGAGGTCAGCAAAAAAACAGCTCCCCTGCTCCCCTCCTTCCCAGGCGGAGCTTGAGGACCTGGAGGCCTTTTCTCTGCTTGCCCTCATCCCCATCTTGTGCAATCCTGTGCTGGCAGAAGATGCTGAATTCAAAGCAAAGCAACTCTCCCACGAGAAAGTCCTGTAGCATCTTGTTTGTGCAACGTCTGCCAAGGCAGCCTCAGCTTGGGCTGTTCCAGGAAGGAGCTTTGCTGATCCCTTAGTGCTCCGGGGTGGTGGCAGGGGCCACCAGGGCACTGTCCGTGGCACCAGGACAGTGACATTTGGCTTCTGGGGGGCTGCTTTGAGAGCTGACATTCTCTTCCCTGCACTGCTCGTGCAGCTCCTGCCAAGACAGCTTGGTGGTGGTTCAGGTTTTGCTGTATTTCTGTTGCAAGAACTGTGGTGTGTGTGTGCCTGTGGCCTTCTGGCTTCCCCTGCTCTGTAGTTGATGTCACCATGCACATTACAGGGGAAGAACTTGGCACATAGCAGGGGATTGTGTGTCCATGTGAAATAGGTGGCTCTGGGCAGCCTCATCTAGCCAGAGGTGTCCTTGCTGGCTGCAGGGGGGGTCGGACAAGGTGGGATTTGAGAGCCCCTTCCCACCTGATGCAACCTGTGGATCTGTGTAAGGAAGCAGTGACCACCTTGGAGCACTATGGAATTCCTGTAGTCCAGGAGGTTCTGGTTCTTGGGAAGCTCAATCTTCCCATGGCTGTTTGGCTGGGAGGGGGGAACTGACTGCAGTTAGTTAGTTAGTTAATTAGTTAGTTATTTATCCAGCAATCTGCCTCCCTGCCTGACTGGTCAAAGAATGAGTCTCTTCTTGCCCAGAGGTGAGGAGGAAGAAGAGGGAGGATGCCAGGAAACATCAATGATGTAAACAGCAGTGTAGGCTTTGAGTCTCTGAGGCAAGGACTGTCTTAAGCCACTGCTGAGTTGGCATTTTGCAGGGCTGAGGCTGGAGGAGCCCGAGCAGGAGTGAGAGAAGTCTGCTCCCTCCCTCGGGCCAGCCTGCTCTGGGCAGGATGCTGTGCAGCAGCAAGTCTGGGCTGTGGCATCCATCCCTGGGCTGGTGAACGAGTCCAGTCCCTCCTGACTGGGAGGTGGTTGGGGATATTGGAGGTGAGGCTCAGCAGGGCTCTGGGCAGCCTGCTCTAGTTGAGGATGTCCCTGCTGACTGCAGGAGGGTTGGGCTGGATGAGCTTTGGAGGTCCCTCCCAACCCAGGCCGTTCTGTGACTCTGGTTCCCATGTGAGGTGGAGCTGTCAGGCAGCTGCAGAGCCCTGCTCAGTGAGAGAAGTGAAAGCTCCCTGGGGCCAGTGGGTGAGAGGGGTCAGTGGGTGAGAGGGGTCAGTCAGTAAAGCCCTGCTGTCCCCACGTCATCACTGTGAGCTTGGGGCCAAGCTGTGCAGGAGGCTTTGGCCTTTCTGCCCTGCTTCTGCTGCAAAAATATCTGATAAAATCATATTCCCACCCAGCCCCTTCGTGCTGCCCCTAACCAGAGGCAGGCCCTGGCAGTGCTGCTCTCAGTTCAGCTTTCAGTGCTGTTGCTCTGCTCTTGCAGTGAGGCAGTTGTATCCCCAGTGCCAGCTCAGGCTGGGGGTGGGTGTGGATGCTTTGCTCAGCTCCTGGACAGAGCTTCTTTGGGTGGGTTTGTTCCCCTCCACCTGCACCTCATCAGCTTTTCCAAGAGGGTGTGAGGAAGCTTGCTTTGGGCAGACAGAGTCTCACACCGGGAGGCAGCAGCAGCAGCCTGCTGCAGGGTGTGCAGCTGCTGCTTCCCCCTGGGCTGCTCCCCCTGGCTCCCCTCATGGTGTTGCTGTGCCTCCTGAAGCAGCAGCAGCAGCAGCCTTGCAGCTCAAAAGCCTTGCAAGAACATGCTGGGATGTCCCCCAGTCCTTCCTGCTGAAGCCTAGGGCTGCTTTGCTTTCTTCTCTTGCTGTCCCCCCTCCCCATCTCTCCTGGCCCACCAGTAAAGGCTATTTCAAGAGGCTGCAAGGCTCAGGCAGTCACCTGTTAAAAATAGCAGCTCACATTTGAGCCCGGGGTGGCTCCAGGTCAGGCTGGTACCCTCTGTACCTGCTTTGCTTGGCAACTGCTGCCCTGAGTGGCGAGGAGAGAGATCAGTGAAGAACAGAGAGGACTCCAGCAGGCTTCAGATGACAGAGTGCACCGTGGTGGTGGTGGTGAGCCCAGGGGTGGTGTCCTTGCCCTTGTTTCACATGATCCTTGGGAGCCTCCAGAGAGAAGAGCAGGGCTGGCAGCTGCTTGCAGGTTTGCCTGGGAGATCAGAGCCAGGAGTCAGGTCAGCTCTGTCACAGGGTGTAAGAGGAGGTGAGGTGGAGGCACAGATGGGGCCACAAAGCCCAGCACAAGAGCAAGAGAGCTACTCAAAAGCAGAGACTCTCCTCTGTGAGCCTGCTCTGGTAGGGGAGTTGGACTCCATGATCTCCAGAGCTCCCATGCAGATTGCACAGGCATCTCAGTGCTCAAGCAGCAGGCTGGAGGTGGCTTGTGCTCCAAAGAGCTCCAGCAAGGCTGATTTTCACCTTCTCCTTCCCTCTTCACCTTTCCCACCCAAACAGATGTTCTCACCTGTGTTTGAAAAAGCCAAGTTGAACCCATGTACAACTCCACAGCTTTCCCACAGGCAGCTCAGAGAGCAGCAGGGTGCTGGAGAGACTCTGCCTGCTGGCAGCAGTGCCAACAATCATCCCAGATTAACCCAGAGCTGCTAAAGCCTCAGGGATCTGCCAGGTCACTCCCCAGCTTTTAGGTCTTGAAAGTTGTTTGCAAGCATCTGGACGCAGCCTGCAACAGGAAGAGGCTTTGGGTTTGTTGCTGCCTCTCTGTTCTTATTTGGCTTGGAGTTCTTAGGCTGGAGGGAGAGGGGAAAAGAAGGTCAAGTGCCTAGGGTGAGCCCTGAGACACGGCAGTGCCAGCAGCTCTGGGGACAGACTGCTGGAGGGAAGCTCCCGTTCAAAACCTGTTCCCTGCTGGACTTGACACGAGCTGCCCGGGGGGCACGGTGGGGAGCTGGGGTGGGGGTGTGTGAGGCTTGCTGCCTGAGACACAGGCGCTGCTTATCTGCTGCCTGGTGAGCGAGCCTGCGCTGGCTGCTGGCAATTAGAGCTTTGTTTTAAAGGTTAATGAGTGGGAGAGGCTGTGTCAGAGGGACAGACAAGTGCCTGTCCCGGCAGGGCCCTGGGCAGCACGTGGGGTGCTGCTGCCTGCTCTCAGCAGCTGCTCTCTGCCACTCACTGCGGCTGCCACTGGCTGCACAAACGGGGGCAGAGGAGCTGGCAGGGTGAGGGCAGTCCCTGGCAGCCTGGGGTGGGTTGGGCTCACCTGGCTAAAGGAGAAGCCAGGCTGGGAAACAGCAGCTCTGCTGCCAGGGCTGCTGACATCTGCCCAGCAGAGCTCCCTGGGAGCTCTTCATCTTCACCCGTGGGCTGGGCACCTGCTGAGGGAGGCTGGCCCGGGGCAGAAGCTCTGTAGCAGTTCTGCCTGACCACACTTACGGCTGCCTGCTGACAGCCTCAGCTCTCCTTGGCCTACAGGTCCAGGTGCAAGCAGAAACTGAGCTGAATTCTAAATTTAGCTGCTGCTTTTCTTGTCGCAGAGAACATTTCCCTGCTGTGCAGCCAACTGTGGCTTCATCAGAGCAGCTGCTGCAGGGCAGGCTGGCACTGAGCCCTGGGGCACTGTGGCTGGAGAGCTGCTGGCAGAAAGAACCTGGGGGCTGCAGCAGACAGGAGTTGAGGATGAGCCAGCAGTGTGCCCAGGCAGTGAGCGTGAGCCAGCAGTGTGCCCAGGGCAGTGAGTGTGAGCCAGCAGTGTGCCCAGTGTGAGCCAGCAGTGTGCCCAGGCAGTGAGTATGAGCCAGCAGTGTGCCCAGGGAGGTGATGGAGTCACCCATCCTGGCTGTGTTTCAGGGTGGTTTGGGATGTGTCTGGGATTTGCCACTGGAGTGCCCTGGCTCTGCACAGTGCTTGAGCAGGGAGGGTGCTGTGAGCTGCCCGGAGGCAGTGCAGGGCATGTCTGGAGGATGCCTCTGCTGCTGCTGCTGCAGAAGGAAGTGCAGCAAGGACCTGGGGGTAGAAGGAAAATGTTACTGCAGTGCTTGTGATGCTTTGATTTCCCTCCCCAGCCGGTGGCTGAGGGACCTCTGATACACAGCTCCTCTTGTTCCCACTGCCACTTGGGGTTGAGGCAGCTCTGGGTGACAGGGGGAAGGAAGCAAGAGGAGCTTGCTGCTATTTCAGGGCGTTGTGAGGGAAACTTCGTGGCCTTGATTTCCTTTTGAGCCTTGTGTCTAAATCAGGAGTCTGCCTGCCCTGCCAGGAGGCAAGGAGGAAAGGGCTTTTTCCATGGCCTTTAGCAGTAACTGTGTCTCCAGTGTGAAGGTGCTGAGGAGGAGGAGGAGGAGCTGGCTCTTTGCTGGGGGAATTCACCACGGTTCTACTTATTTCCCGTTTTGCTTTGGGGATTTTTGGCCCCTTCATCAAATGCCTACCATTGCTTCACACTGAAACCTCTTCCTTTACCACCAGAGAGGTGGTGGAAGTCCCATCCCCGGAAGTTTTTAAGGCCAAGGCTGGAGGTGGCTCTGGGCAACTTGATCTAGTGGAAAGTGGTCCCTGCCCACAGCAGGGGGGTTGGAACTGGATGGTCCTTGGAGTCCCTTCCAACCCTGCCAATTCTGTGATTCCTAAGACTTCAGTTCAGTACTGTGTGTGCCAGAGCCCTTCTGCTGTTGCAGCCTCAGCCTCCTCCTCTCTGTGCCCTGACATGTAAAGTTTTACTCCTCCTTCTGTCCTGTCAGCCCTGTCAGGTCAAAGACATCCCCCAGGGTGACAAACTGGGTGATTCCAGCCTATTTTTAAAGAACCACTGAAGTGTGAGTTGTGTCTTCCCAGTGCTGGGTACTCAGTTAATTGAGTGTGAAGTTTGCCTTTGAAGGTTGCTGGCTCAGTGCAAAACAGCTCCCAAATACTCCTTGAAATAGAGGTCGATGAAGCAGGTGATGTAGAAGGGTCCAGGTAAAGGCTGTGAGCTAGATGAGGTCTTTGTGCATCGACCTCAAAGGGGAGCAGCAAAGTGCTGATACGGTTAAGAGGCAGCAAATGAAGACAAATTCAGTGTTTCTGAAGGCAAAACAAGTGACAGGAGCACGGCTGAAAGGCTGTGTGGGAGCTGCTAGTGGTGCCCAGCAAGAGAGGACAGTGAGTGCCTTGTTCACAGGCTGTCAGGGGATGCCGGGCACATTGCCGTGCCATGGACGTTCTCCCCTAGCACTCCCAAACAGCCCAGCCCCAGCCAGCACCGCGCAGCGGCTCATCGAGTCTGTTTGCTGCAGTGAGCTCCTTCGAACGCTGGAGGGCAGCACTGCAGGCTGGGGCGGCGCTGCTGGAGCCTGCAGCGCGGCGGTGCTGCCCCTGCTGCTGCTCCCCGCTGCTGCTGCTGCTGCTCCCCGCTGCTGCNCCCCGCCCCGCTGCTGCTGCTCCCCCTCCCCCTGCTGCTTTGTTGAAGCAAAGCCTGGATGGAGCACTGAGTGCCAATGGCTAGGGCTGGGGGCTAGGTTGGGCTGGGTGAGTTTGGAGATCTATTCCCACCTGCCTGATTTTATGATTTGCCAACACAGCATCTGTGCTTCTGCAGGTACTGCACATACTGCTGGCAGTGCTTGCTCCAGAGGGGAGTGAAGGGTTGGGAAGCCTCAGCAGCCCTGTTTGGCTCCTGGGATGGGTGTGGTGGAGCTTCTCAGCCTGACCACGAGTGGTCCTTTCACTTCTCACCTTTGCAGGCCCAGCTGGAAGCTCAGAGGGCGACTCAAGATTTCCAGAGGGCCACGGAGGTGCTGCGTGCTGCCAAGGAGACCATTTCCCTTGCTGAGCAGAGGCTGCTGGAAGATGACAAGCGCCAGTTCGACTCTGCCTGGCAGGAGATGCTCAACCATGCCACTCAGAGGGTGAGCACAAGCCTGCCCCTGCCCCAGCCTCTGCTTTCCACACCGTTTGTCTTCCTAGCTTCTGAAAGCCCAGTGCTTGTGTGCTGAGCCACATACGTGGAGACAGAGAAAGCTCTGAGGGCTAAGCTTAAAGGATTTGGGTCTTGGGCTGCTGCTGGGATCGTGCTGGTTGTGCCTGGCCCTTGGAATAGGCTGCCCAGGGTGGTGCTGGAGTCCCCATCCCTGGAGGTGTATAGGAGGAGGCTGCATGAGGCACTGAAGTAGGATCATTGAAAGGATTTTTTTTTCTGTAGCCTCACTCTCCTGATGGGAGCTGAGCAGAGAGATTAGGAGGATGCTGTTAATGAAAATGATGAGGAATGGCTCATTGTGTCCTGGCACTCAACTTGTGTTTTCCCTCCTGGAGGTGATGGAGGCAGAACAAACCAAGACAAGGAGCGAGCTGGTTCACAAGGAGACAGCAGCCAAGTACAATGCTGCCATGGGCAGGATGAAGCAGCTGGAGAAGAAGCTGAAAAGAGCCATCAATAAATCCAAGTATGTCTTATGTTGGGAGATGAGTGGAGTGGTGAGGTGGGAAATATGCTGCTTCTGGGGGGTTCCAGACTTGGGGAAGTGTGGTACCCTCTGTACCTTTGGGCTCCTGCCTGCATGTGACAGCCTCACAGCAGCACTGGTGCTGACACCAGCCCTTGGGTTTGTCCTGCCTGCATGTGACAGCCTCACAGCAGCACCAGACTTCTTTCCTTCCTTCTGACAGCTGCTGCTGGGGACAGGAGCACACTTCAGAGAGCAGAAGTGTCCTCAGTAAGCTGTCTGCATCTGATGTGTGCTGCTCGCAGCCTGGTTAAATGTTGGCCCAGTTTGCAACCAGTTCTTAATCCTGTTTCTATTTCCCAGTCACTTTCTTTACACTTCCAGATTCTGTCTGGTCGAAACAATCTGCTTGCTGTGTTTAGCTCTTAATCCCCCCCGGCTCTAAATGACTTTTTGGTGAAATTGGTCAACCTGTGCTGTGTGCTCCACAGTCAGATGGGCACAAAGAGGATTCTGTGCCTGGAGCTGGACTTGGCTGAATCTCAGCCTGAGAGATTGATGCTGCCAGCTCCAAACCCCAGAGTGATGCAATCTAGGGCAAAAGGCCCACGAGGAATGGGTGTTTGGAGAGGAAAGGAGAGCCACCAAGGGCACTCTTTGGGTGTTCTGCCACCTGGACAGCAGCCTCTGGGCCTTGCAGTGGAACAGAAAACATCTGCAGAGGGAAGCCCCTCCCCAGTGCAGCCCCAGTGTTGTAAACAATTGTTTCTTGTTTCTCCACAGACCTTACTTTGAACTGAAGGCCAAGTACTATGTGCAGCTGGAGGTAGGTATGGAGCTGAGAGCCACCTGAAACTCTGCTGCTTGCAGTAAAGGCTGAAATTGCATCCAGAGTGCTCTGCCAGCTGCTCTGCCTCTGTGCAAAACCCACTCAGAACCTCTGGAGCAATTTGCTGAGCACCTTGTAAAGATTTAAAAGCTGAGGCTTTGTTTTCCTGGCGTGAAAGAAGAGTGTGTGAAGCCTCCTGGGGGCATGAGCCAGGGCCATGTGGCTGCCCTCACCTCTTGGAGTTGGGAGCCTCTGGGCTTTGCCTCTGCTTTTGCTTTGGGGCTTTCTCCTGTGCTTCATGCATCAGGTGCTGACGAGAGGTCCTGCATGCTAACAAGAGGGGACCCTGCTCTGTGCTGGGCTCCAGAGGCCGCCCCAGCCCTGTGCTGTGCCCTGCTGCCATCTCCTTCCAGTGCCACTGCTTGAACTCTGCCAGCAGGCAGACAGCAGCCCCGGTCCCGGTGGCCTCTGTGTGCAGAGCTGAGCCCCAGGGGCACACAAAGCACATCTAATGCCTCTCTTCCTCACCAGCAACTGAAGAAAACAGTGGACGACCTGCAGGCAAAGCTGTCCCTGGCCAAGGGAGAGTACAAGACTGCCCTGAAGAACCTGGAGATGATCTCAGATGAGATCCACGAGAGGAGACGCTCTGCTGCCATGGGCCCGCGGGGCTGCGGCGTGGGGGCTGAGGGCAGCAGCACCTCGGTGGAAGACCTGGCAGTGAGCAAAGCCGAGTCAGACTCCATCTCCAGTGAGTACAGAGCCCTCCTCTGCCCTGCAGCCGCATCCTGAGCAGGTGCTCTGCAGCTCCTGCAGCCTGGGCGCAGTGGGACCGAGGCTTGCTGCTGGGGGCAGGACCAGGGGGCAGGGCAGGAGCCGGGGGGCAGCAGCCTTGTGAGTAATTAACAAGGCAGGAGGTGCTGGGGTTCACATTGGCCTGTAGCCCTGAGGGTGGGAAGAGAGCTGGGAGCAGTCTGCTTGCCAGTTGGTGCCTGGAGTAACCTGTGCTGCTGGCTCGGGTGGGCACAGGGGGCTGGGGGCAGGAGAGCCAAGCAGCAGCAGGAGCTGTGAGGACCTGGGGAGCATCTCGGTGTGAGGAGCAGCAGGTGGTGCCAAGGAGGGCAGGGCTGGGCAGTGTGCTCTGCCCCGAGCAGGGCAGGGCTGGGCAGTGTGCTCTGCCCCGAGCAGGGCAGGGCTGGGCAGTGTGCTCTGTCCCTAAGCAGGGCAGGGCTGGGCAGTGTGCTCTGTCCCTAAGCAGGGCAGGGCTGGGCAGTGTGCTCTGTCCCCAAGCAGCAGGTGGCCCCCGGAGCAGCCGGGCAGAGGGGCAGGGAAGGAGAAGAGCAGCCAGGGCTGGCTAACCACGCTGCTGCTGCCCCTTGCAGTGGCCTCCGAGGTGTTCGAGGACGACAACGGCAGCAGCCTGGTGTCCGAGGAGGACTCGGAGACTCAGTCGCTCTCCAGCTTCAGCTCCGGCCCCACCAGCCCCTGCGAGGTGCCCACTCAGTTCCCTCCTGCTACACGGCCTGGCAGCCTGGAGCTGCCCAGCCCCGTGTCCCTCTCCGAGTTCGGGGCCATCTTCCCGGCGCTGGGGCCCCGCAGCGAGTGCAGCGGAGCCTCCTCCCCCGACTGCGAGGCCGAGAGAGGTAGGCAGGGCTGGGCTGGGCTGCAGGGGAGCAGGGCGAGCTCCTCGGCTGGGAGCAGGGCGAGCTCCTCGGCTGGGAGCAGGGCGAGCTCCTCGGCTGGGAGCGCTGGGAGCAGGGTGAGCTCCTCGGCTGGGAGCCCTGGGAGCAGGGCGAGCTTCTCAGCTGCCCTGGGCTCGGTGCCAGCTCCCCCAGCTCTGACCTGCTGGCAAAGCTTCCCGGGAGGGCAGCTCCTGGGGGAGGGAGCTGTGCCCCACGGATGGCATCTGCCATGGTTTAGTTCTGCTGCTGGCTGGGAGGGCTGCCCAGTGATCAGGGAGGCTCTGGTGGTGCATTTCTGTCGAGCACTATCTGAGTTTAATTGTTTTTTTTAATTACTGTCCTGCTTGCTGAAAAGCAGGGATTTACTAAGGCTGCTTTCCAGGGAAAATAGGAAGTCAGTCGTGTGCCCAGAGGAGGCTCTTGCAGGCTCTGCCAGCCCTGGCTCTTGCAGGCTCTGCCAGCCCTGGCTCTTGCAGGCTCTGCCAGCCCTGGCTCTTGCAGGCTCTGCCAGGCCTTCAGGCCAGAGGGTTGCCACCAGGCAGGGCTGTGGTGCTCTAGACGAGGCTGACTTCAGCTTGGCTACAGCTTCTTGCTCCTGCTCCTGCTGCTTGTATCATTCCGCCTTCTTTTTGGCATGCTTTGGCAGAGGCAGGCGCAGCGGCCCCCAGCTGAGGCTGGCGCTGCCGGAGGAGGCTCAGGTTGCACATCTGCTGTGCTGCTTTCTCCGCAGGGGACAGGGCGGAAGGGGCCGAGAACAAGGCGAGCGACAGAGGCGGCAGGAGCCGGAGCGGCCGCAGCGGCTCGGCGGAGGGGCTGGCGCTGGAGGGCAGGATGAAGCAGCTCTCCCTGCAGTGCATGAAGATCAAGGAGGGCATCTGCGCCGGCAGGAAGGCTGCCCAGATCGGCTGAGCGCTCCTCCTGCCCCGTGCTGCTGGCTGGCAGCCGCAGTGTTTGCTAGAGGACCTTGTGAGTGGTTGCAGAAGCCTGTGCCAACGCCACATGCCAAACCTTCAGCTGCACCGAGGCGTCTGCTTGCTGGGGGGGTGCTGAAGGCTTCGCTCAGTGCCTCCTCTGCAGGCTGGACCAGTGTGAAGCTGTGCTGATAGTTGACAGACTTTTGTGCATTGTTTTGTAGCACCCCGGCTGGAGCAATAAGCAGCGAAGTTGCCGTGGCAGTGGATGCCTGCAGGGGGTGGGGGCTGAAAGTCAAGCCAGACCCGCTCTGGCTCGGGGCTCGGAGGCTGGGATGGTCTGTAGATAGCTGTGATCTCTGGAGTGTAGGTGCCATAGTCTTTGAACACCTGTGTTTGTCTGTGTTACACTCAGCTAGGAAAGCTGCTGCATGCCTGGGCTCTGGCAGCCTTCCCTCCACCCTCGGTGCTCACAGAGAGGGGGGAGAGGAGGCACAGCTCTGAGAACTGTGGTGGAGATGGACAGATGGACGGGAGGGGAAAGCTCAGGGGGCTGGGACCTTCCCACCCACCTGCCCGAGTCTGCCTGGGACACCAAGAGTGATTCCAGCGATGAAGAAAGAGTTGGTTGGCCTCTTGCCCTTGCCCTTGTCCTTGCCCTTGCCCTGCCCCAAGAAGTGAAGTATTCCTCTCCAGCACTTTGGTTTTGCTCTGCCAGGAGCTGTTGGTGTGTTCAGGGCAGCTCTGCCCAGGCCCCTGCCCTGCCCTCTGCATGCAGCCAAGGGAGTGCCAGGGTAGGTGAGCTGTGTTCTGGAGCTTCTCTGTAGGCTGTGCTGTGTGGGGGCTGTGAGAGGCGCTGGGGATTCTTCTGTGCCCTGCAGGGAGTGTTCCAGAAAACCCAGAGAGGGCTGGGGCATGTTTTGCTGGCAGCAGTAGTAGTGTCTGGTAATTATGTTACTAAGTGGTAGTAAGAAACCCTAGGACTGGTTGTTTTTTTTTTTTTTGGTGGCTCAGCGTTTCTGAGAGCTCCCTTTTACCTCAGCTCTCAGTTTCTATTGCTCCTTGGATGGGATTTTTAGTATTGCCCCCCCAAGTCTTTTGTATTCTGTTTTTGCAGTCCTGGTGTAGTCCCTCCCCTCCACAGCTGTGTATCTCCTCTCAGAGGCCATGTAAACCTCTTCACACTACAGTAAACACTTCTGTTTTCCACCTTTCCCTCTGGCTCTGTGCAAGCTAAGTGCATCTCCTGGACTGGTCCTGCAGCAGGTGGTGCCTTGGCACAGCCCCTTCCAGCCACGGGCACTGCCTGGGCTCAGCTCCCTCTGCAGGGGGTGGGCAGCTGCTGCCTCCTCAAGCCTGCACAGGTGATGCAGATTTCATTCCTAACCCAGAGCTCTGGTCAAGCTTCCCCAGGTGCCTTGGCAGGCAGAAAGGAGGAAGCTGCTCTGTCACTTCTCACCTCTGTGCTCCTCTGCTGCTGTGCAGAACTGAAGGCCAGGGCAGCTGCTGCCACAGCAAGCATCTTCCACCCAAGGGAGCTGCAGCAGCCTTGAGTGGTTGCACCTTGGCTTCTTCTAAGGACCTGCAGGCTGAGCCTTGGCTTGGCTGAAGGATCTTGGCAAGGCCTCAGCCTGGCAGGTAAATCTTCCTTCCCCCATGAAAGCAACGAGGCAGAAGTGCAGCTCTGATCAGTCAGTGGAAAACTGCTTTTATTTTACACTTCATAGGAAGCATCGGTGGAAAGGACACAGGGAGAGGTGGAGGACAAAGGGACAGTGGCTCCAGGCCCACTGCTCTGGAGTGCTCTCTGCCTTCTGCAGTTAAGGAGAAGGGAGCTGCCTCGGTGGGTACAAAAATAAGCCTCTGGTGTATCAAAGTGTGTGTGACCACTTCAGCTGCTCTGAAGCGAGAGGGTATAAAGCAGATGGGAGCCTGGAACTGTTCTTTGGTATCTCAGACACTCTGAGTGTCCTTTCTGAGCGAGCAGGAGCTGTGCACACAGCCTTACCCTACCAAGACACAGAGCTGTGGGCAGGTGCAGCATTGCTGGACAGAACAGAGACATGAAACAGGGAGCAGGAGTGAGTGACTGAGGGCCAGGCCCCAGGGCAGAGGGGCCAGAAGCTGTTGGTGCCCCTCAGCATGGCCCCCGGGGCAGAGGGGCCAGAAGCTGTTGGTGCCCCTCAGCATGGCCCCTGGGGCAGAGGGGCCAGAAGCTGTTGTGCCCCTCAGCATGGCCCTGCCTCTCAGCCAGCCTGAGAACTGTTGGCTCAGACTAACCACAGCTCTGTGCCACCTGAGCTACAGCCAGAAGCAGCACTGAGGCCTGGCTGGAGCCTTGAAGGAGGATTAAAAAAGGGTCTGGGGTGGAAGTGACCTCCAAAGGTCAGCCCAGGGCAAGCAAATAGGACAGACCCAGTGCACACAAAGAGACAAACCCAATGCATTTGGGATCAGCGAGGCAGGATTTAAATTTAAGATTTTGCTTTCTTGGACCCTCTTCATCTGCAGAGCACAGAAGGAAGAGCACAGAGCACACTGCTCCTGCACTGCTCTCACTGCCAACCATCTTCCTGCTGCTGGCAGTGGCCAAGTGCCTTTCACTGGCTTCAGCTTGCAAGGACAAAGGCAAATTCCAAAGCTGTCCTGCCTGAGGGGTAAGTGCAGCTCCTGCAGCTGTGACCCGAGGGGAAGGCTCTCAGTGCTCCTTGCCCCACAGGCATGTTCTGTTCTCCTTTTGCTGTCAGCTGTGCTGGTGGTGGCAGTGCACTGCCTCCTGGGGCCAGCAAGGAGACTGCCAGGCCCTCAGCGTGCCCCTTTGGCTGCAGAGCTGCCACTGCTGCTGCCAAGCTCCTGGATACCCCCGGGAGGGCTCCAGAGGACCTTGTGCTGAGGTACCAGCTCTGGAATCACAGTTAAAGGCAACTCCTTCCCTTCCTTTCCTCGTGTTGTAGAGCAGCAGAGCACAGCCCTCAGCAGCAGCTGTGCACTTCCCTGTGAGCACTACTTCAGTGCTGAAAGCACTCGAGATAGCAGCACAAGCAGGCAGGGAAAGCTCTTTGGTGCTGAGGCTGAAGAAGCAGAGCACACAAGAAGACTTTTCCTCACATGTTTACTTTGAAGTAAATCTTAACCCCCTAACCCTGGGAGAAGAGAGTCTCAGTGTTGCTCCCTTACTTCACATCCAAGCCCAGTAAGCTAAGGAAAGCAAGAAATGGAGTTCTGCCAGCTCGAGTCACCATCAGCACTGCAGCCTGCTCAGGAGCCTGCTGAGCAGTGCCTGCTCCACCACCACAGCAGCAAACCCACAGCCAACTGCCCCCCACAACGGGCAGGGCCAGCAGCGATCCCAGCCTCGGCCTTCAGCTTGGGGCATCCCTTCCTTTTATGCCTGTGTGCAGCCAGACTTATTCACCTGCTCCAAGACTGCAGGACAGCTCAAAGCCACCTCCTTGACCAGCCAAGCACAGCTCTGTCTCCTCACTGCAGCTGTGACACCTTCAGGGCAGAAGTGCTGTTGAAGTCCAAGAAGAAAGGTCCCTCCTGCTGGGGCAGGAAGGTGGTGGGGATAACGTTGTAAACGCCAGCAACGATGGGCTCCACTTCCAAGTAGCAAAATCCACACCTAGGAGAAAGGAAACTCCCTGCTAGAAGCCAGCTCTGAAGTGTGTTGCACAGCTGGAAGGCTTCGTGGAGCCTTCCTTACCTGTAGTCACCACTGCTCTTCTTCTGGAAGCCATGGGGGCCAGGGTCTCCCACGGTAGAGACGGTGACGAGCTCAAAGCCAACGCTGTACTGCCTGCAACAGACAGGACACTGCTCAGGCTCTGGGGACAGCAGCGTGCCAGGAAGAGGGGTGACAAAAACTGCAGTGTCACAGCAGCACACCTGGAAGTGGTGTCACAACTGTCACACAAAGGGTAAGTCAAACTTCCCCCTGACGCGAGTGCGGAATTTGGAGGTGATCAGAACAGGTCAGGTTCAGAACTTGCCAGGGGCCTGCCAAGCACTTCAGCCTGTGGGGACAGCTCTGGTGCCATGCCAGGCTCACAGACCCGGGGGTGGGACCTAGCTTCTGCCAGAGGAATCCATACTGGTGAGCTCAGGAGAATTCCTCCTGGGTACAGTTTGTCTGCTACCTGCTAAGCCATGTGCCAGGTGCCCCTGCCCCTCACGCCAACCAGCCATGAGCTGCACTTCAGGAGGAGGGGAGAGTGGGTGCAGAAGTGCTGCCACTGTGTGCACAGCTCTGCAAGAGGCAAAGGCTTGCCTGCATGGCAGAAGTTGCTGCTTGGCAGCACTCAGCAGTGGTGGTTTGAGGCAGATCACTGCCTCTGCCAAAGCACCACCCCCAGGGCACTGACAGGAGCCTGTCGCTGGCAGGGGCAATGCCCTTCCAGAGCTGCAGCACCTGCAGAGGCCCCTGCCTGGGAGCCTGCAAGGGTTTGGCATCCTGAGCATTAGCACTGCTGCCACAGCAAAGCAAACATCCTTAGCTGGAAGAGGAAGGAAGAGTCCTTTGTACCTTCTTCCCTTCTGTGCCAGGCCTGGCTCTGCTCAGGCTCCAAGCTGCAGGGAGGAAGGCTCCTGCTCTCCCTCAGGTGAAGGAGGCTGCTGGCAGGGCTATCACACTCTGCTTAGCCTCTACCCACCTTGGTCCCCGCAGCTCAATCAGTAAGGGTCCAGTCTTGTCCAGCTGGAACTGGTACATGGGGTTGTTCTTGTAGGTGTCTCTGAAATTCCCACAGCCTCCAGCAGTGTGCCCTTTCCACTGCCCATTCACCTGAAGCAGAGCACAGACACCCCCCAGGGGCCCATTGCTGCAGGCAGGCAGGGCCAGAGGCTGCTCCCTCTGCGGGGCAGGCCCTGGCAGCAGGCTCTGTGCAGCACTCACTGCACTGCAAGCCAGCATGGCCCCAAACCACAGCCCCAGCTCCTCCTTGGCTTTTGGGCAGCAGTGCAGCAATGCCTTGCAAAGCCTTGCACATCCCAGCTATGGCAAAGCCAACCCAGAGGCCCCCAGCAGGCAGCACTTCCTCACCCGTTTGGAGGTGGTGTAAGGTGTTGGAATCTTGGAGAAGGTGAACTTGCAGAGGGAATATACCTGTGGGAAAAGCAGCAGCAGGTCACACAGAGTCCTGCACTCTTCATCAGAGATCCTGACACAAGCAGAGCTGCCCCTACAGGGCCCTCAGCTGCTCCCTGTGCTATCACTCCTCAGCCAACCCTGGCAGGGCAGTGCTGGGACCTACTTAATTCTTCTCTAAAAACCCAGCAAAATGGGAATCACAGAATCATAGAATGGTTTAGGTTGGAACAGATCTCTAAGATCATCCAGTTCCAGCCCCACCCTGTGCCATAGGCAGGGACACCTCCCACTAGAACAGGTCACCCAAGGCCTCATAGAGCCTGGCCTTGAACACCTCCAGGGAGGGAGCAGCCACAACCTCCCTGGGCAACCTGTGCCAGTGTCTCACCACCCTCGCTGCAAACAACTTCCTCCTAACAGCCAGTTTAAACCTCCCCTCTGCCAATTCAAACCCATTCCTCCTCAGCCTGTCACTACAAGCCCTTGTCAATAGTCCCTCCCCAGCCCTCCTGGAGCTCCCTGCAGATCCTGCAAGGCCACTCCAAGGTCTCCTGGCAGCCTTCTCTTCTGCAGGCTGCAGAGCCCCAACTCTCTCAGCCTGTGCTCAGAGCAGAGCTGCTGCAGCCCTGTTTCAATCTAGGAAAGGAAACTGTTTGCCAGCTGCTCTCCTGCCTAACCCCACCCTCCCTGCACTGCCTCAGCCCCAGCTGCAGGACAGGCTCCACCACTCCATCACTCACAGCCCAAGAACAACCCCAACCCAGCAAGCTAGTGGCAGGCTGGCACCTAGTGAGGCCCCAGCACCTACCCTGATGGTGTAGTGGATGGTGTTCTGCTTCTCATACTGGGACACCACCAAGGTGAAGGTGTGGGGCCCTGGAGAGGTCAGCTTGATCTTGGTCAGGTAGTGAGGGCTGTTGATGCGGATGCCGTCGATGTAGGGAGGAGGATCCGCTGCCAGGAACAGGAGGAGACTGCCTTGGCCAACAGCTCCCCTGGGCACTGCTGCACTGCTCTCTGCCACTGGATGTGGCCAGGGCAGTGGGGTCGCTGTGAGCTCTCAGGAGAGCAGAGCCTCAAGATGTGCTCATTAGGTGACAGATCATCCCCAGAGCTCCTCTGGGCTGCAGCAGAGGTCCAGCACACAGCTCCTGTACCTTAGTACAGCTTAAAGCCCTACCAGAGCTCCCACCAGCATCGCTGCTCAAAGGAGTGCCTGGGGTGATGTTGGGAGTGGAAAGGAGCAGGAGTGCAGCTGCACCCAGCACCAGTGCCCCTGCAGCAGCCATTGTGAGCAGACAGCAGTTGCTGGCACTCTTACACCATGACCTCTACTTGCTGTGTTTCAGTGGAGCAGGAATGACTCCACCCAATCCCTTCAGCAGGTCTGGGATGAGGTCCTTTTATTTTCTTCCACAAATCAAGGGGAGGGGAAGGGATCAATATAAACCCAGCAGAAGCTTGGGAAGGAGAGACCTCAGCCCCGCTGCCAATGCTGTGCCTGCTTTGTTCTGCTGGCAAAGGGCAGCCTGCCCCAGCCAGTCCCACAGCCAAGCACTCTCAAGGTCTCTGAGCTCATCAGACTGGAAGTGGTGCTCCTAGGGGGCTGAAGAGCTGCTTCAGGACTGATCTCTGAGGTTATCTGGGTTCAGGGCAGGAAGTGCCCTCTCTATCCACCAAGCCCCTGGCAGTTCTTCCTTCACCTCTGCCCTCAGCCCCAGGCAGTGGGGGACACTCACCTGGGTAGTAAACTTTTCTGCCATCTGTCTTGTAGACCACCATGGTGATGAACTCCCTGTTGTGTGCAAAGTCATCCTGCAGGAAACAAACCAGGTGGGGCTGAGACCTCTGTGGGCCACACCCAGGCCCCAGCAGAGGTGCTAAGCCACCCCCATCCCTGGCCCCTCACCTTATCTGTGATGTGCCTGCTGAGCAGGACCCAGACAGCAGCGCCCCCGGGCGGGCACTGCACCTCCAGCCTGTACTGGGGGTTGTTGGCCAGGCTGTAGGCATCCTTCACCGGGCCCTGCTTCGCCTCCCAGGTGCTGCAGGGGAGACAAAAGGGGCAGCAGCAGCTGAGCAGGACACTGCCTGCCCCTTCAGCACCCAGCACGCAGCCAAGTGCCTGATGGCTGCCCCCAAGTCAGCACCAGACATCAGAGCACTGCAGGCTGCTTCAGAGACATTCACCAGCAGCAAGATCCACCACAGAATGGTTTAGGCTGGAAGGGACCTCAAAGCTCAGCCAGTTCCAGCTCCCCCACCATAGGCAGAGACACCTCCCACTAGAACAGGTCGCTCAAGGCCCCATCCAACCTGGCCTTGAACACCTCCAGGGAGGTTGTGGAGCACATAAGCACAGAATGTGATAGAGAAAGGCAGGAAAAGGCATCTCAGACAGCAGCTGCCTCACTCAGCCACTGCCTGGGCTCTGCGTAGGGATGGACTGCTCCAAAACCTGCTTTCTGCTGCAGTGGAAGGCTGTGGGGCTGGGGTCAGAGCCTGTTGCACAGCCTTAGGTCCACACCAACATGGAGCTCAGTGGAGGGAGAAGGATGCTACAGAAGCAGCCAGAAGCAAAGCCTGGGCTGAGAGGTCAAAGTGTGAAGCTGAGCCAGCAGCTTTGGCTGTAGGTGGGAAGAAAGAAAGGGAATGGCAGAGCAGAGCACTGGAGACTGGCAGAGAGCTGCCTGCCTGGGACCAACCTGTGAATGCATGTGGACTCCTTGAACAGGCTTGGGTTCCAGCTCAGGTAAATGACATCATAGTACTGGCACAGGTCCTCCCAGCAGATCCAGAAGATGCCTGCAGAGGAGAGATGCTGTTACTGCCTGCTCCCCAGACACCCTGGGCTTACCTTGCCCTCCAAAAGCCTCTTTCCAGGCAAGTCACACAGCCTACACAGACCAACACTGCTCTGAAACTGAGGGGCTGCACTGCTCAGGCCTCTACACTCAACCTTAAGCCCCAAACCAAGCAAGTTAACCCAAGAACAAGCCAGGCTCTGCTTAACTGGGACTAGCTGAAGCTGTCAGAGCAGTTTGGTTGCCAGCAGTAAGCAGAAGGTGTGACAGGATCTGGTGTGCTGACAGCCATCAGCAGGAGACTGCCTGCTGCCCTCAGGCTGGAAGGGACATCACAGCTCATCTGCTCCAACCTCCTGCCATGCTCAGGGACACCTCTCAGCTAGACTCTGCTGCTCAAGGCCTCATCCAGCCTGGCCTGCAGCACCCCTGTGCAGGAGGCAGCCACAGCCTCCCCGTGCCAGTGTGTGCCCACCCTCACTGCATGAAGCAGGAGACTCCAAGATGCTGCAAGTGGATGGGTTTGGATGCATGCTGCAGGCACAGCCCAGTGGCACTGCACAGAAAAGCTCCCTCAGAGATCTGCAGGCAGCAGTGGATGCCTCAGGAGCAGAGCAGAGACCTTTCTGAAAGACAAACATCCTTCTGCAGGCCTTCAGCAAACTCTCAGGGACCTCCCAGGTCCTGTGCTCTGCTGCTCCCTGGGCAAACTTCTCTACTTGGAGGGTGGTGGAGGTCTGGAGTTTTACTCTCTCTCTCTCTGTGCTTCTCCCTTCCTGAAGAGAGAACAGCTCTGAAAAAAAGGGTGTCCTGGAAAGGTCTATTACCATTGTCTATCTTCTGAGCTGTTCTTGGGTCAAAGTTCAAGTACTTCTGCAGCTCTGGGCTCCAGCTCCTGGTGTCGTTCTCGCTGTAGCGACCCTTCCAGCGCAAGTGGCTCCAGGGGTTCTTCAGCTGAAGGAAGCGAAGTCCCTGCACAAGCACCACAGGAAAATGCCTGCAGTCACCTTCTGCAGGTGACTTTTGTTCCTGTGTTAACAGGGAAGGTGAACCAGCAGCTCCAGAAATTACAGCAGCTTGAAGCTTCCTGGAATAGCCCAGCAGAGCTCAAAGGCGGCTGCATGAGCCCAGCAGGTGCCCGGCAGCAGCCTCCCCTTTGCTCCGTACCTTATACTCTCTTATATCCAGCACTGCATATGCATGGGTTGGAACCAACCCCCACTTTTCTCCTTCCTCTTCAGACATCACCCCCGTGGCTGTGGTGATGAGGACATCTCCCTTGTGAAACCTGTTCAAAGAGAGATAGAAGAGAGCTCAACTGAAAGCCTCCGAGCTGCAATCTACCATTTCCCAGGCGCTGGAGGCAAGCTGAAGGGTGAGAAGTTGATGCTTCCACACTTCTGCAGATGCAGACACTGAGCTTGGGTGTCCTTGCAGGGGCTGAATTGTCACCAAGGCCTGCAATTGCTAACTGCACAGCAGTTGTTGTGAAAACACAGCAGCTGTTTGCCCAACAAAACCCCCACATGTGCAGTGCCACTGGATCAGATCCACACACCAGCAGAGGTGAGCACCACAGATGGTAGATCCCAGCCCAGCTGCACTCACACCTCCAAACTTCAGTGCCTGAAGAGCTGTTGACAAGCAGCTGAGAGCTTCTAACAGCTGTAGAGAGGGTCAAGCTCTTCCCCATGAAAGAACTCAGCATTCACAGAATGGCTTAGGTTGGAAGGGACCTTAGAAGTCATCCAGCCCCAACCTCTGCCACGGGCAGGGACATCTCCCACCAGCACAGCTTGCTCCAGGCCTCATCCAGCCTGGCCTGGAACACCTCCAGGGAGGAGACATCCACAACCTCCCTGGTGTAGCCTGTGCCAGTGTGTGCCCACCCTCACTCTTCCTACTCTCCAGTCTCAATCTGCCCTCCTCAAGGATGTTTCATTCCCCTGCAGCTGCACTGAAATGCATCCAAAAGTGGTTGCACAGAACTGCTTCAAAGGAAGTCAAAGTGCTTGTGGCTGTCACCACAGGCCCTGGCTGCAGTCCTGCTGCCCTGCTGCTCCTCCAGGTTATTTCTTCTTGCAGGAAGCACAGGGATGTTGACAAAGCACAGCCCTGGCAGTAGCAAGATGCAATCTGTGTCCACTGCACTGCTTTTGCAGTGCTAGCACAGCTGCTGCACAGCAAGCAGTTGGATGCCTTGGGGAAGAGCCAACTTCTACCTTTGATAAAGCATCCTGAAGGTGCTGTCTTTGTTGAAAGCCTGATTGTCAGAGTGCATGGCAATCCTCTCGGGTATCCAGCCAGTCAGGGCGTGGAGGTCAATGTTCTGAAAGGCACAAATCAAGTGCACACAGTTCCAGCACAGCTCCACACACACACAAGGCTCAAGATCAAGACTGTATGTAAAAAAAAAACAACCCCAAGCCCAAACAACGAAATGACTTCATTAGTTTAGGACAACATCTCCACCTCAAAGAGAAAACAAAGCCAAGACTGTGAGCTGATGAAGCTCAGTGGAATTTGAGAGCAGCAGAGGCATCAGTGCTGTGCTTGGCAGGACTGAAGGCTGGGGTGGGGCCAGCCAGAGGCACCTGCACAGGCCAGAGAGCAGGGCTGAGGAGAACCTCAGGAGGTTCAGTGAGGCAAAGTTCCTGCAGCTGGGTCAGGGCAATCCTAGAGGCCAGTGCAGGCTAGGGGGGGGATGAGGCTGAGAGCAGCTCTGCAGAGAAGGACTTGGGGGAGAGGATGGACAGGAGGCAGCAGTGGGCACTTACAGAATTGGATCCAGGAAAATCATATCCTCCCATCACCTTCATGTAAGCCTTCTCGATCAGCGACACCCACAGCTCGTTCCTGTTGTTGGAGTAGGAGCAGAGAAGCTCCCCGCTGTGATCTACAGGCAATTGGTCATCGATGATCACCTGGGCCAGGGACAAAGGCAGCAGCAAGGCTGTGGGCAGTGCCACCTTGAGGCTGCATTCCAAAGCCCTCCTGACTGAACAGATGTGCAACAGCTGCTCTGTGAGCTGCATCCAGCCTCCCCAAGGAGTGAGTTAGCAACCTTTTGGTCTGGAAGGACATGCTGCAAGTCAGGGCGAGGAGAGCCAAGCCAAGGAACTCTCTGGGCAGCCTACTCCAAGGCCTCACCACCCTGGTACTGAAAGACTTCTTCCTCAGCTCCAGTCTAACCCTGCTCTGCCTCAGCTCCAAACCACTCCGCCTTGTCTTGCCTCTGGACACCCTCAGGAAAAGCCCTGCAGGATCCCTGGAAAGAAGCAAGCTCTGTCACAGCCCTTTCAGAGCCTCCAGCTCCACAGTTACACTTCTGGGGAAAGGAAAACCAAACTGGGAGGCTTGGCTGATCCAGCTGCAGGCTGTGTGCCCTGAGCTAGATTGTCTGTCCTGCTGTGGCAGGGGGGTTGGACTGGATGAGCTCTGTGGGTCCCTTCCTGACGTCCCTGCCATCCTGTGAACTCAAAGCAGCACCAGCCAGGGTGTGACATCCTTTCTGCACCACCACTCACCAGCAAAGCACATCTAAAGCTTTTTGCTGTGCAAAGACATCTTCAGAGGGAAGCAGAAGCAGACCAAGCCTTTAACATATTTGCCTGAAGCAGCATGAAGTCACCCCCAAGCCATTTACCTTTCTAGGCACACCATTGATGTGAAGCTTCACCATGTATTTGCCACATGGGTTATATTCTGGTTCCCCTTTCTTATTCTGAGGGTAAATGATGCTGTAAAAAAATAAACAAACAAACATTTTAAAAAAATTAAATCAACAAGCAAAAGCTGGAGGACACTGTGACATAAATGCCTTTGCTGTAACTATAAAAGTGAGACTGGCAAAGCCTGTGCCTGCAATTCACACTGGAGATAGGACATGGAAGTGGGAATGAAGTGACTCAAACTCAGTAGAAATGGCAGGGATGGTTGAGTAGGTTTGAATTTCCAGGACTGGCTCTTGCTGCAGTTTTCTGGTTTGTATAGTAGCAAAAAAACCCAAAAACCCCAAACTCAAAGGTTCTGCCAAGACAAGCAGTGCAAATAGCTTAATTGGGCTATCAAACAAGGGCTGCTTACACCTCTGCAGTGCCAACACAAGATTTGCCTGGGTAAGGCAAACACTGGAAGGAGAAGTCAGTGCACAGCTGCTCCAGGGAAGAACCCAAGCTCCATTCTAAGCAGCACAGCTTAACACAACCACCAAAGCACCCAGGAACAGAAGCCACACAAGGGATGGCAATGGCCTCCCAAACCTCTGCCAGATTCATCACAGGAGACTGAGACAGGGCTGTGGAGTTCTGCAGTGAGAAGCAAGGGCAGAGCAGACCTGCACAGCAGCTGGCAGAGCCAAGGAAGAAAAGAAAGCTGGAAAGAAAATAAAGAAGAGCTCCACCCCAAAGCACACCTGAGCCAGAGCCCAGGGTCTGCTCCTTGCACCCTGAATACTGGGTTCAGTTTTGGGTCCTTTGCTCTAAGAAGGACAATGAGGTCCTGGAGCATGTCAGTGAAAGGACTGAAGCTGGTGAAGTGTCTGGTGAATAGGTTCTGGGAGGTGTAGCTGAGGCAACTGGAGCAAAGGAGGCTAAGGAGAGGCCTCATTGGCCTCTACAGCTCCTCTGAAAGGAGGCTGTGGCAAGGTGGGAGTCAGTTTTTAATCCCAAGTAACAGGGCAAGAGGAAGCAGGCTCAAGTTACCCCAGGTTTGGTTGGGGACTAGGAAGGGTTTCTTTCACAGAAGGGTTGTCAAGCCCTGGATCCAGCTGGCCAGGGAGGTGGGGGAGTCACCATCCCTGGAGGAATTGGAAAGCCATGAAGATGTGGTGCTGAGGGACCTGGCAGTGCTGGGTTAACAGGTGGCCTGGATGATCTGAAAGATCTCTTCCAACCAAAGGATTCTATGATTCCATGCTCAGCCCTGCAGAGGTGGCTGCCCTCTCCCAAGAGCCTCAGGAAGGGGAAGGGGACAGAATTTATGTGTTTGGGTTTTGTCTTTTTTTCTCTGCCCAAGTGTCACAGGAATATTGCAAGAGCTCAGCAGTATTAAGTTGGACATCAGGAGAATTTTCTTCCCAGCAAGGGCTTCTCAGGCTCTGACACAGGCTGCCCAGGGAGGTGGAGGAGTCTCCACCCCTGGAGGGCTTTAAAATATGAGTGGATGTGGTGGACTTGTGAGCTCTAGGGTGAGATGCTGGACTTGATCTCAAAGCTCTCTTCTAACCTCAACAGTGGTGTGGTTGTGGCAAGTCTGCAGAGGTCCTCAGGAAGCAGCAGCTCCTTACCTTGTGATCAGCTTTTTGTTGTACCTCCTCTCGTATGCTGCACTGATAGCCAGGGAGGCCACAAAGGAGCAGTCTGACACTATGGTCTGGGGAGAGGCAAACAGGGAGAGCATTTACTCAGCACTTGGACACTTAAAGGGGGTGAGGACAGGGAAGGAAAAAGGGAAAGCATTTCAACCAAAGTGCTCAGTGAGAGCCCCCTCCAAAGCAAACCAGTTTGGGTTCCTCATAGGCATCAGAGGGAAATGCCTCAGCATTCACCCACACTTACTCCTTGCCCCCCAAAACAGGTTCAGGCAACCCCCCCACCCAGTGCTGATTTCAGGGCAGCCTGTGCCAGCTGCAGCTCCACACTGCACAAGGCAGTTCCACTGTGCTGAGGAGGCCACTTTGCTTCTTGTCCAACTCAAACCCCAAACCCTTGCCCATTATTCTGTCCACGCAGTCAGCAAAGCCAAGGATTTGCTGCAGGGCACAGCTTGGCTTTTGGAACAGCATCCTCAGCACCCTCTCAGGCAAACAGGAGCTCCAGCTGCAATTCAGACCCTGCTGCTCACCTGTTCACAGGGAATCTGGAGTGCCCCTGTCTGCAGTCAAGAGCCCAGGGAACCACCCTCCCCTCTGGGGGAACAGGGTGGGCTCACACAGCCTGCAGCAAGCTGCTAGCAGCAGAGGAGTCTCTTGAGGAGCAGCTCACCTGCTTGATGCTGAAGCTGGACACTGTGTAAATCATGGTGGGGTTATTGGTGATGTCATCTGGCCTCACCCACCTGGCAAACATTGCCTTCTGCTTGGGGGACAAAGGGAGCTTCCCACATTTGTCACTGCAGTGAAGAGGGAAGAAGAAAAGAAGAGTACAAAAGCATCAGTAGAAAAGCCCTTTCAGCTCCCCCAGCCCAACCATTCTCTGACTCTGCTCAGGCTGGGGCTGAGCCATGGCCCTCAGCACCACAGCTCTGCCCCTGAGAAACACCTCCAGGGATGGGGACTCTGAGAGCCCTTTCAGTCAAGAATTCTCTTTTAATGCCCAACCCAAACCTTCCCTGGCACAATTTTAGGACATTTCCTCTTGTTCCACCACCTGACACTAGGGAGCAGAGCCCAACCCCCACCTCCCCTCAGGGAGCTGCAGAGCAATGAGCTCTGCCCTCAGCCTCCTCTTCTCCAGACTGACCAACCCCAGCTCCTCCAGCCCTGTTCTCCAGGCCCTTCACCAGCCTCACTGCCCTTTTCTGGACCTGCTCCAACCCCTCAACAGCTCTCTTGGAGCAAGGGCCCAAAAACCAAAGCCAGGGCTCAAAGTTTAAACAATTCAAGATCAAACTGGGAGAAGGGAAGTGGAAATATTTAAATATCTCCTCCTGAATTATGCTTAAAAGCTTTCAACAGTGTTAAACTCTGAGAAAGAAAACCCAGAATGAGCCAAGGTGGGAGAGCTTTGGAAACGACTCTGGGAGATCAGTAACCAACTGACACTTACGAGAAGGGCATGGGGAAGGCAAAACGTTCCCTCAGATCCACACTCATGAAAGGGACATACTCAATGCCATTGATCTTGGAAGTTTTCCTGCCAGTCATAAGAAAAGAGAGATAGTTACGAGCCTATCATCTTTCAAAGCTCCAGAAAACAACAACAAAGTGAGTTTTGAAAAGCTACCAAGACAACACTTCTGGAGGTCTGGGATACAAGAGGCAGCAAAAGGAACTGGAGGGGACAGGAATCATAGAATCATAGAATGTCAGAGGCTGGAAGGGACCTTGAAAGATCTTCTGGTCCAGCCAGTCTACCAGAGCAGGATTACCCAGAGCAGATCACAATTGGATCAGATCATCCAGTCCAACCTCCCTGCCAGAGCAGGACCATCCAATCCAGCCCAGGCCACACAGGATCATGTTCCAGTGAAGGAGCAGCTGTGCTCCTTGGAGAGAGAGCTCTGATAAGCTCAGTCAGGTAGCTCATGGGTGACACACCACAGAATGGCTGGAGTTGGAAGGGACCTCCAAAGGTCATCCAGCCCAAGCCCCCTGCAACGAGCAGGGAAAGTGAAGCTGTGCAACATAATCCTGGCAGGCAGCTGCAAGAAGCTGGTTAAAGACACTCTTGGAAGTCTGCTCTGAATGCCAGGCACTGCTCACAGCAGCAGAGAGAGCACAGGGGTCACTGCAGAGTGAGCCTTGGAGCAGCTTCCAGCCTGTGCCCTGCCCTTCCTGCTTCAGCTGCTTGACTCTGCGGTGTGAGCTGCACCAAGGAGGACACTTGGGAAGAACTCAGCTCCAGCTCACCTGAGCACCTCTATCTCCTCTGCAGTGTATCTCTGCCCTTGGGGCTCGCTGGCTTGCACTGCTCTGATTGCCTGTGGCTTGTCATTCAAAGAGAAATCAGGTCCCAGTGGAAAGAAGGTTCTGACTGGCTGATTTGGTTTCACTGCTGTTGACCTCTCCTTCTGAGATGACCTGGACATAGATTCCTTCAGCGCCTCTGCTCTGAGGTGAACAAAAATGCATTTGGTTTACAACCACGATGAAAATGCTGTTCTGGTTCAGCTCCTTATCAGTTCACGTCCCAGCATGTGAAGAGGAATGAAGAAATGTCCAAAATGACCAAGAGCAAGGCCCTTTTTTGATGGCAGCACTTCTTTACTCTCAGAACAAGGCCACCATACCAGAGAAGACTGATTTGTGATTTGTGTCCTCTCATACCTTCAGGATTTGTCTACCAGCCACAAGAGCAGTAAGAACCACTCCCAGTAAGCACCCTCACAACCCAGCTCTTCAACTGCTTGGGGGCTGTTTTCAGCAGCCAGCTTTGGCTGTTGCTGCACTAAGCAGCTGGACGGTCCCAGGTGTGCAGAACACAGGACCTTGATTTGAACCCAGGCTGAGAAAACTGACCCCAAGAGAGCTCTTTATTTGCCATCACACAGATGGGCCCAGACAAGTCACACTGAGCTCACACTTGTGCAACTCCTTTCAGGCAGAAACTCCACCAGACCAACCCCCGCAAGGAGATTGTCACCACCAAGGTAGGCACCTCCCAGTTTCCAGGCTGCTGCCTTGTGAAGGGATGCAGAGACTTTTGTGACCCTGTGCTGGCAACCCTGACCCTGATCCTGTGCTGTCCTGGTTTCACAGAATCATTCAGGCTGGCAAAGACCTTTACAGTCACCAGGTCCAACCACAACCACAGCGCCATGACCGCTGAACGAGCTCCTGAAGCACCACATCTACAGCTTCTTGAGCAACTCCAGAGATGAGGACTCTGCCACCCCACCTTGGGCAGACTGTTCCACTGCCTGACCACTCTTGCAGCAAGGAAACTTTTCCTGATCTCAAGCCTAAAGCCCCAGTGAAGCCCAAAGCTGTGGCAGGGCACTCCCAGTTTATCTCTCTGAAGCCAAAGGGGTGCACTGGCACCGACCTATACACACAGCCCTCTCCTAGCTGCCAGCTCTGGGATGCCCAAGGGGGCTGGCACCCCAGCTGCTGCTGCCAGGGCTGCAGAGGGGCCAGCTCTGCCCAGAGCCTAGCACACAGAGTGCCCAGAGCCAGGACACTGCCAGCATGAGGCACTCACCTGTCAAGTGCCTGCCGAGCCAGCTGCTTCAGCTTCGACTGCAGAGCTGCTTCAGAGGTTTCTGTAGCCTTAGGTGCAGAAGAAAAAGCCACACATCAAAAGAAAACCCCAAAACACAACCAAACCCAAACCCCACAGGTTTGATAGGCTCAGTTCCACACTTAACAGATCACAGCAAGCAATAACTAGTTGGGTATTTTTCCAGTTTTCTTCTGAGAGGTATTTTTTTTAGCTCTCAGCATAAAAAGGACACCAAGCAAGCATTACTTTGCTGGCCATAGTGAATGCTCCTGCAACAGAAGGAGGATTTTCAAAGGCTTCATCTGACAGACTGAGAATGTTCTGCTCCAACAGCTCAGGTGGAAAATCCAGGGCAGATCTAACACCTCTCAGCCTGGTTACACAATCACCAGGGCCTCTTACCCTACCCAAAACCAGTCACAGAACTCAGGGAGAAGATTTCTGACACAGAGGAAAAGCAGCACTCCCCTCCCAACAACCCAGGCACAGGGACACGACCAAAAGGGCAAAGGAGGGGAAAAACAGACTTGGTGGAGTTACATTATGATGGTGAACTCTTCCTGCAAGGAGCCAGTGAAGGCAACTGGACCTGTAATTACATCCTCCATCAGCCACACCATGGCCAGGTCATCCCTCCCATTAACTTCACTGTGAACTCAATTCACTCCCAACACCTTTGGTGCTGAGCACTGAGTAATCAAGTAGCTTTTTTTTATTACTTATGTTTTCAGAAGGTGTCAGACACAAAAAGAGACCTTTCAGTTACTTCCTTTAATGCAGTCAGAAAGCAAAGAAGCTGACAGGCCAGCAAGGCAGCTGCAGCTTGATCTGCTTTGCCTTTCTGGTTTAGTGTTGCAACTTGCTCCAGAGCCAAAATCAACGTGGGAAAAATAATTCCAGCATACTTGGGAGGGGGGAAAAAAGAATTCCAGAATATTCCTAGTCTTTAATATAAGACAATTCAAGAAAAAAACCTAAAAACAAACCAAGCAAATCACAAGGCCACATAAATGCAGACTGTTAAATAACAACAGAACCAAAATTGGAAGAAGCACTCTAGGATCTGAAGGGGCCTGCAAAAAAGCTGGGGAGGGACTTTTTAGGTCATCAGGGAGTGCCAGGACTAGGGGGAATGGAGCAAAGCTGGAGGTGGGGAGATTTATACTGGAGGTGAGGAGGAAGTTGTTCAGCATGAGAGTGGTGAGAGGCTGGAATGGGTTGCCCCTGCAGGGAGGTGTTTGGGGCCAGATCCCTGGAGGTGTTTTTGGCCAGGCTGGCAGAGGCTGTGGGCAGCCTGCTCTAGTGTGAGGTGTCCCTGGGCATGGCAGGGAGGGTGGAACTGGCTGATCCTTGCGGTCCCTTCCAACCCTGACTGATTCTAGGATTAAAAAACAGTGGGAGGGGGAAAATAAAAATTCTTGGGCAGCAGTTTTTAGGAGTCCAGGCCCTTGGTTTTTAAGGCAGCCTTTAAGGGTGAGTCACCTGTGTGAGGGGAAGAACTTCTTACCATCACATAATTCCACCAAGTTACCCTGTAGCTTAACATACTGTTTGCAAACAGAGCTCCACGGCCTCGGTGTACAGCTCCACAGCTTCCTCTGCATTGCCTTTCTCATCTTCATCAAAGGCCTGGGTGACCAGGAAGTGAGCACGCTCCAGGTCCAGCTGCTGCTTGGACTTCAGGGGGTCTGTGTTCTGGCATTGAACTAACAAAGGAAGAGAAAGGGTTGAGCTTTCCACCCTCACCAGCACTGGCACAGCAGCAGCTCAAGCAGCCCTCAGTGAGGTGAAGCACTGCACCGCCTGTGCACACAGCTCTGGTGCTCAGGGCATGCTCCTCAGGTGCTGCCTCCTCTGACAGCTCTGCTGCTGCCCACAGAGGTGGTTGAGGCCCCATCCCTGCAGATATTCAAGGCTTGACAAGGCTCTGGGCAAGCTGCTCTAGTGGAGGATGTCCCTGCTGACAGCAGGGGGTTGGACTGGATGCCCTTTGGAGGTCCCTTCCAACTCAACCAGCTGTACTTAAAGTGCCCTTCCAGGTTGCAAATGTGGTTCCCAAGAACATCTAGAAGAAAGGCACACCCAAGCCCTTAGGAAGGAAGTCTCTGCTTCATTTCTGACATGCTTACTGGGGCTGTGATCCTCCACAAAGGACAAGAAACTCAGAGCAAGGAAACTACCAGAGCAAAGATCACTGATCCAGAGCACCAAAGAGTTTCCCCACTCCATTGATCCGAGCAGAGCTTCTCACCCACCTGCTGAATGGAGAGCTTGAACTCTCTCCAAGTACTCATTTATCTTCTCTTGGATGTTTTCCAAGTTGGACCCTGCCATCCCAGCGTAAATCAAGGCTTGTGCAGCCTCCTGCAGGGAGAAGCATTGCAGACAGAGTCAAAGTTTGCCTGCCACAGAGAGGCTACAGCAGCCACCAGCTGCAGAGCAGCCAACAGCCTCAGAGCAGGAACACTGCTGGGAAGGACAAGGTGCAAGTCCTAAAGGGGTTCACGTTTGGTGGCTCACACCTGGGACAACCTATAAAACAACACTTTGAGGGTCTGTCAGGCTGGCTCTTGGGCCTGTCCCTACAGCAGTGCCTCAAATCAAGAGATCAAGCCCAACCTTTCAAGCATGCACTGAAATCAGTTAAGCTGCTCACAAGCTGCCTTTTGTTTTCAAAGTTGTGGAGTTAAGGTTAGGACACAAAAAAAAAAAAAGAAAAAAAAACCTGTGTGCAGCTCTGCAGCCCCCAGCACAAGCAGGACTTGGAAGTGTTGGAGCCAGTCCAGAGGAGGCCACCAAGATGCTGAGAGGGCTGCAGCAGCTCTGCTCTGAGGACAGGCTGAGAGAGTTGGGGCTCTGCAGCCTGCAGAAGAGAAGGCTTCCAGGAGACCTTGGAGTGGCCTTCCAGGATCTGAAAGGGGGCTGCAAGAGGGCTGGGGAGGGACTATTGACAAGGGCTGGGAATGACAGGAGGAGTTTGAACTGGCAGAGGGGAGACTGAAACTGGATGTTAGGAGGAAGTTGTTTGCAGTGAGGGTGATGAGACACTGGCACAAGTTGCCCAGGGAGGTTGTGGAGCACAGAACGGCAGACGTCAGGCCAGGGAGTGTGGAACCTTAACGCAACTCGGCAGCACATAAAGGCCAAGCAGCCGCTTGTCAAACACCGACGGCAGGGGCACCAGAGCTGACCCACAGCAGCGGAGCGGCTCAGCCTGAGCGCACCCTGGGTTGCACCACCTGAAGCTGCACAGGAATCACCTCCCCAGCGCAGCGATGATTCACGCCAGGCTCCAGCCGCCCGCCC
>VWZI01004356.1:751878-771924 GCA_013396835.1 Psilopogon haemacephalus
CAGTGAGTGGGAGGGGCGCAGTGAGTGGGCGGAGCACCGTGAGCGGCTGAAGTGCCGCGAGTGGGAGGGGCTCAGTGAGTGGGAGGGGCGCAGTGAGTGGGAGGGGCGCAGTGAGTGGGAGGGGCCCAGTGAGTGGGAGGGGCCCAGTGAGTGGGAGGGGCCCAGTGAGTGGGAGGGGCGCAGTGAGTGGGCGGAGCACCGTGAGCGGCTGAAGTGCCGCGAGTGGGAGCGGTACCCTGAACGGGAGTTGCGCCGTGAGTGAGCGGTGCAGGCCTTGGGCTCATCGCAGGTAGGCCAAAGAGCTTCCCATTGTGGGCGCTTCTGCGAGGGGCGGAGGTGCTGCGCTGGGCTGCCAGGACAGCCGAGCTGAGGAGCAGACTCTCGCCAACAGCAAGCTGCGTGCCAGGCACGATCCGAGGTGAAGCTGGTCTCAAACTGCTGTGGCAGCTGAGGGCAGAGCAGAGCTGCAGGGAAACAATGGAGATAAGAGACGCAAGCAGCAGAGAGGGAAGCTCAAGTGGACTTTTATTAGAGCTGTCAGAAAGTACACAGGCACCAGTGCCACAGCTCTGGCTTCATTCCTCACACTCAGCAGAGGAGCAGTCAGATGCCGAAGGGCTGGCACCAGCTCTTTGCTTTCTGCACGTTTCAAGTGTGTAATGTGGGAGGTCTCCAGACAGACGTTGGCAAACCCAGGCCGAGCAGTTTAGTTCCTTCAGAGGCTGCCTGCTGTGCCAAAGAAATGCCGTGGGTAACAAACATCTCCAAGAGAAGAAGTGGTTAAGAAGTGCTGGCAGTGGTGGATGCAGATAGCCCCAATCCTATCATCGCCTTGCTGAAGTCCATTCTGCTCCAGGGCCTGGGAACAGCCCTTGAAAACTTCACTCCAACACAATTTCTTTATTACAAATATTTACAGACTCCTGTTGGTGCAGCTTTCATTTCCACACCTTGACAATCCCATCCCTGGAGGCAGTGACTATGAAGCCCTGCGTGGTCTGGAAGGTGGCAATGTCTGTGATGATATCGTGGTGGCCAACGGGCAGAGACTCTGGGCCCTTCCGAGGGGTCTCATCCGTGGGACCCAGTTTTTGCTTGTTTTGAATTTCCTGTACAACAACAACAATCAAACAAACCAACAACAACAACAAAAAAAAAGGGTGAGAAATATCATCTAGAGCAGAGGAAGCATCTGCAGAGGGGCATCACACAGGCTCAGCTGTAAAAAACCTCTCAAAACAAACCAACCAAGCCCAAATCTCTCACTCTCTGATGGTCTTCTAGGATTATTCCTTGGTTCATTTCTTTTCAGAAAACCCAAACCTTAATCAGAGAATTCCAGAATGGCTCAGAGTGGGAAGAGAGCTCAGAGCTCATCTGCTGCAGCCTCCCCTCCATGCCCAGGGACACCTCTCAGCTACACTCAGCTGCTCAGGGCCTCATCCAGCCTGGCCTGCAGCACTCCCAGCAAGGAGGCAGCCACAGCCTCCCTGGGCAGCCTGTGCCAGGCTCTCACCACCTCACACTCAACAACTTCTGCCTCAGCTCCACACCATTCCCCTTGGCCTGTCTCAGACCCCCTCAGCACAAGTCCCTCTGCAGCCTTCCTGCAGGATCCCTTCAGGCACTGGCAGCAGCTCTGAGCTCCCCTGGAGCCTTCTCCTCTGCAGGCTGCACCCCCCCAGCTCCCTCAGCCTGTGCTCAGGGCAGAGCTGCTGCAGCCCTGGGAGCATCTCTGTGGCCTCCTCTGGCCTCACTCCAGCAGCTCTGAGTCCTCTGTGCCTGCTGGGCACAGCAGAGCTGGGGGCAGTACTTGAGCTGACATTATTACAGTTCCCTGGCTAGGGAAGGAATGTTTTTTTCCCCTCATATTTCTGTCAATGACACTAAGATTTGATTGAAAATAATCATCTACAGCCAGACATGCATCTTAGCTTCCCAAGGGTTTGACAAAATCTGACTCAGTGGCACAAATATGATTGAGAACTGCACCTGAAGCACTCAGCAATCGCAGCGCATGGGCAGACCCTCACTGACTTGGGTCTTTTTCTAGCAGCTTTTGAAGTAGCATTTCTTTAACTGCACTGGAACAAACCAAACTGAAACAACAGTCCCAGCACTGCCCCTTTCCAGATAGTCAAAACTTGCAGAGCAAAGGTCAAGCAAGAAGCTGCCAAAGCCAGCCAGGTACCTGCACCACCTCTGTGCCCTCGATTATCTTCCTGTAGTAGGAAACAGAAGGGCAGTTGGAACTTCCAGCCACAATGTAGGATCTCTCAGGGTAAGCCAAGTCCCAAAACCTGGACACAGAGACACAAAAGCACCTCGAGATGTTACATTTTACCAGCACTTGGGAAACTGCCTTGCCCTTATGAGGCAAATGAGTAGGGACACATCCTTACACACTCAGTGGGGGGCAGAGGAAGCACCACTCAGGCCAGGCTTACAGGAGTCAGGGATTAGTCCCAAGCAGCCCATCAAGAACTTCACAAAGGGACACACATTTCAGAGGGGCACTGAGATGTGCACTGCTTTGCTGAGCAGCACACCCCAGCACTGCTGCTCTGACTTCTGGGGGCTCCCTTAGACAACGCCCAGCAAAGCTCAGTACAGCAGCAGGGTGGGGAGGGGAAGGTGTCAAGCAAAATGATGTTGGGTTTGTTACCTGATCTTCATGTCTGAGCCTGCTGTCAGCAGAATGGGGTTGCCTGATGCTGGACTGCAGTATATGCCATGGATGCTGTTAGGAGAGGGCTAGAAGGGAAAAGGGATGTTGGAAAAGAAGCCATCAACAAAGCTGTTGCTATGCTTCACAAGAGGAATGCATTCCTCACCACATCCACCCATCCATCCCTCCACCCTCCTGTGCCCCCCTGTGTGTGACACATGCCCAGCTGCCTGGCTAACAGCCCCCACATCTCCATGTAGCAATGCAGACTGCTTCCTCTCATTCCTGGTTCCACAGAGCAGCACAGCAGATTGCATAAAGCTCTTCTGGACTCTTGGACATGAATTCCTCAGTGATGGCAAACGAGAAGGTTGCTGCTGACAAGACCAGGCAGGCAAACCAAGCTGCACAGCACAGGGGTGGTGCAGTTTCTCTGCTGTGAGGGCATTAAGGGACAGGCACATCACAAAAGCAGCCTGGATCCCGAGTTCCCTGTGGGCAAAGTGTGTGACCAAGAGGAGCTCAGCCTGCAGGCTCTGCAGCACCTCCAAATTCCAGGTTTCAGATCTGCAGTGACATTTCTAGAACCAGCTGTGGTTACTCTGTGCATGTATTTAAGAGAGAGAGCCCAGACTGCTCCTTCCCCACTTAACACCTTGCGGAAGAGCATCCTGATGCCCTTCAGCAGCAGTGGAGCGCAGTAGTGGCACTGGGTGACAGAAGGAACCTGCAGAGGAGCAGATGCTGACCACCCCAGAAACAGCAAGGAGCCACACCACGAATTTTTGGCCTGTCAGGGTTCTTCTAAGAACGTGACTGGCTCCAGCCAGTGCTGCAAGCACATTGCACAGGCACAGACCCCAGTCACACTGCTCTAATTCTGATGGCAGAACAACTGCGGTGCCAAAACAAATCCAGACAAGCTCCTGGCATCAAACCGGCAGGGCCACGGAGCCAGGGGACTGCACTGCCACACAGCCTGGGGCGTGGGCTGGCTCTAGCCCTGGCTGCAGGGAGAGGGGAGAAGAGAGAGGCCAGACCTGCAGTTCAGAGAGCGGCGGCGCGCTGCTGGCCCACAGCGTGAAGCGCCGATCGCCAGTTTCCATGTCCCACATGGAGACCTCGTTGTTGCCCTGGACAGCTGCAGGGAGACATGGCCAAGGAGAGAAGGTGAGCAGGCTGCCCCTGTGCTGCTGAGGGCTGCCACGGGGACACCCTCCCCTCGCTCTCTGCTGGGCTCCTCTGGCAGTAAAGCCCTGTGTGTGCTTTGTTGGCTTTGCCACCCAGCGGAAGCCTCCCTCAAGTGCCTCATTGAAGAGCTGAGGTGAAGCTTGCTTTAGCCTCCAGCCCTCTTTAACAGGCACTAAACCCTCAGCTTCCTCCCTAGGCGACTTCCCATCTTTCTTTGAGAAGGATTGATGGGCACCAGGGACTTCACAGATTGCACTGGGTTGGAAGGAACCCTCAAAGCTCATCTTGTCCACCCTCCACTGCAGTCAGCAGGGACACATCCAGCTAGAGCAGGCTGCCCAGGGACACATCCAGTCTGAGCTTGAATGTCTCCAGGGTACACATCCCCGGGCAGCCTGTTCCAGTCTCTCACTGCTCTCATTGTGCACAACTTCCACTTGGTGTCCAACCTAAACCTGCTCTGCTCCAGCTTAAAACCATTACTCCTGGGCAAGTAAGAGAGCAATGCACAGTCAGAGAGTTCAGTAGCTACTGTGATGGTCCTCATCCAAGCTGAGTGTGGCCAGGCATGGGATTCTGTCCAAGGCATTGTTTAAGATGCCTGGTAGCAAAGACTTTTTAATACCATTTCCAAGTGATGCACTTTGTCACTTGTTAAGTCTTCAGCATAGGAGAAACAAACTGGAAAGCAGAGAGAAGGTTGCTTTGTATCTGGGGATTTCCAAGAAATCTGTTCTGATGCCTAAGAAATGGAAGGTGTCCAGAGAAGGGCAGTGAAGCTGGTGAGGGGCCTGGAGCACAGCCCTCTGAGGAGAGGCTGAGGGAGCTGGGGGTGTGCAGCCTGCAGAAGAGGAGGCTCAGGGCAGAGCTCATTGCTCTCTGCACCTACCTAAAGGGAGGTTGTAGCCAGCTGGAGTTGAGCTCTGCTCCCAGGCACCCACGGACAGAACAAGAGGACACAGCCTCAAGCTGTGCCAGGGCAGGTTCAGGCTGGATGTTAGGAGGAAGTTGTTGGCAGAGAGAGTGATTGGCATTGGAATGGGCTGCCCAGGGAGGTGGTGGAGTGCCCATCCCTGGAGGTGTTTGAGACAAGCCTGGATGGGGCACTTAGTGTCATTGGATAGGGCTGGGGGATAGGTTGGACTGGATGAGTTTGGAGGTCTCTTCTAACCTGACTTATTCTATTCTATTCTATTCTATTCTATTCTATTCTATTCTATTCTATTCTATTCTATTCTATTCTATTCTATTCTATTCTATTCTATTCTATTCTAATATGAAACTCAAATTACTCTCATTATGCAGCAACTTGATCAATCCCACTCCCCCCCCACCCCTTTCACTTCATTTCAAGAAGCCAGGAAGGGCACAGCAGCAGAACACAAGTAGGAACCCTCCCTTTTAACTCTCCCCAAGCTAAGCACGAGAAAAAAACAGGAGAAAGAAAAATAACCCAAACCCCAGCTCCTCTCAGGGCTTGCAGCAGAAGCTTTAGTGCCAGCCTCTGGCCCCTGTGAGGTGAGCCTGAGCCATCTCCTACCTGCAATCACCCAGGACTGATAGACAGGATGCATGAGCAGGCGCCGGATGCGGGCCTTGGAGGGATGCGAGTGGCTGGAGATGGGGAGCTGGAACCTCATGTCCCAGCACGCCATGGTCCCATTGCTTGTTCCTGGGGAGAGAGAAAGCTCCCCACAGTCAGGGGGTAAGCAGGCAGCTCTTGGCCCATATCCTTGTGCTCTTGCTCAGAGAAGTAGACTTGAGCCACCAAGGCTTAGAGGGCAGAACTACCTCCAACAGACAGCCCAGGAGCTATTCCTCTCCTCTGGTTTCAATTCCAGTCCAATCAGAGCAAGCAGCAGCCTGGGCTGTGGCCACCATGCAAGGAAAGCAGCAGGGGCAGAGGGCAGCTGAGCAGGAGCAGGGGCTCACCGATGCACAGCCAGCACTGGTGGATGTCCACAGCAAAGGAAGTGATGAGGCCCAGCTTCAAGTCGTGCTTCAGCGTCCAGGCGTTGCTGCTGGAGCGCAGGTCCCAGCCCACCAGAGAGCCATTCACAGTGCCATAGGCCAGCACCGACTGTGCTCCTGAGTTGAAGTGGTGCATGTCTACCACACAGCCATCATCCTTCAGGTCTAGGGACCTGGGGGGAAAGGGAAAGCTGATTTAGGAAGAGATGTCACTCCTTCCAAGTTGAAGACTCCTTCCAACAGCCAACCCTGAGCAGCATTTTCCTCTTCATGCCCCTTCCCAAGGCATCTGTCAGGAGTTTTCCGGTCTCTTCTCCCAGCTAACCAGCAACAGGATGAGAGGAGATGGGTTTAAGCGGTGCCAGGGGAGGTTTAGATTGGACATTAGGGAAAACTTGACTGAGAGAGTGGTGAGGGGTTGGAACAGGCTGCTCAGGGAGGTGGTGGAGTCCCCATCCCTGGAGGTGTTCAAGAAGCAGTAGAGCAGTGCTGTAGGATATGGGTTAGTGGTCATAGGAGTTGGGTTATGATGGACTTGATGATCTTAAAGGTCTTTTCCAGCCTTAGTGATTCTATGACTCTATCAATTTCAGTTCCCTCTCCAAGCCCTCTGCAGACAGCACCTGCAAGCCTTCTACAGGCCAGTGCCATGCTGCCAGCAGCTCTCTGCACACACACACAGAGCTCTGTGCTCTGGGCCTCAGTGTGGAGGATGTTTCTCTCCCACAGCTGCTCCATGTTCATCTACCCTGAGTTTAGAGGCAGGAACATCCCTCCCCATGTGACTGTGCCAGCAGTCACTTAGTGTGTGTGCAAAGGGACACCCTCCTGAGGCACAGAGCTGGTGAAAGGGAAAATCAGATTTGTGACTCCCCATCTCCCATACCTCTGCCATCTTACTCCCATTAAAAGCTTGGGTGAAAAAATGGCACTTCTGGGGCCAAGCCAGATGCTGTACATTTGTGAACATTTATCCAGTGCCCTGTCAAGGAATCTCCAAAATGATCCAAGCAGGAGCACTGTGACCGAGGAGGTCACAAACTACCAACCCCAGTGCATAAATAAGACCACTGAGGACTGTTCTGAGTGTCTCAAGCTCTGTGTCCAGTGGCACAGGAGGTCCCAGGAACCCAGAGCTACAAGCCCTGTGAGGTGACCTCTCACCCCTCCTTTATGAAGCAGGGCAAGGTGATGGATGACAAACTTCCAGTTCAGCCTGGCTCAGCCACAAAGAGCAAACCCAAGGGACCTATGAGAGGGACACCCTAGCAGCTTAAGCTCTGCAGTGAGATTTAGCTGCTCTGGGCACAAACCTGCTTTGTATTGGATGAATTTTAGGAGATTTAGGGAGCTTTGAAGCCTCAATACTCAGAAGCTGGATGGCACCATTATCTGAAGCCACAGCCAAGTAATGGGAGCCTTGGCAGAAGGTCAACGTCTTCACGTGGCCCCCGATGCGTGAGTAGGTCAGGATGGACCTGCACAGCACAGAGGGAGGGAGAGAGAAAGGAGATGTTTTGGTGGCACTTCAAAAGAACAAGAATTACTTCTCTCAAACACCTACTTAAACCCAACAGCTCTGAAAAGAACATTTCCTGAGTGCCCCAAAGTCAGAAGGCAGCAAAGCCTGCGTGGCCTCTGCAAGCTTGGCTCTCCAACTCTCAGCCTCTGGGTTGTGACAGGCTCCAGCCACAGCAGCACACATCTGCCTGCCAGTAAAATCGAGGCCTGAGCTCAGGCTGCAGCAGAGCAGCAATGCACACCACAGCTCTGTGTCTCCCCAGCCAGGCACCTTCCTGAGCCATGGGCTGGTGGAGGACAGGAAAGGCTCCAATGGGCTGGGAACAGCAGCATCAGAAGATACTTCTGTGTGCACAGAAAGGAACCCCCAAAGCCTGTGGTTACTACAGCTGTGAGGCAGCCTCTCTGCATCTGCTGGGGAGTTATTTCCTCTCAGTGTCTATTAACAAAGTGAAAGTGCTGCCTCACAGCTGCATGCCAAGACAAGCACCAGGCTATGGCACAACCCACATCTCCCACACACCCACAAGCGATTCATCTTTTGCTCCCTGCTCTGCTTTATTTTGTACCCTAAACCAGCAGCCCCCAGACCCCCCGAGGTTGAAAGCTACCTGGTTGTAGTGGTTTTCCCTTCCATCTTTTGGCTGTTCCAGATTTTCACTGTGCCATCATTGGAGCAGGTGGCAAAAATGGAGTGTTCGTCGGAGACGCGGATGCGGTTCACCGCCGACTTGTGCTCGTGCAGGTGAGCTACCAACAGCCCCTTGGGACGCCACCCTGCAGGGACAAAAGGAAACCAGGGGAGCTTGCTGCTGGCTTCATGAAGAAAGCTGTGGCCAGCAGGCCTGGGGAGGTTCTCCTCTGCCCTGCTGAGACCCCACCTGCAACACCGTGTCCGGTTTTGGGCTCCCCAGTTTGTGACAGAACTGGGGAATGTCCAACAGAGGCTACGAGGATGGCTGGGGGACTGGAACACCTCTGCTGTGAAACAAAACTGAGAGCCCTGGGGCTGTTCAGTCTGCAGAGGAGAGGGGATCTGATCAGTTCCATAAATATCTGAGGGGTGGGTGTCCAGAAAAAGGAGCCAGGCTCTTTTCAGTGGTGCTCAGTGACAGGGCAAGGAACAAGGGGTGCAAGCTGCAACCCAGGAGGTTCCACCTCAACATGAGCAGAAAGGAAGAGCTCTTCTGAGTCCCACAGAAAGGTGCTCCAGAGTCCTCCAAAAAGAACTGGAGATTCAGCTGCCCAAAACTATCAATATTTGGGTGGTTCCCTCTGACAGCAGCAGTGCAGCAGTACCTGGCTGCAGGCCCAGCAGGCACTTACCTACCTTAGGGAAGAATCAACAGCAGATGAAGGCAGCCAAGGACAGACCACAGCACGTTCCAGAACGTGAACCCTTTCCTGCCACTCACTCACTGGTGTGGCAGAGCAGCTCAGCTGCCTGCACTGGCAGATGTTGTCCCACAGCTGTAGAACTCTCTCCAGAAGGCAAACAGGTGGCTGAGCCAAACCTGGCCACAGGCAGCTGAACAGTAACTGCCACTTTGCCTCCTCTTGTGCATTCTTGCCTTGAGCTGCTGCTGTTGTGACTCCAATGATGTCCTGTGTGTGTACAATAAGCTCTGTGGGCTGTGCTTTACCTGGGGGTGGGGGCTTGCTCTCCCACTCAGCATTCTCCATCATCTGCTTGGCCAGCCTCTCGGCGTTGCACTGCTCACGCTTCTGCTGGATCAGCTGCTGCAGCTGGGACTTGCAGGTGGTGACACGCAGCTGGTGTGCAGAGGGAGAGGCTGAGCTGCCCAGCACCTGCAGGGCTGGCTTCCTGGGCTGAGACACTGCCCCTTCTGACGCCTGCAAGACAGCAGCACTTAGACATGCCTGCAAGACAGCAGCACCTAGACATGCCTGCCTGACGGAGCGAGCCTGCTCTTTGCAGCACGGCACACAGCTGGAGAAATCTTTGTCACTGAAACGATGAGCAAGGAATTAGCACTAAGAAAACAACCCAAAACACTGAAAATGATTGCTCACAGAAAAGCTTAGCCATGCCCTTCTCTAACCCTGTTTGCCTCGGCTGTTCTCGTCTAGCTGCTAGATCCAAGGATGTGCGCACACCTCTCGGTGGGACTGTTACAGAGGCTCTCAAGGCTGACAGAACTCCAGGTGAGCTCTCAAATGGTTCTCTGTCTACTTTGGGCTTTCAAAGCGTGCAGGGTCTCCCTCTTAGTTCAGAGCAGACACTCATTTAAAGCCAGCTGGTTGACCTCTGGGGACAATCTGGTGCAACATCCCCTGGAAGCAAAAGCTGAACCAGAGGAATTTACAAAGAAGCTGTACATAGAGCTCAAGTCGTCTCCACAGCCATATTCAGTTCCTTCTCTCAGTTTTGCACCAGATTCTTCAGAGAGGTCAACCTCCACCAGTAACCAAAGAGGAAACAGTGTTCAGTGTGAAGATGCCTCCAGCCCACCCTGCTGCAGGTGCAGGATGTGTAAATGCAGCTCAAATCGTGACACCTCTTCGCCTCCTCAGGGCATGCAATTTGAGGAGCAGTCTTCCCTGCCAGCCTACCTACTACCTGCCCAATCCCCCACGCCCCATCCCTTGATGCAGAGCATCACTCTGGCAGTGGAGCTCTTCTCTTCCAGCAGCTAAATTTGCTGCCATCCTGCTTTCTGAACGAGGCCTTGCGAGGCAGCTGCGGTGCTGCAGAAGAGGCTTGGGAACAGCAGCAGTGTAAAATAACCTCCAAAGAAACAGCAACACCACATCCCTCTGGTCCCACCTGGCCTGAAAAGCAGAGAACCCTTTCATTTTGAGATGCAAGAGGTGGTTTTGAGCAGTACCTGTGGGGAGGATGACAGAGTGGCACCAATGCCAGCTGAGGACTCTGACCGAAGTGGCTTCCCAGCCTGCAAGGCTTCGGGGTCAGCACTTTGCCCGTGGCCTTTGGGTATTGGCTGGGAGATGTTAGTTGGTTCCAGGGAGCCAAACATGCTCTTCCATTCCTCATTTACATTTGAATCTTGCTTTACATGTTTCCTAGCTGTAAGAAGTCGTGAGGGAGACAAAAAAAAAAAGGCATCAGCATGAGAGCAGGCACTGGGGCTGGGCCTGACCCACAGGCTGCACGCAGGGCTCCTGTTCAGCTGCCAGCTGCTTGTACACAGAGGGCAGGCAGAAACGTGCTGCAGGCTGCTGCAGCAGCTCACAAGGACAGGAGCCAGACACAACAGACATGGCAAATGCTTTGCTTACACCTTCTTAATCCTGCAGTTGACTCATGCACTAAATCCCTCTGGGACAGGGAAGTTTTGCGTCTAGATGTCTGAATTGCTGCCAACAGTTGCCAAGCAAAGCACAGGCTCAGTGCTCTGACCCTCAAAGGAAGGCTGAACACACCCCCAGATATACCAACCACGTTTGTCATCGGGCTCCTGCTTTGTTTTCACAAGGTCCACTTGTCTGCCAGTGATTCCCAGAGCTGACAAGTCAATCACCCCTTTCTGGCTGCTGTCGTGCAGGTGGCTCTGATCCACTATATTTGCCTTGGCTTTGTTTGATTTCAACATGAAGTCTTTCAGTGCAAGCAGTTTGTCTTCCTCCTCCTCAGTCATGCCCTGCAGAAGGGAAGAAACCTTGTTATCTGCTTTTGACCAAGGACATGCACCAAGGCAGGAAGAGAAGACACCCCCAGGGCTCAAGGCGTCAGCCTGCCACTGACACAAGCCTGTGGGCAAGCTGCTGCAGGCTGCTGGTCCTCCTGAGGAACATCTAATAGTGGTGCAAGCCTGCTTCACTGCCAGCCAGGCCATGCCAGCAGCCCATGGCTGAAAGATGGAGGGAAACTCACACCCACACTCAGCTGCAGACCTTCACCTTCCCAATGTTCACTATGTGTGAGGGATTCTTACTGCCCCCCTCCTCACATCAACCCTCAACAACTCCCTGCCCCCTGTGGCTTTTGCAGTGCCCCTTGCAGGTCTCTCTCTCCAGCAGATGCTGCTCTTTTCTCCAGCACAGCACACAGCACATGTTGCATGGCACTGACCCCTCACACGTGTCAGAATCCTGACACACACAACTGAAGTCTTTCAAAAGGATGCGTTTGGGAAACCCAAAGCTAAGGCTGCCCTGCTGCTGGCAGATCTCAGGCTCACAGGATGTCAGGGGTTGGAAGGGACCCAAAGAGTGCATCCAGTCCAACTCCCCTGCCACAGCAGGACCAGACAATCTAGCTCAGGGCACACAGCAACACATCCAGACAGGCCTGGAAAGGCTCCAGACAAGGAGACTCCACAACCTCTCTGGGCAGCCTGTGCCAGTGCTCTGGGACCCACACAGGCAAGTTCCCTCCTGTGGTGCACTTCTGCTGCTGGCAGATATTTCCCTTAACTTCTGAGTTCTTTGTCCTACAAGCACATTCTGCGACCAGTGGAGTCAATGGTTTGCAGGATCAGAACCTGAGGCTGGGAGCCCCTCAGAGCAGCAAGCAGAAGTTCAGGCTCTGTTTGGGGCACACACAGAGCACCCCAGAATCTCAAGCCCGAGTCTCAAAGTACAAATGAAACCCAATCACTTGTGAGAGCAGCTTCTTCAAGAGCTGTGCAATGGCAGGGTCCTCTGGGGGTGGGCAGTCTGGGAGGGCACCGAGCCTCTTCTTCTGCCGCATCTGGAGGTGCCTCAGCAGGCTGCAGATGTCCTTGGACCGCAGGACGTAGTCGAAGATGGAGCGGCTGACAGGCTCCCTCAGCACGCTCAGCAGGACCATCTCCTTGTCTATCTGCAAGTCAAAGGGAGAGGCCACTCAGCACCCAGCCAGGGGCCACAGAGAGCTACCAGGACACTCTGGCATCTCATCCCTAGGGTGCTGCCACCTCCAGCAAGTGCCTGCACAACTGCAGAACCACCGAAGGGCTCAGGCGGGAAGGGACCTCAGAGCTCATCTGCTGCAGCCTCCCCTCCATACCCAGGGACACCTCTCAGCTACACTCATCCAGCCTGGCCTGTGACACCCCCAGGCTCACAGCAGAGCTGCTGCAGCCCTGGGAGCATCTTTGTGGCCCCCTCTGGCCTCATTGCAGCAGCTCTGAGTCCTTCTGTTGGGGACAGCAACACTGGAGGCAGGACTGGAGATGAGGTCTTGAGCAGAGCAGAGTCAAGGGGCACAATTCCCTCTCTTGTCCTGCAGCCCAGCACACGATGCCCTTTGAAGGCTCACCTGTATTATTGGCTGTGTGATGAAGGGGTGCAGGTAGGGCATCAGCTTGCAGTAGACATCAGCAATGTTCAAGTACTGAGCTACCACAGTGATGAATCCCACTGCGCCGTAGCGTATCCAGAGATTGGGGTGGCACAGGAAAGGTGCTGGAAGGCAAGCAAGCAGTCAGAATACAGCATCCTTCCCCTAGAACCACCCCCAAACTGAGCCTTCCCTCCTGCAGAGCACCAAGGTTAAAACACTCAGACTGGGGGAACTGTGGCTTGGATTTTGCTGTGCCTGTGCTGGTGCCAAGCCTCACATTTTCCCTCTTGACTCACTCCAGTCCCTAACTCTCAACTCCAGATCTGCAAAGGAAACTAAGCCAAGAGTAAATCTTCCCCTTATTTTGGACAGTTATGGAGAATCCCTAATACCAGGGATGTATTTTTCTCTTTTTAAGTAACCACTTTACTCCTTTCTCCCTCTGCCTTGAGTGGTCACCATTTACACTGAAAACTCTCAAGACTCAGAAGTGCATCTCAGTTACCTGAGTTTTACTAAGTTGTAACCAGGGGACTATAATCCAGGCATGAGATATAACCACAGATCACCTTCCCTGGACCTGGGGGTGATCCAGCCTGATCTACCTGGGGGTGTCCCTGCTGACTGCAGAGGTGCTGGACAAGCTGAGCTTTGAGGGTCCCTTCCAGCCCAATGCAATCTGTGACTCTGTGAATTGCAGGTGCTCTTGGGAAGCCACAGCAGGAGGGAGGAGCAGGCTACATCTCAAAAGATCAGCTGGGACTTGCTTCTCAGAAGATACTTCCAATGTGTTCCCCCAAATAACTATTTCAGAGCTTTGAGCACTGACAGGGTCCAACCAGCAACAGCGGAGCAGCACAGTTTGGATTCCAGAGGTTTGCATGCTGGAGAGCTTGGCTGATGGCAAAGCTTTGTGTAGCCCTGAGAGCTCTTTTGCTCAGCAGCAAGGCAAGGCACCCTCCAGCACCCAACTCACCAATGTCACAGGCAAACTCGTAAATATGAGGCTTCTGCAAGAGCCCCAGCTGGCACATGCAGGTGAGAGCATTGAGGGCTTTGTAGATCACAAACTCTTCAGCATCACTGAGGCCTTGCTGAAGCAGAGGTTTCAGTATCGAAGAGCTTTGCCAGCCAACGTAAGCAGCAACGCCTGGAACAGAAAAAAAAGAACAGATCAAAATCCAGAGCAGCTCTTCCTTGGCTCTCCTGCCCCAGTTGGAGATTGCTGCCCCACAGAGACAGCCCAAGCCACAGCATCAGTCAGCAGAGGAGGAAGCTGCTTCCCACTCCAAGTCAGACCAACACTCAGGAAACTGCTTGATGAAGGCAGAGGTCCTTCCTCAGCACAAATTATTTGCCACCACAAAGCCACTTGGGTCCTAGCTTCCAAAATAAATCCAGTTTCAAAAGATGTTTCAAGATCTCCAGAAGAAGCCCAAGTCAAGAGCAAACCAGAAATCAGTGCACTGAAGCTGCTGGACGAAACAATACCAAGTGCATGGCAGTGAAGGAAACTGCTTTGCTGCTCTTTCTCCTTTCCCAGCGGAGAACTGGCCACAGGAGGCTGTCCCCTGGCACTGCAGGTCTGGATGGGCTAATCCATCTGCAGTAAGAAATCTTTGGCAACAACCTTGCCAGATTTCTGCTCTTCCCTCTGCCTTTACACCCACCAAGCCACTATTCCTTCCCACAAACAGCTGGGCCACTCCTCTCATCATTCTGCACTGAACAAAATCAGCTTCTTCAGCCAAGAGCTCAGGCTCACTGCTGCTGCTGCCATGTGGGGCACACAGCACAGCCCTCAGCTGCCTCTAGCCCAGCTGCTGGGACCTGCCCAGGCTGCATGGGTGGGCAGAGGCCAATGGGAGGAGATTGAACAAGGCTAAGTGCAGGGCTCTACACTCTGGCCACAACAACCCCAGGCAGCACTAAGTGCCCCATCCAGGCTTTTCTTGAACGCCTCCAGGGATGGGCACTCCACCACCTCCCTGGGCAGCCCATTCCAATGCCAATCTCTCTCTCTGCCAACAACTTCCTCCTAACATCCAGCCTGAGACTGCCCTGGCACAGCTTGAGCCTGTGTCCCCTCCTTCTGTTGCTGGTTGCCTGGCAGCAGAGCCCAACCCCAGCTGGCCACAACCTCCCTTTAGGTAGCTGCAGACAGCAATGAGCTCTGCCCCGAGCAGCTTCCAGGATGCATCACAACTAATCTGCTGCCATGGTTGACTCCCTCTGGTGTTGGGCTGGAGGCAAAGACTCACCAACGATGCTGTCAAAGAAGGCCCCCCGGAGGTGCCAGTCGTTCTTGTCGTTCAGGAAGGTGATCATGTGGGACAGGAGGACGTCGTTGGCCTTCTGGCGCCCGAAGAAGACGCAGAGCCGCGTGATGCCGTTCTCCATCAGCGTCTGCTTCACGATGTTCTCAGGGTCACTCAGCAGAGTCACCACCTTCTGCTGCACCATTTCATGCAAGGCTTGCAGCTCTGCAAGAGACGCTGGGATGAGCATCCAAGCTGGTGAGACTGCAGCTGGGGCCTCAGCAGAGCAGAGCAGAGGGGCAGGATCCTCTCTCTCCATCTCTGGCCACACTGCTCTGGATGCAGCCCAGGCTGCCCTTGGCCTTCAGGACTGCAAACTGTGCTGGTTTGAGGCTAATTGGAATATTTTAACATTGTGCTGAGCTGTTCCAGCTGGCTGAGACTGGTCTGGGTGAATTCAAACGTATTGGGGGTGGGAGGGAACTCCCAAACCATCACACAAGTGCCCACTGCTGGCTCAGCTGAGTTGTTGACTCAGAGGAGTGCTAAGGAGGAGCCCTGGCCCATGGCTCACTGTTAGGAGCAGGTGTGGTAAGCAGAAGTGACATTACCTGTGTCATAGTTGTCACTAGGGTGAGATGCTTCATCTGTTTCTTCACTGTTTGGTTCATTTTCCATGTTCAGGTTTTTGAGCTGTACTAGCTCCAGAAACCTCAGGGCTGTTTCTGCCAGCAGTGCTATGTTTTCTGCAAAGAAAAAACATCCTGGGTAAGGATTGCTCTGCTTGGCCAACTTGCAAGAGCCTGATGAGAGCTTATAACCACCCACAGTATCAGGCACGAGGGGCAAATGGAGCTGGGATTACACAGCCTGACCCTGAAACAGCTCCCCAGCACCTCAAATCCCACAGCACTTTTGTCATGTAAACAAGTGGAAAAATTGTGAGGATATCAAATGTAGGAAGGGTTAATTTCAGCCTTCCAGGACTAGCCCTAAATTCCACCTAACGACTAAATAACTTAAAGGCCAATTTCCTTCTTCCACCTCAGTTTATGGTAACAAGGTCAGCTTTATATGAGTCCATTAAAAAAAAAAATCATTATGAATAGAGTGGAAAGGATTGGGATTCTTTTCCCCCTCTAATCTACAAACAATGGTGAGGTATGAAAAAAAAAAGGTCTTTCCTAATCCCTAAAGGTGGAAGATGAAGATGACCAAAAGCAGGCAGCTCAATGCTGTCTGTAATCCCTTTGATCAGCTTACCTGGGAAACTAAACAAAAACAGCAGACTTGTGGCTTTCCATCTGCACCAGGCAAGCCCAAGACCTAAAAGAGGCTTCCACAGTCGGACTTGGACTTCACCCACTCAGAAACATCTCTGTGGTGAGGCTGGGCAGAGGAGAGCCCTGCTAAGGAAGGCCTGGAGCTGTGACTGCATTTGCCCTTACCAGCATAGGCCAGCCTGACGATGGTGGCTTCGTCCTGGGCCAAGTGTGCAATGCCTGGCAGGATGTACTCGGGGTAAATGTTGATGTCGTTGCGTGGCACCTCCTTGACGAGGGCCAGAACCTTGGTGAGTGTCCTGACAGACTCTGCCCTCACCCTGGGCACGGAGTCGTTGCTGAAATGCAGCAGGTAAGGGGTGATGCGGTCCAGAAGGATCTCCACGCTCAGCCTCGGCGCCAGGTGGAGGATCAGCTCCAAAGCGGCCAGCTTGGAGTCACAGTATTTGAGGGTCTGCAGACAGGAGGTGATGACAGAGACCAGGATCACCAGCCCGTTCTCCTTCGTCTCGCCCTCGGCCTTCTCCGTGCGGTCGTGGCCGCAGAGGTTGTGGATGATGTTGTCCAGGTCCTTGCGTATGACCAGGATGCGCTCGTCGGCCGACACGAAGGTCTCCTTGGCGAACTGGGCCATGTAAGGCTGAAGGAAGGTGTAGAAGATCTCAGGGAATGCATTGTTGCGTTGCTGCTTCAAGTAATCCTCAGCTGCCAAACGCTTGTCCGGCTCCCGATGGACCATCTGGGTGACCTGGCGCAGAGGGCAGGGTTAGTGTTAACCCCTCCTGGGGGGGCTTACCTGAACTGGATCCTGACCCCTCCCTGGGGGTGCTCTGACCTGCCACTTCCTGCTGGGACCCTCTAGAAAGGGGAGATGAACTTTCTGTCTCTCTCTTGCTGGATGGGGGTACCCCTGTGTGAGTGCATTCCCTAAGGACCTCACTGGATCACTGGAGCAGGGCAAATGCAGCAGGGAGCAGGAGAGAAAGAGGAAAGGCTTCGACCTCTGTAGCGATTGGAGGGAGGCTGGCAGGGGCAGGAATGGACTCCGCAGGGCTTTCTCCACCCCACTGAAGACATTTATTTGCAAGACTTGTCCACTTACCTACACTTCCAGTTCTATTCACGTGGCAATCTACAGATGTGTTCAGATCACACCTTTTTATTCCCCATGCACACTAATTACAGTGGTTAATTAAGTCAGACCTACACCCACACTCCTTCCACTCACGCTTCCATTTAGCTCATCTACCACTTGCTTCTAAAAGGCTTCACACCAAACTCTGTCACTCCCACAGCCACCCCTGACAGCAACAATGCCCAGAGCCCCAAACCCAAACAACCTGCAGCTGGTCACCAAAGCAGGGGTGACTCCCAAACCATTCGAGCCCTCCTCACCAGCTCTCTGATGCAGCGATCCTCGATTTTGTTGAGGACTTGATCGGGGGAAAAGAGGCAGTTCCTGTAAGCCAAAAGCTGGGACAAGTCAAAGAGGGGCACACCTTCTGTGAAGAGCTCTGCGATGACACAGCCTGGGGAGCAAACCAACAGGAGAGACAAAGCTGTCAGAGGGTTACACACGGACATTTTGCCTTTGCCTTCTTGCTTGCAAACAAGAGCAAGCCCTGCGTGGCTGTTAGCCTGCTGGGAAAGAACTGAGGCATCTCCAAAGCTGCCTTCTACACCTGAGCCCAGAATTATCTCCCAAGTGTTTTACCTCCAACATACCAACAGCAGAGGAGTTTGCACCGGGGAAAGACAAGGCAGTGGCTTCAGCCACCTGCCAGCTGGAAAACAGACTACCAGAAAAGGAACCCACATCACTGAGGTGTGGGGGAAGAGAGCCAGCAAGGCTCGGGCAGCAGCTCCACACCGAGCAGCCCTGCTACAGAAGGTAAAGAAGCTCTGCTGCCACAGGGGTGCTGGGAGGCAGCACACAGTCACTCACACCAGCTCCTGGGCACAGGGAGAAATCACCAGAAATCAGAAACAGCAGTCCCAACCCCTCTGCTGTGTACATCACACCAGCTCTGCCAAGGTCCCACTCCTGCAGCTTGCTCCCTCCAGTCAGCATCTTCCTTCATCAGCAGAGTGCCCTGCAAGGGTGGCTGGAAGAGCAGCTTGGAAATTGAGGGCACCAGTTTGTAGTTTCATAGATGCACAGTATGGGTTGGGTTGGAAGGGACCTTCAAGATCATCCAGCCCCAACCCCCTGCCATAGGCAGGGACACCTTCCACCAGCACAGCTTGCTTGGGGCCTCATCCAGCCTGGCCTGGAACACCTCCAGGGAGGGGGCAGCCACAGCCTCCCTGGGCAACCTGAAGTCAGCTGAAGTGAATACTTTGCCTGCAGGCACTTCTGAGCCTCCTGGGGAGCTTCACCGACACAGAAACATCTCTGTGGTGACGTTGGGCAGAGGAGAACCCAACCTCCAGATTTTCAATTACCTTACCAAAACCAAAGAAAACAACAACAACAAAAAAAAGAGGCCAGACTTGTGGCTTTCCATCTGCAGCAGGCAAGCCCAAGACCTAAAACAGTCAGACTCGGACTTGTGAGTGGGACTACAACAAGAATTCACTTAATGGTCCAACTTCCTGCACTTGAGGCAAATGAACTGAGGAGAGGCTTACAAAGCCAGCACTGACAAACTGCCTGGAAAGCTGGCTCAGCCCCCAGGCAGCTGGACCTCAGGTGAACCACTGACTGCTTCCTCCCCTTGGGTGCCATGAGGCAGATGCTGTATGTGTGATGCTCTGTGGCTTGCAGAACCATCTCCTTCCCAGGGCAGGGCTGGCAAGTTTGTGATTTCCCTCCTCGGGTAACGCAGTGATGCACTTGAGTTACGTAGCTGACTGACTGTGATGGGAAGGTTTGGGATGGAGGTTTTATACTTAGCAAGTGTTTGCACACACTGCCCTCTAAACCCATTGGGAAAACAAAGACCAACAACACAACGACCCAGAACCATAAAAAAACCCCAACCCAAACGAGCTTCCCTGCACCCCACAAGGCACAACCACCAACCACACCCTGGCTTCTGCCGGTGGCTCCCGGTACCTGCGGAGAAGATGTCCATGGCACGTTTCAGCTCCCCCCGGGTTCTCTGGTTGCTGTTGGCCAAGTCCACCAGCGGGGTGGAGGGGTCCCTGATGTTCTCCAGCTCGGTGGCAAACATGCTGCCGTCCACGAAGCGCTCGGGAGCGATGTAGCACGTCCTCCTCCGCGACGTGTCGAAGAAGTAATTGAAGTCGGCAGGGTTGTCTTCGGGGAGGTAAGTCGGCTTGAAACTGGCGAAGTCGGTCAGAAGGACCCAGTTCCAGCTGGTCACCATGATGTTCTCCGTTTTAATGTCCCCGTGGCGCACTCCGGACTTGTGCGCCTGGTCGACGGCGGTGAGGATCTGGAAGGCAATCCACCTTTTCTCGATGTTGTTGAGGAAGGGCCTGGTGCTGATCCGGTCGTAAAGGTTGTCCCGCACGTACTGCCTGAAGAGCATGGCAGCCTTCTCGGTCAGGGTGGCCTTCTGGAAGGGCAGGCAGTTCTGTGCCGAGTGTAACCTGATCTTCAGCTCCTCCAGCTCCTGCTTGTAGCTGGTCAGGGGTAAGGTCGGGTCCTGAATGGCGAACACCTTCACGACCACCAGCCCCTCCCGGTGCTTGGCTCGGGCCACCTTGAAGAAGCGGGTGCTGCCCAGGCTCTTGTCGTACTCGAAGTCGTGGATGTCGGAGAAGTAGCTGTCCACGGACAGGATCTGCGAGGGGGCGATGCCCGCCAGCTGGTTGCCCATGGCGGCTCCTCCTGCGGGCCACGGCCTGAGCGAAACACAGCGCGGATGTCACAGCCCGCGGGGCCGCTCCGCGCCCAGCCCCGACGCCGCCGCCCCGCTCCCGCCGGCCCCTCGGCTC
>VWZI01004356.1:773982-798134 GCA_013396835.1 Psilopogon haemacephalus
CCGTCCCGGCACCGCTCCGCTGGCAGCAGCCGGCTCGCCCCGGCACCGCTCCGCTCCCTCCGCCAGCCGGACCGTCCCGGCACCGCTCCGCTGGCAGCAGCCGGACCGTCCCGGCACCGCTCCGCTCCCTCCGCCAGCGGCAACCGGTCGTGCAGGGGGCGAGGAATGCCGCGCATCAGCAGCGGGCGCGGGTCCGGGTGCGCTCGCCGCCGCCGGCGCCCGTCCCCGCTGCTGCTCCTCCTGTCGGCGCTGCTTGGGGCGCCGGCGGCTTTCAACTTGGACGAGGAGAAGCCGACGGTGTACAGCGGCCCTCCGGGCAGCTACTTCGGGTACTCGGTGGACTTCTACATCCCCGACGCCAGCACGTGAGTGCCGCTGCCGGGCGGGCCGGGGGCGGCGGGGTCCGGGCCGTGCCCGAGGGAGCGGGGCCGAGCTCCTCTCCTGCTTGGCCGGGGCTGCAAGCCCGACGGCTGCGGGGGCGGCTTTGGCCGGACGACGGCGAGAGCTTGCGGGGGTGCCAAGGGCTGCGGTGACGGCGCCGCTGTGTTGCGCAGGGTCGGTGTGCTGGTGGGAGCCCCCAAAGCCAACACCACGCAGCCGGACATCGTGGAAGGAGGAGCGGTGTACTACTGCGGCTGGCCCGGCGCACTCTGCAGGCAGATTCCCTTCGACGGCACCAGTAAGTGAGACGCTGGGTCCGGTGTGCGGCGAGGGCTGCGTGGCTCGCTGCGAGTGTCGTCTGTGTGAGTGCTGTGTGTGTTGTGTGAGTGCTGTGTGTTGTTAGAGTACTCTGTGTGCTGAGTGTGTGCTCGGTGTGCTGTGTGTATGCCGCATGTGTGCTCTTGTGGAAGCGCTGTGCGTGCCGAGTGTGCTCTGTGTGTGTGTGAGCTGCCACAGCACCACTTTCTCACCGCTCGCTGCAGCTGTGCCACTCAGATCCCAGCATCTGCTGCCGGCAGGAGAAGTCCTGCTCCGGGGAGTGCTGTGCGTGTGTGCTTGCAGGGCAGGGTTTAACGCTTCCCGGAGCAGTAAGGGAACTACAGCTCTCAGCGTCTTTGTAGGTCTTCGTAAGAGGGTTGGGGGTTTGTGCGTGCTTCGATGAAAGATGGTTTTGTCAGATTCCTCCTTTTGAAAAGGCTCAGAGTTTTCTGAGTGCTCAGAAGGCAACCCCCCCGCACTCATGTCTCAGACACCTCTCTGGCTGCTGGGGACCGCAGCTCTCGCCCATCGCTGCTGTTGCTTTCAGCAGGGAGTTTTACCTCTGGCCTTGGAGTACCTCCCGGGTACTCATTTAACTCTTTTCAGAAAATGAGAACTTTATTTCAGAAAGTGGGAAGCTGGATGCAGGCTAATTTAGGCACAATGTGGATAGATTCTCCCCACTTCCAGATGGTTCTGATTTAATTAGAGAGAACACACACTTTAAACAATCCAGCCTGTTTATGTTTTCTGCTGTCTCTTTACAGGTCTTGCAAACAATTTAAGGCTAAGTGTTTGCAGGGACCTGAAAACAGTTTGGCTTTATTTGGGCAGGCTTTGACAGTTTAATCATTAAGCAGAAGTTATGATTCTTTGGGATATATTTATTCTTAAAATTTGTGGTTTATTTAACTGTGAACACAACACAACTTCTTTCTTCTTCTTTTTTCCTCCCCCCCTTTCTCTTTTTCCTGAGAGCACAAATTAAATTAGGAGAGTTTACTTACACGTAGGAAGTAAGCAGTGCAGTTCTTTACTCCTTCCAGCTCCAGCCACCTACATGTCCTGCAGTTCCCACGTTAGTGTCTAGGAACTCTGCTCAGGACAACTCTCTCATCGTTCTGGAATTCTTCAGAAGAGAATAAGAGGTGGCTGCTATATGTGTGTGGCTCCTGGGGCATGTCATGCTATGGACAGGATGTGGCTATACAGAAATGTGACTGTAGCTGTGTGCATGCAGAGTTTTTCATGTATCATGCCCTGAGTGGACATCTTCAAAGCAAAGGCAGGTTAGGAAATGTATCTGCATTCCCACCTCCTGATGTAGCAGAGGTGGAATACATTATCTAGGCAAATTAATTGCAGGTTTGAATAGCAAACTTCCAGACCAGATGAAAATCCCAATTGCACTCTAAAGGGACTTCTTGAAAGATGAGTGAAGCTCCAGTGATGAAGCCCAGGAGGACCTTTGGCACTCCTCTGGCTGAAGAGACTCAGGACAACTCCATACTGTGACAGAGGTGTCCTGATTGAGCAGGTTCAGAGAAGGGCCACAAAAATGATCAGAGGGTTGGAGCAGCTCTGCTAGAAGGACAGGCTGAGGGGGCTGGGGGTGTGCAGCCTGCAGAGGAGAAGGCTCCAGGCAGAGCTCACAGCAGCCTGCCAGGACCTGCAGGGGCTGCAAGCAGGCTGCAAAGGGACTGATCCCAAAGGGCTGCAGGGACAGGCCCAGGGCAATGGTTTGAAATGAGAGCAGAGCAGATTGAGCTGGGATGTGAGGAACAAGTTGTGCAGCAGGAGGCTGCTGCAACACTGCCACAGGCTGCCCAGGGAGGTGGTTGAGGCTCCATGCCTGATGATACTGAAGGTCTCTGAGCAAGTTGCTGTGGTGCAGGATGTCCTTGCTGAGTGCAGGGGGTTGCTAATCTCTGTTCTTTCAAGCTACAAAAGACAAGTCCTCAGGATTCCTGGAGCTCTCTTGCTCCTTTTCTCAGAAACTGAGATTCCATGAGGGAGCAGACCCTGTGCTGGCAGCTGATGTGCACCCAGCAGGAACACTCAGCATGCACTGGGTGAAAGCTACAAAAGCACCTTCAGAAAGGTGACAGTGCTTCGCAGTGCTGTCAGACACAGGCTGCCTTCCTTGCTGCTGCCACTGGTGCTCAAACCAGCTCTGTGCCAGGGTGCAGCCCCAGGGTGTTCAGCCTTGTGTTCAGCTGCAAGTGTGTGTGTGCTGTGCTGCTCTGCTGAGAAGGTGGCTTGGTTGGAGTCAGTATAGGTGCAGGAATATCTGTGGGCTGCTCCCAAAGGCCACAGCTCCAGAGGCAGTGCTCCCAGGTGGGCACTGAGCTCTCTCAGGTCACCTCTCTGCTCTGCAGAGCAGCTAAGCCAGAGCTTTCCAAAGCCACAAGGTGGTTCAGTTGCAAAGCAGCCCCAGCAATGAACCCTGCTGATGGAACAGATTGTTGCTGGCAAGGCACAGGGGTGCAGAGGAGGGGTGAAATGTTGGCATGCTGCAGGGCTTGGGCCGCCCCATCCATATGGGAGCCTTGTAGCCAGGCATCCCCATATGGGCTGGCCAGCCACAGGGCTCCCAGCCAAAAAGGGGCTTTAGCAGCAGCTCTCTCTGCTTCCTGCTCTTGATCCAGCACTAACTCTGCAGTCCCATGTTTGCAGCTTTTTAAACCTTCCTGAGTCTAGGCACTGGAGCCAGTACCGAGGGAAGCAGCTGAAAGCACTGCAGTAACCTGCTCCGTGGCAGCAGGGAACTGAGGCACAGAACCAGGCAAGGGCTTTTTGCACCCCTTTACTCCAGCAGGTAAAGATGGAGGGGCAGGGATTCTGCCCTGGGTGAGGCAGGTCCAGGAGGGGAGAGGGGAGCAAGCACTGGAGTGATGTTAAAGAGCTGAGAGCTCTTTTCTCTCCCATCACCTGCACCAAGCTGACTTCTCCATCATGAGAGGAGGTTTGCTGTGGCTGTGCCTGCTCCAGCACTGAGGTGTTCCAGAAAGCTGTGGCACCTTGGGGCATGGTTTAATGGCCAGGGTGGGGCTGGCTTGAGGGTCTTAGCGAGCAATTGTGTGATTCTGTAGTTACCAAACCCTTATTCGAGCTGCTGCTCTTCCGTTCAGCTGCCAGGAGAGGTAGCAGCAGAGCAACAGGAGGAAAACTTTCTCCCTCCTGATGGGCTGGGGAACTTCTGAACCACTCACAGCATCTTGCAGCCAGAAGCAAACTGCAATGCCCCCCTGAAGTGCACTGCTGCGTTTGAAATCCAGTAAAAAGGCAGCAGCTTGTATTTCAGGAACTCGGGATGAAGGCCACTTTTAATTGTCCTGCTTCACAGGCTGCAACTCCTCCTGGTGTTTCAAATTAGTTCCCAAGGGCAGGACTTTGCAAACACCTCCCCTGCTTCCCGGACCCACTGAGGTGTGGTCTTTGCTATCAGTTGACTTTACCAGTCATAGTAAAATAGGTAACATGCAGCAAATGTGAGCAGCCTCTAAAGAAGCAAAGGGGAGAGGGCTGGAGATGACTTCTGGCCAAGTGTGCAGCTGATAAAAGCCATGAACCAATTGTGTCCAGCAGTGGAGCTGAAGGTAACAGAACCCAGGAGCTGTGGAGGGGGGAGGAGGATGGATCCTGGGGCTTGAGAGGCTTAGGTCCATGACAAACTGCTCAGCTGCAGAGGAGGGATGGCTGGAGGGAAAATGTAGACTCCTGCTATAAACCAGAGCTTGCATCTCAAGAGAAACTGCTGAGGGAGAGCTTTGTTGTGCTTTTCAACAGTGACACATTTCAGTGCACTGTGCCAGGAAGACCTTATCGAGAGCCTCGTGGTTCACTTGGAGCATTTTTGATTTATAGTAGAGCTTCATGGGGCTCTTTTCTAAGTCTCAGCCTTATCTAAAGAAGGCCAAAAATACTCTGAGCTATGTTAGTTCAAGCCCTGAGGTCTCAATTTGGTTTTGATCAGATTGTACTTAGGGAAAAAATCCAATTGAATTTGATGATTTTTTTTTTTTCCCTCCCCTCTTGATTCATGGCATGAAAATCTAAATAAAGCTCTCTAGATATCATCTATTAAATTAAAATAACTCAGATGAACACAATCTAAGGCACAATAAACCCCAGAAATTAAATAGAAGTTTGCAACATCAGATAAATCTAAAAATAGGAGCAGCTCTTCTCCTCCTGCTGTCACTAAGCACTCTGGAGTTCTTTTTCTCCTCCAGCAGTGATGCTGAAGGCAATTGCTTGGCTTAGCATCCCCAGACCATAGGCTCAGTCTGAGGTGTGCGGGCAATGGGTTTGTGTTCACACTTGCTCTGGCTTCAGATCCATCTCTGCACTGCTGTCCTTACACTTTACTGTCTGGATGCAAATTGTTCTGCTTGTTGAGCCACTGCTTTGGAGGTTAAGGAGCCTTTGCCCTTTGATACCCCAGGACTGGGTGCAGGAACATGGAGTCTGAAAGTTGCATTTCAGCCTATGCAGAGCTGCTTCCAAAGCTGGACTGCAGGGCAGCAGCAGGGTATAGGAGTCAGCAGAAAATCAGCTGTTCTTGTGCTGCTGAGAGGCAGACCAAGGATGTCCTTGCAGCCTCTCTGCTCTCCCTGTGCCCCAGGGTGTCTGTGCCCTCGCCCGCAGTGGAGTCTCAGGCAGTACAATGAAGAGTGGCTCTGAGTTTCAGGCCAGCTTTGTGAGTCATCCAGACTGTTTAGCATCTGGAACAGCTCCTGGGCTGGCTCTGAAGTGATCCAGCTGGTACTCAGGCACTCCCTGGCCTGCTCTGTGGACAGGCTGAGGCGTTGCATGCCCAGCCCAGCTGCTGCTCTCCTTCGCTAGCTCACGTCTGGTGATAGGCGATAGCCTGGATGCTGTCCCGAGAGGGGCCAGAGGATGGGCTGGGAGTGCAGCTTGGAGCCAAGTCAAGGCTTTGCAGCTCACAGAAATATGGCCTGTGGGACTGGGGCACTCTTGGCAGGTTTGCCAATGGTACCCAGCTGTGTGGTGGTGTTGATCTGCTGGAGGGAGGAGAGGTCGTCCGGAGGGACCTGGACAGGCTGCAGAGGTTGGTCAGTGCCAGCCTCAGGAGTACAAGGCCAAGGACAAGGTCCTGCACCTGGGTCAGGGCAATCCCAAGCTCAGATCCATGCTGGGCTGAGAATGGTTGCGGAGAAGAGCTGAGGAGAAGGACCTGGGGGTGCTGGGTGAGGAGCAGCTCCCCATGAGCCAGCAACAGGAGCTAGCAGCACAGAAACCAGCCCTGTGCTGGGCTGTGCCCAAAGCAGAGAGGGGATTCTGCCCCTCTGCTCTGCTGAAACCCCTCCTGGAGTCCAGTGTCCAGCTCTGGATGCCCCAACACAAGCAGGACATGGAACTGTTAGAGCAGGTCCAGAGGAGGCCACCAAGGTGATCCAAGGGCTGCAGCAGCTCTGCTATGAGGACAGGCTGGGAGAGTTGGGGCTGTGCAGCCTGGAGAAGAGAAGGCTCCAAGGAGACTTTGGAGCTGCCTGCCAGGATTTGAAGGGGGCTCCAGGAGAGCTGGGGAGGGACTTGTGACAAAGGTCTGGGTTGACAGGACGAGGGCTGATGGACTGGAAGGGGCTGGATGGAGATGAGCCATGAGGAAGCAATTCCTGCCCATGGGGGTGGTGAGGCACTGGGACAGGTTGTCCAGAGAATCTGGGGAGGCTCCAGGCTTGCAAGTGTTCAAAAGCAGGTTGGCTGAGGCCTGGAGCAAGCTGGGCTGGTAGAAACTGTCCCTGCTGGTGGCAGGGGGTTGGAACTGGATGGTCTTGGAGATCCTTTCCAACCCAAACCATTCTGGGGTTCTATTTTTTGAAACACTCAGATAACAGAGTCTGGAGCAGTGTCCCAAAGCCAGCAACAACAACTTTGGGCTTTTTGCTTAAAACTGGGTTGGGCTTTATCCAAGTGAAGGAATAGTTTGCACCAGCCTCTAGTCTAAGGCAGTCTTCTGTGGCTGTCTACAGCTGGGTTAAAAAACTGAAGATGCTTCCAGGCCATGGTTCCTGTGAGGTTCTCAGGTGGCTGCTTCAGGAGGAGAAGAGCTGAGCCCCAGAGAGTGTCCTCAGCTGTGAGTGGTTGAGCAGCTCAGAAGGGGACATTTGCAGCAGCTTCACTCCCAGCCTTGATGTCTGATTGAGGCCTCCCAGGGCAGGCTGCTGCTGGTCCCTTGTGTTCAGCCAGGGAGGCTGCTCAGAGAGCTTCCTCCTGGTGCTCAGGGGAGCAGCAGCTGCCTCGCAGCCATCTGACATCCCAGGGGCTCCTTGCTTACTACAGCCTCAGCTCTCCTTGGGCCAACTGCATGAGGTTCAACAAGTCAGAGTGCAAGGTCCAGCATCTGCCAGCCCCGGCACAAACCCAAGCTGGGTTCAGAGCAGCCCTGAAGAAAGAGCCTTGGGGGTGCTGGGTGCTGAGCAGCTCCCCAGGAGCCAGCAGAGCCTCATGCAGCCCTAAGGCAGCTGTGTGCTGGCTGCAGCCAGAGCAGTGTGGGCAGCAGGGCAAGAGAGGGGATCCTGCCCCTGGGCTCTGCTCAGACCCCATATTGAGTGTAAAGCCATGGAAAAGAAGAGGACATTTTTTATTGCATTCCAAGGCAGAGTCTCTTTAGTTTTATTTTCATTTAGAGTGAATGAAAAGAATTGATTCCTGTGCAGCCCCTCCTGAGGGCTACCAGACCCCAAGGCAAGAGGTAAGAGATAGATGGGGGGAAGAAGGAGTCCTAATGGGAACCAGAACCCAAGGCAAAGGGTAGGAGATAGAAGGGGGAAGAAGGAGTCCTGATGGGCACCAGGACCCAAGGTAAGGAGAGGGAGCTAGAAGGGGGGAAGGAGTCCTCCTGCCCAGGCTGTGTATGAGTGGCTAAGGGAGCAGCAGAGCCCAGGAAGATGTGGGAAATGAGCTCACGGGAGAGAAGTGGGGGTGAGGGTAAGGGATGTCTGCTTTTTATTAAAGCCTCAACTGCACTGGAGCTGGCCTGAGCCTCCCCCCAGCTGGCTTCTCTTAGGCTGACATCTGCAGGAGTGTACATAAAGCAGCACTAAGAAGCTGTCTCCTGTGACAGTGTGTACAGATGTAATTCTGTTAAAAACCAACTCCTTTGCTATCAGAGCTGCTGGCCTTTGAATGAGCCTGCTGAGAAGTGGCATTTGTTTGACAAAGACTAATTATGGAACATCCTTTTGACATGGAAAGTTTCTACCACGGATGAGAAGAGTCCTTGGGAGCTTTTCACCTTGGGTTTCTTTTTTTCTTTTTGTTAGTAGATTCTTTGTCAGAAATCCCAGGTAGATCTTTATTTTTGGTAGGGTTTCTTCTTCCAGTCAGAGTCACAGAATGAAGCAGGTTGGAAAAGACCTCTGGGATCATCCAGTCCAACCTCTCACCTAACCCTTCTCATCAACTAACCCATGGCACTGAGTGCCTCATGCAGCCTCCTCTCAAACACCTCCAGGGATGGGGACTCCACCACCTCCCTGGGGCCCATTCCAATGCCAATCACTCTCTCTGCCAACAACTTCCTCCTAACATCCAGCCTGAGCCTGCCCTGGCACAGCTTGAGGCTGTGTCCTCTTGTCCTGTCCCTGGGTGCCTGGCAGAAGAGACCAGCCCCACCTGGCTACAACCTCTCCTTCCTGATTCTTTTTGCTGATGATTTTGAATTCTCTCCTGTGCATGGAAGCAGTTTTGCCCCACCCAGTGAAAAGCTGCAGTGGCACCAGGGTGTCCCTTTGCTCAGCTGGGAGTAGTGTGGTGCTTTGACCAGCCTGGTCCCTCCAGTGGGCAGCTGACAGGGTGGTGCTTTGTGAAACCTGCTCTCAACATCCTGCCTCTTTCTTTGCCAGACAACAGGAAGGTGAAAGTCAACGGCACCAGGGAGCCCATCGAGTTCAAGACTAATCAGTGGTTTGGGGCAACAGTCAAAGCCCACAAAGAGAAAGTGGTGGTAAGTCCTCTGCGTTTGGAGCTCGTTTGGAGCTGGCGTTTGCTGCTCTCAGCTGCCTCTCCTCAACAGCTCTCTGTGTGTGTGTGGTGGAGACAGCTCTGTGGTGGTGCATGAATGATAAGCCAGATGATGCACAGAGCTCAGGAAATGAAAGCAGTCTATAAAGGCAGGTTGAAGTGGTCAGGAGGTGATCCCACTGCCATGTGGGAGGGCAGGGTGCCAGCTTGCAGTGTGAGCCAGTGGTGGGGTTTGTTCCACAGGTAATGGACATCTTTTAGAGAAACAGCAACTGGTAGCTATCCACTGGGCATTTTTGTGTCATGGGGGCAGGGTGGATTTGGAGCAGCTGTGCAGAAGGAGCCTTGTGGGTGCTGGGTGCTGAGCAGCTGCCCAGGAGCCAGCAGTGCGCTCCTGCAGCGCAGCAGGCAGCCAGCAGAGGGCAGCAGAGGGGATCCTGCCCCTGGGCTCTGCTCAGACCTCACCTCCAGTCCTGCCTCCAGCTCTGCTGTGCCCAGCAGGAGGAGGACTCAGAGCTGCTGGAGAGAGGCCAGAGGAGGTCACTGAGATGCTCCCAGGGAGATTTAGCTCTGTGAGGGTGATGAGGCACTGGAATAGTTGCCCAGCAAAGTTGTGAATGTCTCATCCCTGGAAGCATTTAAGAGCAGGCTGGAGCAAGCTGGTCCAGTAGAAGGTGTCCATGCCCATGGGAGGGAGTTGGAACTAAGTAGTCTTTAAAATCCCTTCCAACCCAACTCATTCTGTGACTCTGTGGTTCTCTTGTGTCTCTGCCTGAGCCATGCAGCACTAGTCCTCCTCCACTGCCACCAACTGTATGTGCCAGGTCCAGGTGACATCATTTCTGTTCCAATAGGCTTGTGCCCCACTGTACCACTGGAGAACCCTTAAAGACAGCCCTGAGAAGGACCCGGTGGGCACCTGCTACGTGGCAGTCCAGAACTTCAGTGCCTACGCTGAGTACTCTCCTTGTCGCAACAGTAAGTGTGGCTGGGAGCAGTCCTGCCTGGAGGGGCTCACTGCCCACTCACTGCCCACTCACTGCCCACCAGTGCAGAGCAGACTCCCACTCCTCACAGGCTGGGCTGAGAGGGAACAGGACAGGACTGCTCTGGGGGAGTTAAGGAGCAATTGGTTTGGAATTTTGCGGCTGCAATTGGAGACTGGATGGGGAGAGGCTGAGTGAAGGAAGCTTGTGCAGTGCCAGTGCCAGTGCAGAGAGGAGATTGGTGCAAATTCAGTGGCTTGGGAGAGCAGCAGGCAGATGGAGATAAGCAGCAGCCAGCATCTGAAAGCAATTACTGAGGCTGGTGTGGAGAGGGAATCTCTCATCACAGGATCACCATCTGAAGAGCAGACCCAGATCCACACAGGCCTGCATCACTGTGCCTGTACAACCCCCAGCAGCTCATTCCTGAAGGGCTTCCAGCCAGGGCAAGGTCCTGCCCGTGGGCACTGCTGCTCCACAGCCTGCTCTGTGCCGTTCTGGGGCTGGCCCCTGCGAGGGACATGTGTCCCTTTCTCTTGCCACAGCACAGCTGAGCACTGACCTGTGCTGGCTCATCCTGCTGCAGCAGCTGTGGGGAGTGCCTTGGCAAACCCTTCTGTGCTCAGGGCAGAGCAGGCTCTGGTGGCTGTTGTGGGATTTCTTCTTGTTAGTTTGCTCCTCCAGCCCAATCCAAGCTGAACCCCTGATGCTTTCTGCAAGAGTCCTTGGCCACAGGAGGGGCAGGTCCCGAGCAGCTGATCCTGGCTTTCCAAATCCTCACAGGGGGCTGCATGCTCAGAGTCCTGCAGGAGGCCTTGGTTTGCTCTGCTTATGAAGAAGACCTCTTTTGGTAGCTCTCAAGGCTCCAGGCTGTGCCAGCTGCGGTGTTTAGGAGCAGGCTGGAGGAGGCTTTGAGCACCCTGCTGTAGCTCAGGGCAGTCTCTGGTGGTGTGACTCAAACACTTCTCCCTTGGTGGTTGCAGGCAATGCAGACCCTGAAGGACAAGGCTTTTGTCAAGCAGGATTCAGCTTAGACTTCTACAAGGTGAGATTCTGCTCTGCAGTGCTTTGCCTGGGTGTAATTCTGCACTGCCACTGATATTCAGACACTCCCTCAGTGGTCAAGAGTTTGCCCCCTGTGCTCTCATCTCCTCCTTCACAAGCTTCTGACCTTCTGGGTTTGTTAATAAGAGAAGTGCTGCAGTCAGCACTTTTTAATCTCCTTGCAGCTCTTCTCCAGTCTGATTCTGCTCAGTTTAACTTAATGAATAATTGGGGGGGGGGAATCTTTGCTTCTCTCAGTCTGTTCCACTCACAGTGCTTCCTAGAGACCTGATGTTCAGGAAGCAGCTTTTGAGGAGGACAGGCTGAAAGAGTTGGGGCTGTGCAGGCTGGAGGCTCCCAGGTGACCTTCTCGTGGCCTTCCAGGATCTGAAGTGGGCTACAAAAAAGCTGGGGAGGGACTTTTGAGGCTATCAGGGAGTGACAGGACTGGGGGCAATGGAGCAAAGCTGGAGGTGGGGAGATTCAGACTGGAGGTGAGGAGGAAGTTCTGCACCATGAGAGTGGTGAGAGGCTGGAATGGGTTGCCCCTGCAGGGAGGTGTTTGGGGCCAGATCCCTGGAGGTGTTTTTGGCCAGGCTGGCAGAGGCTGTGGGCAGCCTGCTCTAGGGTAGGGTGTCCCTGGGCATGGCAGGGGGTTGGGACTGGCTGATCCTTGTGGTCCTTTCCAACCCTGACTGATTCTAGGATTCATGCAAATGTGTTTTTTGCTTCTGCATGCTTCCCTGTTTCTGTGTTCTTGTGCTGTGTTAACTGTGTTCATTTCTGCTCTCTGCAGAATGGAGACCTGATAATAGGAGGGCCTGGCAGTTTTTACTGGCAAGGTAGGTTCAGCTGCCTGCTTTACTTCCCAGTGCAGCTCCAAGCTCAGGTTGTGTGGAGAATGTTGGTCAAGATCTCCATTGTTTTCTCCTTGTAAAAGATCCAGCCCAGCCTCTGACCTTAGTTCCAACAACTCTCCAGCAGAAGAGCTGCTTAGCCATCAGCTGAGAGGGAAAATGAGTCGAGGAGAATTCAGGGGTAGCTTGCACAGGAGGTGAAACAAATGAGTCAGTGCCAGCCCCAGGTGCAGATCCAGGCTGGGTGCAGAGTGAGTTGGGAGCAGCTGTGCAGAAGGAGCCTTGTGGGTGCTGAGCAGCTGCCCAGGAGCCAGCAGTGCCCTCCTGCAGCGCAGCAGGCAGCCAGCAGAGGGCAGCAGAGGGGATCCTGCCCCTGGGCTCTGCTCAGACCTCACCTCCAGTCCTGCCTCCAGCTCTGCTGTGCCCAGCAGGAGGAGGACTCAGAGCTGCTGGAGAGAGGCCAGAGGAGGCCACAGAGATGCTCCCAGGGCTGCAGCAGCTCTGCCCTGAGCACAGGCTGAGGGAGCTGGGGGGGTGCAGCCTGCAGAGGAGAAGGCTCCAGGGGAGCTCAGAGCTGCTGCAGAGGTCAGAGCTTGGAGCTCTCCACTGGGAGCTGCTCTGCAGCGTCTGCACCGCACAGCACCCAGAGGTAGCTGGACCCAAAAATGTTTGAGTCAGCACCTTGGGATGGGTCTGGAGCTGCTTTGGTAGTGTCTCAGTGCCTGCTTCACAGGTTTGTGTGACCTCCTGGCACTTTGAGGCTAGTAAAGGGGAGAGACTGAGAGGAGGTGGTGCACACCTGGCACCTGCTCTGCAGAGCCTCTCTCTCCCCATGCCCCTTTCACTGATGCAGCTCTGTGAATGCAGGTCAGGTCATCACTGCCAGCATTGCAGACATCATTGCCAACTACTCCTTCAAGGACATTCTGAGGAAGCTGGCACGAGAGAAGCAGACAGGGGTGGCACCCCCCTCCTATGATGACAACTACCTGGGTAAGCTCAGCCCTGGGCCACTTGGCAGTCAAGGCCACATCAAAGCAAGAGTGGGCTTGTGGAAATGGGAGAACAATCCTGAATCCTTACTGCCCTGACTGGGAGAGGCTTTAGACACGTTTTGCCTCAATGCCACTAAACCAAGGCCCTCAGCACCACAGCTCCATGGCTTTGAAACCCTTCCAGGGATGGGGACTCCACCACTGCCCTGAGCAGCCTGGGCCAGGCTCTGACAAGGCTTTTGGGTTTCCTGTTGTTTCATCTTAAATGATTAAGGAGAAATGCAACATTTTTCCATTTATAAATAAATAAACATGTATTAATTCCAAGATGATGGTTTGAGGATGCTAGGAACAGGTTCTGTACAATGAAGGAAGGGGAGGTGGTTGGGTCCCCATCCCTGCAGATATTCAAGGTGAGTCTCGACAGGGCTCTGGGCAAGCTGCTCTGGTTGAGGATGTCCCTGCTGAGTGCAGAGGGAGTTGGACTGGATGAGCTTTGGAGGTCCCTTCCAACCCAGCCCATTCTGTGGTCCTAAGTGCTTTGCTTGTGCTCTGTGTTCACACAGGATACTCTGTGGCTGCTGGGGAGTTCACAGGGGATGCTGAGCAAGGTAAGAGGCTGCAGGGCTGAAGGCCAACCCTTTGTACCCCTGAAATTCCTCCTCCTGGGGCTCTGTGCAGCAGTGCAGCTAAGGTGCAGCATTTCAGGTGCTGGTGAGGCTCAAGCTGCCTGGGAGGCAGATGGCTCCTCAGAAGGTCCAGCACAGGCTCACCCAGAGTCTGCATCTCTTACAGCCTTGTGCCTGTGCATCCACTGAGCAGGCAGGGCTGTGAGAGCAGGGCAGGTGGAGCCCTCCAGGCTCACTTTGTGTTGCAGGTTTGGTGATGAGTGGAGGCAGCAGTGTGGTTCTGTGCAGGCTTCCAGGCCAGACTCAAAGTACTCCCCCTGCACACAGCCTGCTGGAGCTCAGCACCTGGCTGGGCAGATGCAGTGTGGCTTGGGAGGCTCTCTGTGTGCTGAAGCAGACTCCTGGCTGCCCAGGAGACAACACTCAGCTGTTCCTGGGCAGAGCCCTGGCTCTTGGCTCTGGGCTGATCTGCCTGTCAGGAGCAGGTGGCTGGGGCAGTGCATTAGCTTGATGCTTCCCTGCCTTATGTTCTCCTGCACAGGCAGACTGCAGTGAGAACAACTTCCCTGGGCTGGTTCCCCTTCCCTGAGCCTTCCATTTAACAGCAGGAGAGAGAGGAGTTGAATTCCTTTAGTTGAAAGCTGGGCTGGAGGCAGAGCTTCTACATGTCTGTAGTGTCTGCCTCTCACCTCAGTAAGCCTTGTGAGTGACTGCCACAAAGAGTGGCACTGTTGGCTGGCTCAGGAATTGTCCTCTGCACTCCTTCATTGCTGCTTTCATCTCCCCTGGAGCAGGAGTGTTTGTGAGGACAATTGTGTTTGGCTTTTGTGCCCTCTGTGTGATGCCACAAGTGGCTGTGGTGCCTTCAGTGCACAGCTGGCAGGTAACAAGCTGGGCTGTGCTGAGAGCTTTGTGACTGTGCTGAAGCAGTGCCAGGCAGAAAGAGGTCCCTGGGGGAGTGGATTGAGCAGCTCAGAGCTGCTGTGCCCAGGCTGACTCTTTGAAATCTTCTGTGCTCATTGCCTTCAAAGTGGCTTGCAGGTGTTAGTGGTACAGAGAGCCCTCAGCACCTGGGCTCCCCAGCTGAACAGGGACAGGGATCTGCTGGAGGGGCTCCAGAAGCTTCTTGTTCTCCACCTGTGAGCAGTGGCAGCTCCTCTGGGCAGGGGCAGTTGTTGTCCCTGCTCTTCAGCATCCTGCAGATGGCTACAAGGATGCTGAGGGGACTGCAGCACTGCCTGGGGAGGAGAGGCTGAGGGACCTGGGGCTGCTTGGGCTGGAGAAGAGAAGCCTGAGAGGGGATTGAATCATCAATGTTTATCAATCTCTGAGGGCAGGGGATGAGGAGGAGGGGGACAGGCTCTGCTCACTGCTCCCTGCCATAGGCCAAGGAGCAATGGATGGAAGCTGCAGCACAGGAGGTTGCAGCTCAACACAAGAGGCAACTTCTTGCCTGGGTGGGTCCCAGAGCAGTGGCACAGGCTGCCCAGAGAGGTTGTGGAGTCTCCTTGTCTGGAGCCTTTGCAGACTCTGTCTGGATGTGTTGCTGTGTGCCCTGAGCTAGCTTGGATGGTCCTGCTGTGGCAGGGGGGGGTGGAGTGGGTGAGCTCTGTGGGTCCCTTCCAACCCCTGACATCCTGTGAGCCTGGGAGCTTGACTTACTATCTGGGAAGGTTGCATGCAGCACAGGGGGAGGGAGGTTGCATGCAGCACCAGGTGGGGAGGAGGTTGCACGCAGCACGGGGGGAGGTTGCATGGAGCACTGAGGCAGCAGAAGCAGCTCATTGTTGGTCATTTCTCCTTGCAGAGCTGGTTGCTGGAGTCCCCAGGGGAGCACAGAACTTTGGCTATGTATGTACTGGACCCACATAGGTTAAAGGCTGTGTTGTATTTTCTGTCTCTTTGGTCCTAGAATTTAATTTCTCTTATTACAATATTCCAGTTAGCCCCAGAGCAGCCCACCCATGTGTACTTGAACCTTTCCATCTCTCTTTTTTTTCCCATTGCCAGGTCTCCATTATTAATTCTTCAGACCTGACTTTTATCCAGAACTTCACTGGTGAGCAGGTAAGGGCAGGCAGCTGCTGGGGGTGTGTGTGTGGGGGAGGAGGATTCTTTCTCTAGGGGATGTTGCTGCATTAACATAGCCTCAAGAATAGGTGAAAGCTTTTGGTGTTTAGAATGAATGAGCACAGAAGCAAAGAGGCTGAGCAGGAAGAGAGTGGCAGTGCAGTGTGGTCTGACAGCCTGTCTGTTGTGTTCTTTCCTTTGCAGATGGCATCTTACTTTGGGTACACAGTGGCAGTAGCTGATGTTAACAGTGATGGGTAGGTCATTGCTTGAGCTGCCCTTCCATCGCCCACTGCTAACCATGAGGCACCCACAGTGAACCTCAGCCAGCCAAGCTTCACCACCAGCTTGCAGGCTGCACCCCCAGTACAGAGGGTGAAAGGGAACACTCTGGATTTGGGCTGCCACAGTCCCATAAAACCAGAGGAATAAAACTCTTTACTGCTCTTTTATGTGGCCTCTATCAAAGCTTCCCATAGTGAGGCTTTGACCTCTTGGCATTTCCCATACTTCAGCTTTTTATTACCTGGCAGGATGCAAGGAAACTGCCTACAGCCCCAGCAGGTGGTCAGCTCAGGCTTTTATCAGAAGGGAAGCAGGCAGAAACGTGCTGGAACCAAAAAGAAATGTGGAATTGATGGCAACTGCAGCAAACAAATAAAAAAAGGAGGGGGGAGGTATCTCAGGAGGAGTTTAAGGACATAGCTAGGTCTGGTTGAAAAAAAATTAGAGAAGCAGAAGGCAAATTAGAGCTTAGACTGGGCACTGCTCGGGTGCTGCATGTCCCTGCTGAGTGCAGGGGATGAGCTTTGGAGCTCCCTCCCAGCCCAACCCATTGCAGCATTCTGTGCTCCCTGCACAAGGCTCCAGCCCCTGGCTGCTTGCTTTCTGCCTCCCCTGCTGAATGCTGCCTGCTGGGTTAGGCTTCTGCTGGGGCAACTTTAGGCCAGTGTGGATGGTGAATACTTTGCCACTCTCTTGCCACCACTTTGGTCAGCCTGGACAGTGCCTTAGGGACCAGAGTTGTAGAGGTAGCCCAGACTGCTGCTTGTTCTACATCAGTCTGCTGGGAGCTTTCTGGCCCTGAGCTCTGTGGCTCCTTCCCTCCTCTAGAAAAGCCTTCCCTTGGTCTTACAATCCTTTGTGAAGTACTCCCTGGAGCCAAGCTCCTCTTGTGCAGCAGATACTGGTGTGGAGGCCCAGTCTTGCTGGGCATAGCTGTTCTGTGATGTGATGGAGTTCTGGCTGCTGGCAGTGCTGCTGGGGGCTGCTTTTGGTGCCTGTCCTGTGCCCAGTAACCTGTGAAGCAGCAGCAGTCATCAGCTCTCTCCATGGTGTGATGAGTTCTGGCTGCTGGCAGTGCTGCTGGGGGCTGCTTTTGGTGCCTGTCCTGTGCCCAGTAGCCTGTGAAGCAGCAGCAGTCATCAGCTCTCTCTGTTGTTGCTGCTGTTCCCTGGCAGCTGCTCCAGCTGATGTTCTGGCCCAGCCACCAGCATCTCCCATTACTGCAGGAGGCCTTTTGATGTGTGATGTGGGAGGAAAATCTCAGCTCTGATGTCAGGTCAGCCTCTGCCCCCTTCCTTCCTTAGTTATTGATGCCATGGGGTAAAAGCTGACCTGGAAACCACTGGGCAGCTGCTCCAGAGTGACCTGGCATTCCTTATGGAAACACACTGTAAAACCTGATGGAAAAGAACATTCCTGGAAGTACTTTGCCATTATTTGTAGAGGGAGTAGGCTCCACAACGTGATTAGAAGGCTTCCAGGGGACACTCTACTGAGCTCTATGCTCTGTAGCTTAGAACCGTGGTGGAGAGCTGTGGGAGAGCAGAGCTGAGCTGCTCCTGCATTAGCCTTGGGGGCTGGGCTTGGGGTTAGTGTTAGTCATTTGGGTTAGAGTTAGAGTTAGGGGCTGAGGTCAAAGTTCATCATTAGGGGTTGGGGTTGGGGTTAGGGTTAGTTGTTAGAGAGAGTATTTCTGCTTATAGGGTCCTAGAATGGGCTGGGTTGGAAGGGAGCTCCAAAGCTCATCCAGTCCAACCCCCTGCACTCAGCAGGGACATCTCCACCACAGCAGCTTGCTCAGAGCCTGCTCCAGCCTCACCTTCAGTATCTGTAGCCATGGGGCCTCAGCCACCTCCCTGGGCAGCCTGTGGCAGTGCTGCAGCAGCCTCCTGGTGCACAACTTGTTCCTCACATCCAAGCTCAATCTGCTCTGCTCTCATTTCAAACCATTGCCCTCAGCCTGCAGCCCTTTGGGATCAGTCCCTCTGCAGCCTGCTTGCAGCCCCTGCAGCAGATAGTTGCAGTAGAACCGATTGGAGGAGAGCTGCAGAACTGCCTCCTTGCCTCAGGTGGTTGCAGCTGTGCTCAGGATCAGCTTCCTGCAGCAGCCTTCTGACCACCTTTGACCCAAGTGTTTGGAGGAGAGCTGCAGAATTGCCTCCTTACCTCAGGTGGCTGTGGCTGTGCTCGGGATCAGCTTCCCCTTTCCCTGCTGCCTGAGCTGTGCTGCTGGCACTCACTCTGCCACTGACACTGCTCTTTGTTTGCCCTTTCCAGCCTAGATGACATCTTGGTTGGTGCCCCTCTCTTTATGGAGCGTGAGTTTGAGAGCAAGCCCAGAGAAGTGGGGCAGGTGTACCTGTACCTGCAGGAGAGTTCCTCTCTGTTCCAAGATGCGCAGCTGCTGGTGGGCACCGAAGTGTTTGGGAGGTTTGGCAGTGCCATCACACACCTTGGAGACCTCGATGGAGATGGATATGGTGGTGAGTTACAGCTCAGGCACTCATCTCTGCCTCTGAAAATCAAAAGGGCCGAGCAGTGAATGGTAAATCTCTGTGCAGGGGCTGGAAACAGCTTTTTAACATCCAACTGCCTCACAAAGTGATGAGAGTTGGCACTGATGCTGGTGGAACTGGTGCCAGGGGCCAAGCCATGCCAAGTCTACCTACAGGAGGTTGGGTGTGGTGACTGCAGACCTGGGTTTTAATTAATATTAGTGTGCTCATTTGCACAAAGAGGCTGCCTGTGATTGCATTGGAGTGGCTGAGCCCTGGCACTGGTTTCAAAGCAGAGCTCTCCTCTCCCCCAGTGCTTGGATGGCCTTGAGAAGGGAATGAGGCTCAGCCAGGGCAGCTCTCTGCCCACAGTGGAGAGAGGCACTGGTTTGGAGCCAGGCTTCCACTGGTGCTTGGGCACTGAGAGAAGCAGGCACAGGATGGGACCTTCTGCAGATCCCATTCTGTACTTCTGTGCTCCACAACCTCCCTGGGCAACCTGTGCCAGTCTCTCACCACCCTCCCTGCAAACAACTTCCTCCTCACATCCACTTTCAATCTCCCCTCTGCCACTTCAAACCCATTCCTCCTCCTCCTGTCATAACAAGACCTTGTCAATAGTCCCTCCCCAGCCCTCCTGTAGCTCCCTGCAGATCCTGCAAGGCCACCCCAAGGTCTCCTGGCAGCCTTCTCCTCTGCAGGCTGCAGAGCCTCAACTCTCTCAGCCTGTGCTCAGAGCAGAGCTGCTGCAGCCCTCATGCCTTTTATTTTATTTTTTTCCTGCAGGGGCTGAATTTTGGTTTTGCTTTGCTGGTGCCCATTTTTCTTCCTTATTCTTCCTTTGCTGCCCTGCAGACGTTGCTGTTGGTGCTCCCTTCGCAGGGGAGGGCAGGAGGGGGAAGGTGCTGATTTACAACGGATGCAGCGAGGGCTTGAAGCCAAACCCTTCCCAGGTTCTCCGTGGAGCCTGGGCCTCACAGCCTGTGCCTTCAGGCTTTGGCTTTGCTCTGAGAGGAGCCTCGGATGTGGACAGCAATGGTTACCCAGGTAAGGTTTTCCCTTTAGAAAGGGAATTGTGACCTTCCTTAGCACTGCCCTTGGGCAGCTCCTCCTGGGAGGCAGAGGTCAGAACAAAGAGGAGACATTTCTTTGGGGTGGTTCTAGCTTGCTGTCCTGAGAGCTAAGATCAGACCAAACCAGTGACCTCCTCTCCTGTCAGAAGACATGATCAGAAAGGCAGGGAAGGGCTTTAGCTGGTTCCATTAACGTGAAACATGTGAAGCTGCTCAATAAAAAGCTTAACCCTTTCCCTCACTCCCCCAGAGCCAATGCTCTCAGCTAATTGAGCTCCTTCATCCTGGCTTTCTTCCTTAATTGGAACCATGTTGTGTGGCAGGAGGAGCTGCCTTGGCTGTGCTGCTGAGTCCTGGTTGGCTGTCCAGAGGGCTGCTGAGCTCTGTGTAAAGCCTTGGTGGCTTTGATCCCTTTCAGCAAAGCAGAGGATGCAAGGACATTGCTCCGAGGCACAGACTCCATCGGGCCCTTCCCTGCCCTTTCAGTCTCCCTCCTGCTGCAGGGACTCTTCCTTTTTTTCGGTTGCCTTTAGTTGTGCTTGATTAGTTTACCTGCCGTGCACTCAGATCTGCTGAGCTGGGGAGGTGCTGGAGAGGCCTCTCCGTGAGAGTCTGAGTGCTGGAGCTGGTTTGGGTCTCCCTCCCCTCTGAGAGCAGATCTGTTCTGCTGCTTCTCATCAGAGCTCAGCAGCCTCAGCCAGGCTGTGCAGTGAGACCTGGAGGGGTGTAGCTGTGAAAGGTTCATCCTCAGCACAGTGCTGATGGTCTCCACTTCCCAGGCCATCACTTCAGGGTGCCTGGGGCTGTGTTTCAGGGCCGGTCTGGGCTTTAAAAGTGAAAGCTCTGACTTGGAAAGGGACAGACATGGAATCTGTCTTACCGTTTTGTGGTGGATGGAGCAGAGGGGTCCTGGAAGGGCATTTACACTAGGAACCAGGGTGCTAAAGTGAGGCTGTCACAAGGTCCTGAGCACTGGGGAGAAGAAAAGGCTTTAAGGCACTGTCCTGGCTCTTGGTTTGTGTATTTTTTACTGTTGCTATTAATAGGCTTTCATTGCCCATGACTAATGATGCTCTTCTGGACAATGGAGCTCTTGAGCAGAGCTGCAGCCTTCAAACCTGGCCTGAAGCACCCAGAAGGCCCCCAGCAAAACCTAAAGAAAACAGGATATGGCATTCCTGACATTGCTGAGATCCCAGAGATAGAGAGAGGCCGGGGACAGATTCAGGTCTCTTCTGAGCCACAGGGGGAAGAGTGAAGAGGAGAAGCCCACCCAGGGGACTGGGGAAGCTTCCTGCGTTAGCATCCTCGGGGCAGTTTGGGTGCTGGGTCCTGTGTGCCCTGTGGGGATGTTGCAACCTCTCTGGGTGTGCCCTGCGGAGCTGCTGCAACCTCTCTGGGTGTGCCCTGCGGAGCTGCTGCAGCCTCTCTGGGTGTGCCCTGAGAAGCTGCTGCAGCCTCTCTGGGTGTGCCCTGAAGAGCTGCTGCAGCCTCTCTGGATGTGCCCTGAGGAGCTGCTGCTGCCAACTCCTTTGTGGGATGCCTCGGGGCTGCTGTGCTTGTCCTTGTTGGCTCCTCTGAGCATCCTGCCTGCGGAGGGTCAGATGGTGCTGGCAGCTCACTCCCCTGGCAGGAGGTTTGCTTTTTTCACGTGAATGATTTCTTTCAGCACCTCCACCCTCCCCTGCATTTACTGTCACCAGCTTTGCCTCCCATCTGGCAGCTCAAGGTCTGCCTGAGCAGTGCAGGATCTGTCAGGGAAGGGCAGAAGGAAACTTCGCTGTCAGTCAGCCACCTCCTCCTCCTCCTCCTCCTCCTCTCCCATTCACGACGACTCCGAGCAGCAAACCAGAGCTGCAAAAATAGCAGGGCCATGGCACAGCAGGAGCACGGGGGAGGATGCTTCCTGTGGGAGAGAGGAGGGGAAAGAGAAAGGAAATAATATGGGGAAGTGTAAGCCCAGGGCAAAGGCAGGAGGTGATGCAGGGAGCAACCCTGCTGCTGTGCAAGAGCTTTGCTCCTTCCCCTCCTGAGGGAATGCTCAGGGGCTGCATGCTCAGGAAATCTGAGCCTTTGGGGCTCTTTTGCTCTGTTCTCAGCTGCTCTTACTCCTCTCACTAGTAAATCTGGGGCTTTTGGGGCTCTTTTGCTCTGTTCTCAGCTGCTCTTACTCCTCTCACTAGTAAATCTGGGGCTTTTGGGGCTCTTTTGCTCTGTTCTGAGCTGCTCTTACTCCTCTCACTAGTAAATCTGGGGCTTTTGGGGCTCTTTTGCTCTGTTCTGAGCTGCTCTTACTCCTCTCACTAGTAAATCTGGGCCTTTGGGGCTCTTTTGCTCTGTTCTGAGCTGCTCTTACTCCTCTCACTAGTAAATCTGGGGCCTTTGGGGCTCTTTTGCTCTGTTCTGAGCTGCTCTTACTCCTCTCACTAGTAAATCTGGGGCTTTTGGGGCTCTTTTGCTCTGTTCTCAGCTGCTCTCTCTTCTCTCCACTAAATCTGGGGCTTTTGGGGTTGCTGTCTGGGCTGCACTCACACTGCAGGCTCACATTGAGGTTTGCATCACCCCAGACCCTCAGGTCCTGCCCCTCAGGGCTGCTCTCAGCCATTCCCCACCCAGCCTGGAGCTGTGCTTGGGCTTATGCTGACCCAGGGAGCCTCTACCAGCCCTGCCTGCTAAGGGCATTCGTTCCAGCAGCAAGAGTTAGTTGCTGAGAGGCAAGGGTTAGTCAGCATTCAGCTCTCTGTGTTGTGTGTGAGAGCGGCAGGCACTGTGCCAACAATGCCACCAGTTGCAATCTAGTGATGATTAAGTGGTGAGGCTGGGCCAGGAGATTGCTGGAGGACAAACAGTTTAAGTCAATGAGAAGCTGCAGCTGCTCTGCTGGGAGAGCACTGCTGAGAGTGGGAGCCAGGGCAAGGGGCAGCAAAGGCAGGGGGGCTGGAGGGTTCCTACCAGCTAATGATGGGTTTCAGATGAAGAATCAGGCAGAAATGTGGTGGCAAGCCAAGAGCCTTTGGTGTGTTGCCAAGCCAGGGCCTGCATTTGGTGCCCATTTCAGCTGCATGATTTACAGGTGTGCTCCTCTGAGACCCTTGGAGGAGTTCATGGAGGCTGAGCACCACAGCAGGTTGCCCAGGAAGGTGGTCGAGGTCCCATGCCTGGAGCTAGTCAAGGTGAGGCTGGGCAGGGCTCTAGGCAGCCTGACCTAGTGGAGCATGTCCCTGCAAGAGGCTTGGCCTGGATGAGCCTTGGAGGTCCCTTCCAACCCAGAGCCATCCTCTGCTTGTCCCAAGGGCAGCAGCTGGCAGAGCAGCTCCTGTGTGAGGTGCCAGAGGCAGAGTGCTCATCCCCTTCCATCCCTGAGCTCCCTCACCCTGCTGGCAACGTGGAATGTGGGAAGGGAGCGAGGCAGACTTGGCCATTCTGCCACTTCTGTCTTGGTGCCTCTTCCTGGACAGGGATTTTAGTTGGGCTGGAGCAGAGCTCCCTCAGCACTGCCAAGGAGCAAAGGGTTTGGGTTGCTTTGCTGCAGGCCTGTGAGGGGTTAAGCTGCCTGGTTCTGCTCTGCCCTTCCAGCTGCCTGTGAAATCCTTATTTTCTCAGCCTCTGACCTCTGCATTGCTGTCACTGCCTGTGCAGCATTCAAAAGCAATGACTAGAGACAACTCCTCTCTATTTTTAGGAGGGGAGAGTTGCCAAGCCCCAGCTAATTCTGACAGCTCCTGCTTGGGGTTAGGCTTTTTTTGGTTTTGTTTGTTTGGATTTTGTTTTTTCCAGTGAAATGATTAATAAATTTTTCTTCTGCGGCACACACACAACAAATCAAAACCTTCTGCTTGTAACAGTGCTGGGGTGTGATGGATGTTCAAGCCTCAGGGATCTCCATCAGTGTCAGGAAGGTCTTTTGCCTCAGTGATGGATGCAGGAATTGCATCCCCCGGGGCAAGGAGGGGGAGAACAGAACCAGAGCTCTGCAACAGAAGCAAAGAAAATCCCTGTTGGATCTTCCAGTGAGTACTCTGCTTGGCCAGGTCCTTCCAGCAGGTCACAGATGTCACTGTTTGGTCATCTGCATGCTCCTTCTTAAGCCCCACTGAGAAGTTTGACTCATTGGAGCTCTTCAGGTGGAGAGTAAGCATAGCCTAGAGCAGAGAGTAAAGGCCATGGGCAGGAGGAGGTTAAGGGCTCCAGGTGAGAGCAGGATGAGCACAGCCCTGGCTGCTCTGAGAGAGCAGAGGCACAGTTCAATGTCCTCATCTTTAGGCTCTGCCTCCAGACCTGGCTGAGGTGGCAGAAGGGACAGGCTGCTAATGGAAGAGCAACCTCTTGGTGCCTGGAGCCAGGCACTGCTCCTCTAGCCCCATCACCCTCTGCCTCCAGCCCCACAGAAACCAGGATTTAGCTGTCAGGCAGACCTACAAAACCCTCTCTGAGGCTGAAGTGAGGGTGCTGGGGCTGTGCACACAGCTGTGGGTGCTGGAGTGCAGGATTCACTGCTGCTGCTGAGGCTGTGTCTCTCAGACTCATTCTTTATGCCTTCAGGTCCTGGCAGGCTGCTGTGAGGTCTGCCTGGAGCCTTCTCCTCTCCAGGCTGCACTCCCCCAGCTCCTTCAGCCTGTCCTCAGAGCAGAGCTGCCTCAGCCCTGTGGTCATCCCCTCTGGACCTGCTCTATCAGGTCTTTGCCATTCCTGTGTTGTGTTTTCCAGAGCTGGCTGCAGCACTGCAGGTGAGGATGTCCCAAGCCTTTCCTTGTGCCCATGAGGGCCTGGAGTGCTCTAATGTTAATGGAAGGTCAGGGCATGAAGGCATCCTCTGACCAGGCTCTGGAGAAGTCTTGGAGACCTACTTGGTTTGTTTCTGCCCTGTCCTCAAACCACCTGAGCTACCAGGTCTAGCACGAAGCAGTTCCTAGCCTGAGTTGGGTCTGCTGCAGAGCATCCAGCTGGGAACAACAGAGCAGAGCAGAGCAGAGCAGAGCAGAGCAGAGCAGAGCAGAGCAGAGCAGAGCAGAGCAGAGCAGAGCAGA
>VWZI01004356.1:798383-812823 GCA_013396835.1 Psilopogon haemacephalus
CAAGTGTTTGTTTTTTCATTAAAAAAAAAAAAAAAAAAAAAAGAAAGAAAAGGAAAAAAAAAAAAGGGGAAAAAAGAAACCAACAAAAAACAAAAACTCAGCCCCCAAAATAAATAACACCTCCCCACCCTGAAAAAAAAACCAACCCAACCCAAAGAGAGGATGAAGCTGTTTGGGAGCTGCTCTGAGGCAGCTGGCAGGGGAAGCTGTGCCATGGGTGCTGTGCTGTGGCTCTGCCTCCATCAGTTGGTTGCTTAAGAGGGAAACATTTCTGGGGCTGGGTGGTGTGTGTGCAAGTTGCCTATAAAAGGTGCTTAATGGAAAGGCCTCAGAAATGCCCCAAAAAGGAGACAGAACCAACACTCATTTTCTCCTGCTATTTCAAGTGTTCCCCACCCTGTGATGCACATTTCTCCGAGGCCAATGGAAGCAGAAAAATGTAAATGTTGTGCAAAAAAACAAAAAGAGGCCCAGAAAGTGCTGCTGCCTGCTCCCCGTGGGGACAGCACTGGGTGGAAGTGCCCACGGGACAGGCTGCTGCCCTGGGGAGCAGCTGCTCAAAGTGGGGCAATGCTGGGGCTGGGGAGGTGCTGCCAGGCTTTGGGGGCTGCAGCCTGCTGTGGGGCTCCTGCCCAGGCTGGGGGCAGCAGCTGAAGCTTTGCTTGCTGCCCTGAGTGCTGCTTGCATCAGCTTGTGGAGACAGCTCAGGCTGTCAGTCCCCACTGCTGCCAGCTCTGCTCCAGGACTCTGCTCTAGGACTGGCTCTGGGACTCTGCTCTAGGGCTGTGCTTTAGCACTCTGCTCTAGGACTGGCTCTGGGACTCTGCTCTAGGGCTGTGCTTTAGCACTCTGCTCTAGGACTGGCTCTGGGACTCTGCTCTAGGGCTGTGCTTTGGGACTCTGCTCTAGGGCTGTGCTTTAGCACTCTGCTCTAGGACTGGCTCTGGGACTCTGCTCTAGGGCTGTGCTTTAGCACTCTGCTCTAGGACTGGCTCTGGGACTCTGCTCTAGGGCTGTGCTTTAGCACTCTGTTCTAGGACTGGCTCTGCTCTGGGATTCTGCACTAGGAATCTGCTCTAGGACTCAGCTCTAAGACTCTGCTCTGGGGCTGCTGTGCTCCAGGACACTGCTGTAGGGCTGGCTCTGCTGGCCTGGACCTCTGTGAGCCACCTCATGTGGCAGCAGCAGCAGAGTGAAAGGGGTGCCCAGGGGACAGCAGGGCTTTGGTGATGGAGCAAAGCTGCCACAGTTTGGTGCCCATGGTGGGGCTGGGCTGCTGGCTGGGCTTGGGTGGTCTGCAGAGAGCAGGAGGGGCAGGATGGTCAGGGGGAGCAGCACAGGTCTCCAGGGTTGCCTGTGGGAGAGAGCCAGCAAAGTGCTCTGCATCTCTGTGATGGCAGGCAGAGTCCTGGGGCCACTGAATCCTTCCTGCCCCTGGGCTGTGCTGCAGCTGAGCTGGAGGCAGCAGAGTGGCACTTGCTGGGTACAGCCAGGACCTGTCCAGGCCAGCTCTGGCAGGAGGAACTCTCTCAGGTGCACCCTTGGAAAGGTTCCTGGGGAACAAAGACATTTCTTTAGCTTCTCTGCACTTTGAAGAGGAATAAGCTGATTTGGTTTGGTCTCACTGCATTCTTGATAGGAATAATCTGATTTTGTTTCCCATCTCTGCATTTTTAATAGGAATAATCTGATTTTATTTCCTGTCTCTGCATTTTCCATAGGAGTAATCTGACTGAGGGTGAAAAAAACCAAAAAACAACAAAACAAACCACCAGATAAAAAGAAGTCTGAGAAGGTTCTGTGTAGTTTTCTGAAGCTGTTCTGTTGTTTTTCCAGATCTGATGGTGGGTGCCTTTGGAGCTGCCAAGGCAGTGGTCTACAGGTAGGTGGTAAATGCAGTGGAGTTTTGTGCCCCAGAGCTTTGGTGAGAGGTCCCCACGGAAGCAGATCCCAAACCCCCGTGTTCCCCTGGGGCAGGGTGTGAAAGGTTGTCCCTGGAGATGATAACCCAAGCACCTTGTGAGCAGCCAGGCTCAGAACTTGGAGCTTCCAGTGGCACATTCCAACATGTGGGCAGTGATGAGAGTGCCTGAGGTGCCAGCACATGCCTGGTGGGCAGGGACAGGAGACAGCTTCAGTGATGCTGTTCACCTGTGGGCTTCTGGTGAGCAACCTTCACATGGTCAGGCTGGGAGGTGTCCCCGGGCCCCACAAGTTCCTTTGGGAAGATGCTTTCCCCCAAGCAAGCCTCTTTCCAGCTTCTTGGTGGCCACCTCAGCTGAGTGATTGCTGTGTGCTCAGTCCTGCTGTGAGCTCCTTCTGGGTGCCCTCAGCCTTGTTTCTGTCTCACAGAGCCAGACCTGTTGTGACAGTGAATGCTCAGCTCCTTCTGATCCCCACCATTGTCAATCCAGACAACAAAACCTGCCAGCTGCCTGCCTCTCAGCTTTTGGTGGCCTGGTAAGTTCAGGATTGAACACCCCCACACAATCCTCATCCTCTTTCTCAAATTACTTCCTAATGTTTCTTGCAGCTTGTTGCTGAACACGCTCAGAGCCCAGAGGAAATGTTCGAATGTTCTGTGAGCACAGCACCAAACAATCTGTGCAAACTGAGACCTTTCTGGCATCAGGCAGCACCTCCTAGCACTTCCCTGCCTTTTACCCTCCTGTACTTTGCAGTGAGGCTGAGCAGACACTGGCACAGGCTGCCCAGGGAGGCTGTGGCTGCCCCCTCCCTGGAGGTGCTCAGGGCCAGGCTGGATGGGACCTTGAGCAAGCTGTGCTGGTGGGAGGTGTCCCTGCCCGTGGCTGGAATTTGGGACTGGATGGCCTTCAGGGTTCCTTCCAACCCAACCCATTCTCTGAATCTAAGATTCCTCCAAATGAGGCAGCAGGAAGTTGAGTCTGACAGAGGGAGTCTTCTGCACAGGAGGATGAAGCAGGCTGGACTCAATCATCTCTGAGCTCTTTCCCAGCCTGGTTAACTCTGTGATGCTGTCTCCTAGAGCAGGCTGCAAGTTCATCTGCACTGTTCAGATGAGTGAAACCCAAAACCACTGAGGAAGACAAAGCACAGAACTCCTGCTCTGCCAAAACACAAACCTGCCCTCCTGGCAGAGATGTTCCAGCCCCCTCAACACTTTCCTGGCTCTCCTCTGGACCAAATCCCTCCTCCAGGACAGTGCTCCTGTGTAGAGCAGAGTGGAAGGCACTGGGTAGAAGCCTGAGGTCCCAGGACATTGTCAAGCTTTGGCCTTTCTGGCATCCTGATTTTTTTTGACCCAGACAGCTTTTGTTTGAGTGGTTGGGACCATTGGGAATCTCCTTGTGGGGCTGAAGCATCTGCAGTGATCCAGAGCAGAGCTGTGCACAGCCTTGTCCAGAGTGCTGCCTGCTGTGATGGAGCAGACTTCAAAGCCAGGAGAGAGGAGGCTTTCTGCAGGGCATCTCTCAGGAAGTGTTTCTGCTGTTTGCAGAAGGGAGGGAAGCCCCAAGTGTGCTTCTCTAGCAGGGAGTCTTTCCCTGTTTGCCTTGCAGTGAGCCAGGAGAGGTTTGGTTCCTATTTGCCAGAGCTTTAGCAGCAGCATAATCTAATTTCTGCCTGCTTTATTCTAAAATGCTCCTCCCCAAGGACTCAGCTGGCACGACTAAACAACTGAGGAGCAGCTGCTATTTTCCAGGCCATCATTTCTCTCCTTAGTTGATATCAGCTCACATTGTGCATGCAAAAACAATTAGCAGGGAAACTCCAACAGGCTCAGAGCTCCTCAGTCCCCTGGGCTGGGTTCCTGTGTCTCTCTGCCAGCTGTGCAGCTCGTCTGACAGCTCTGCTGACTGCCACTGCAAAACCAGAGGAGACCTCCTCCCAGAAAGGTTTCAGGAGTTGTGTGTGTGCAGCAGTCATGTGGATTACTCTGCAGTTTTGGCTGCTAGGGAAATACTGCATCTGCCTTCAAACAAATTGAAAACCTGCAGCCTGGAGGAAAGAGGAACAGAAAGACATTTCTGTGCACAGCCCTGAGACAACTGCCCTGAGCAATGGCACCTGGGCTGCATCCAAGCAGTGTGGGTGGAGAGAGGGGATCCTGCCCCTCTGCTCTGACCTCACCTGTCCAGCTCTGGAACCCTCAGCAATGGAAGGACACGGACCTGATAGGGCAGGTCCAGAAGAGGCCACAAAGGTGATCAGGGGTCTGGAACACCTCTGCTACAAGGAGAGGCTGAGGGAGCTGGGGGTGTGCAGCCTGGAGAAGAGAAGGCTCCAGGCAGAGCTCACAGCAGCCTGCCAGGACCTGCAGGGGCTGCAAGCAGGCTGCAGAGGGACTGATCCCAAAGGGCTGCAGGTTGAGGGCAATGGTTTGAAATGAGAGCAGAGCAGATTGAGCTTGGCTGTGAGGAACAAGTTGTGCAGCAGGAGGCTGCTGCAGCACTGCCACAGGCTGCCCAGGGAGCTGGTTGAGGCCCCATGGCTGGAGATACTGAAGGTGAGGCTGGAGCAGGCTCTGAGCAAGCTGCTGTGGTGGAGATGTCCCTGCTGAGTGCAGGGGGTTGGACTGGATGAGCTTTGGAGCTCCCTTCCAACCCAGCCCATTCTAGGTTGAAGGAAAGACAAAGCAGGCTCAGAGGTGTGGGTTGGGAAGTGCTGCTTGGCAGGGCAGCTCTGCCTGCTGCTCATGGCCTCTGCTTCTTTCTCTGCAGCTTCACTGTGAGAGTCTGTGCAGACTTCAAAGGTCAAAGTATCTCAGATGAGATAGGTAAGAAGGTTCTCTCCTCCTACAGTTTCCTCTGGCCCACCCAATTGCAGATGCACTTTCCTCTTACACCTTGCAAGGCCACAGCAGTGAGATCCTGCCAAGTGGAGACAACCCAGTTAGGGAGAGACAGAAGTGCAACACCAAGCTTGTGGTATTCACTGGAAAGGGTCTGGGAGCCACTTTAAGCCATTCCCACAGGATGTGCCCTGTTGGATGCGTTGGAGGAGCCTGTTGGGGGATGTTCTGGGGAGGGGTTTAAATAGCAAAACAGTAGCAAGGGGCAGAAATGCTGCACACATCCAACCTGTAAATCAAAGGAGCAAGCTGACAGGAGCTGTGTCCCATGCTCTGGATCAGAAGCTGGTGAGCTGCCAACAGCTTAAGCCATGGATTGGTGTTGCTTGGAAGCCTTTCTTGGGGTACTTGACTGTAATACTTGATGAAGTGTTGATTGGGTTTTGTTTTCTTTCCATGCTAAGTAACTAAACCTCTGCTTCCTCCAGTGCTGAAGGGGGAGCTGCAGTTAGACTCACTGAAACAGAAGGGAGCAGTTAAAAGGACTCTCTTCTTTGAGAACCATCAGCCACATCTCTACTTCTCCATTGCCATGGCGAGGCAGAAGCTGCTCCACTGCCAAGACTTCCTCGTTTATCTCAGAGTAAGCTGCTGCAAAATGTTTTGGGTATGGTCCTCATGCAATGGGAGCAGCATTCCAAGGCTGGTCCTAGGAATGTGGTGGGAGCCAAAAGGGAGAAGTCTGAAGCAGCATGTGAGGAAGTGTCAAGGCAATGGAGGTGGTGGAGCCTTCCCCGTGCCAGCCCCTGTAGGTCCTTGGGTGTGGGACAGAGCAGCAGCATTGCCTGCACACAGCCACACAGGGCCTGGCTCCCTCTGCCAGGCAGCTGAGCAGCAGCTGGCAGCAGCTGCTTCTGTGCCTCTCTGAACAGCTTCATTTGAGGTTAATGCTTTGAAAAAATGCTGTGGGTTGGTGGCCTTGGTGGTCTTAGGACTGCAGCAGCTCAGAGGTGTTTTTCCAACCAAAGCAGGTCTCTGAGTCTCAGCTCAGCCAGCTTCTCCCAGCTGTGAGCTGTGCAGGCAGTGTGTGCTGGGCAGCCCAGCTCCTGCTCAGCCTTCCTGGGGACACCACACAGCCAGCAGCTGCCAGGAGCCACATCTCTACCTGCTGCAAAGCCTAGAGTCTGGCTCTTGCCATCCCATGCTAATGAGGAATAATGACCTGGCCCCACTGGGCTTTGTTTTCTGATTGCCCCTTCCAGGACGAAACAGAATTTAGAGATAAATTATCTCCCATCAGCATAAACTTCAACTACAGCTTGGATGAGTCCAGCTTTGAAGACAGCTCTGCTGTGAAGCCAATCCTCAACCACTACCAGAAGAGCTCAGTGACAGAGCAGGTCTGGGTGCTGCATGCCACTGCCCTGGGGAGGCCTTCAGAGCATGTCCAAAGCTGTGTTGTGATCATAGCTGTGGTGCCAGGCTAGATGTGAGCCAAGCCAGGGTGGGCAGGGGTGTGAAGGGTGATGTTGTGCTGCTGAGGCTGTAGCTGAGAGTTAGGCAGTCTCCAACTACTCCTGTGGAAAGCAACTCAGAAAGGAGAAAGAGAAGCATCCTGGGCTGCACCCAAAGCCAGCAGGTGAGAGAGGGGATCCTGCCCCTCTGCTCTGACCTCACCTGCTGGGCTGTGTCCAGCTCTGGAGCCCTCAACACAAGAAGGACATAGACCTGATGGAGCAGGTCTAGAGGAGGCCTTGGAAATGTTGATGGGACTGGAGCAGCTCTGCCCCAAGGACAGGCTGAGGGAGCTGGGGGTGTGCAGCCTGGGGAGGAGAAGGCTCCAGGCAGAGCTCACAGCAGCCTGCCAGGACCTGCAGGGGCTGCAAGCAGGCTGCAGAGGGACTGATCCCAAAGGGCTGCAGGATGAGGGCAATGGTTTGAAATGAGAGCAGAGCAGATTGAGCTTGGATGTGAGGAACAAGTTGTGCAGCAGGAGGCTGCTGGAACCACCCAGGGTGGTGGTTGGAGCCCCATGGCTGCAGATACTGAAGTTGAGGCTGGAGCAGGCTCTGAGCAAGCTGCGTGTCCCTGCTGAGTGCAGGGGGTTGCACTGGATGCCCTTTGGAGCTCCCTCCCAGCCCAGCCCATTCTGTGGTTCTCTGGTGAATTCCCCAGGGCAGTTCTGGTGCTGTTTCAGCCCTTTGGGTTAGGGATGCTTACTGAGGTGACCTGGGCTTGGGAGCATGTCCTGACTGCTTGCCAACTGTTTTGTTGTGCACTGACACAGGCTTACATCCTGGTTGACTGTGGAGAAGACAACCTCTGCATCCCTGAGCTGCAGCTCTCTGCCCTGCCGTGAGTTCAGCACAGACACCTGCAACTGCTCTCTCTGACTGCAGCCTGTGGGGCACAGCTCTGCTCTTTGCTCACCCAGATTGTGATCTGTGTCCTCCATTTCACCTCAAAAACAGGCACCTGGGGAGGTTCCCGTGCCAGGCACTTGGTGGTGCTGAGTTGGCTGAGTTGGTGGTGCTGAGTTGGTGACAGCAGATGGAGTTCAGAGTGGTCCTGGCTCGCTGGGTGCCAGCAGGGAGTGCAAAGTGTTGGTCAAAGCTGATGTCAGATTGGGCCCTTTGAAGCGTGGCAGTGACTTTGAGGGACTCTCCTCAGCAAGGTCTGGTGATGCCAGGAGGAGGAGAAGGAAATGGGTTTGAAGTGGCAGAGGGGGGGTTTAGGAGGAAGGTCTTTGTGGTGAGGATGGTGAGACATTGGCAAAGATCCCATTCTGTGCTGCTGTGCTCCACAACCTCCCTGGAGGTGTTCAGGACCAGGTTGGATGAGGCCTTGAGCTGCCTGTTCTAGTGGGAGGTGTCCCTGCCTATGGCACAGGGGGGCTGGAACTGGCTGAGCTCTGAGGTCCCTTCCAACCTAAACCATTCTATGGTTCTAGCTCAGGATGCTGTGAGGGAAGTGAAGCTCACAAGGAAGGGATGTCAGAAGCTGGCAACAGCTGCTGCTGTGGAGGGAGGAGTGCTCCAGGCAGGACAGGAGGTGGACCTCTGGCAGTCCTCTGACTCTCAGCCACATAGCTGTGATAGGAGGGGGCACAGGGACACTGCAGCCTCAGGAGATCTTCTGTCACTGTTCATTTCCCCACCTTGTAAAATTGGAGTGCCACCACCTTTGTGCCCTGCAGGGAACACTGCAGCTGAGACCCCTGTGGCAAGGAGCTCCTGCCCCAGGTACTTCTTTCTGGTTAGAAGGAAGTCAGGGTCAGTAAGTTGCAAGTTCCATGGGAGCTCACTTGGACTGCCCATGGTGGTGCTTCTTCTTGCCCTTCTGCCCTCCCCAGGTGGTGCCACACTCTGCCCCAGGGCCAGCTTTGGTGGGGAATGTTTTGTTCTGTGCTCACAGAATGTCTTCCAGAGCAGATGCTGTGGGAGCAAAGCCTCCTGCTGCATCCCCACACAAAGCCCTCCTCTGCCTGGCTGAGCTTGTGTCCTCCACAGAGACAAGGATCAGCTGGTGATCGGGGAAGAGAACTGTGTCATGCTCATCATCAACCCAAGGAATGATGGGGAAGGAGCCTATGAAGCTGAGCTGCACATCAGGATCCCCCCAGAAGCAGATTACACTGGGGTTGAGCGTGGCAGCAAGGTAGGTGGAGGCCAAAGGATTAGCTCGAGAGAGCAGGGGGCCGAGGGCAAGGTTAACCTGCACAGGCCATGGCAGCAAGCAGCAGGCAGGAAGGTTTCATCCCCTCTCAGCTCTCCTTGCACACACAGCCCAGCTGCAGCCCAGCCTTGTCTCCAGAGGATGCCAGCACAGGATCGTCTGCTCAGAGCCACCTCAGGCCCAGCTCCCTGCTCTCAGCACCTCTCAAATGCTGTCACATCTCCCCTAGGGCTCGAGTTCTGCACAGCCTGCAGGTTAGGAACCACTAAGCCCTGCCAGCAGCAGGGAGTCATTGTGCAGAACCCTCCGAGTGCCTCCAAATTTGGCTGCCTTTGGATGAGCTCTCCGTGAGCCCTGCTGAGTCCTTGTGGCTAGAGGAACGTGTCACAGCAAGAGAGCAGAGTGTGCCAACTGGAGCTGCAGTGACCTGCTCGTGGCTGTGGAGGTGCTGGGAGCCCTTCCTGTCTGCTGTGCCCTGCCAGCAGCTGTCCCCTCTTGTCTGAGGGTCACCAGTCCAGCGCTGTGCAGCACAGCAGCAGGTGTCTGACCCAAAGGGAATGCCACGGGCACAAAGCCACCACTTGGCCAGCAGGCTCCATCCTCCTGTGCTCTCTGACCTGCCTGCTGGTTGTCCTTCTGTTGCAGGCCCTGCGTGTGCTGAGCTGTGACTACAGGCAGGAGAACGACAGCAGGAAGGTGGTCTGCGACCTGGGGAACCCCATGGCAGCCGGCGCCAACGTAAGGGACACCTCAGCAGCACAGCCTGTCCCAGGAGAGAGGAGGGCAGCCAAGGGCTGGGGTGATCACAGGCAGAACTTCTGGAAGGCAGCAGTTTGTTGTGCCAGGAGGTGCCAGGGCCTGGGGTTCCTTTCCCTGATGATGGGTGGCAGTGGTTAGGTGGCACCGGCAGAGCCCCAGCCCAGTTCCAACCTGCCCTGTGCCATAGGCAGGGACACCTCCCACTGGAACAGGTTGCTCAAGGCCCCATCCAACCTGGCCCTGAACACCTCCAGGGAGGTTGTGGCCTCCTGATGGCATGATTAGTCCTGGGTTTTCTTTAGCATCAGCTTTAGGGCTCCCTTAAATGCAGGTACCAAATATTCCTGAGCCAAATAACCCATGAAGAGAGATGAGAAGACTAAAGCATGAGGGTTGCTGCCATGTGGAAGGGTAGTCTGGTTTAGGGCAGGAGAATCTAACCCTTGGAAGCAGAGGTGTGTGAAAAGAGAGCTTTACAAAGCCAGGTGGCAAAGGTATTTGGTGCTAGTGAGTGAAAGCTTTGAGCACAGCTTCGTCTTTGAGAGCAGCTCAAAGCCCTGCAGAGGTGAAAGGACCTGAGGCTTTCTCAGCCCAGACGTGTTTATGATGGCAGAGAGAATTCCAAGAGCCAAATACCAGCCCTTTGTGCAAGCAGCATGAATCACCAGAGGCTGCTCTGATCCATTTCCAGTTGTGCAAAACAATTCTGCTCTGGCAGGAGATCAGTTCTTCTGCAAACACACGGTCAGGAGGGGACTCTGGAAGCTGGGAGGGAGTGGGAAGGAAGGGTCAGGTCAAAAACCAGGCAGCCCCGAGGCTCTTAACTATTGAGGCACCAGAGTGGCTGCTCAGCACCCTCAGAGCCCAGAATTATGGAACCCTCTGAGATCAGCCCTTGAGTGTGGAGCTGTGGTGTGCCAGAAGCCTTAGGGTGTGAGTGCAGTGGGCTGCAGCTCTCTGGCACCTCACACCTGAGTGCAGCCTTCTCACCAGCACCTCACACCTTGGCACCAGCACTGGGGCATCTCTGACTGGCTGCAGCTTGCTGACCTTACCCTCGCTGTCTGGCCACAAATTGACTTCACCTTTGTCATCTTTGTGGTCAGAAGGAAAAAAGATGAAAAGGTGACCAAGAAGGTAAAAGGAGATGGGAAAGGGAAGCCCAGTAGCAGACTGCAGGCTAAGTGCCTGTGACACCTTCTCACTGGCACAGGATGGGTCAGGCTGGCAGGCTTCCTGCTGCTGCTCACTGACCCTACCAAGGCAGGGCAGGCTTTGCCAGGAACTCTGCTGGAGTAACTTCTGCCGTGGGGACAGGCTGGGGGTGTGCAGCCTGCAGAGGAGAAGGCTCCAGGCAGAGCTCACAGCAGCCTGCCAGGACCTGCAGGGGCTGCAAGCAGGCTGCAGAGGGACTGATCCCAAAGGGCTGCAGGGACAGGCCCAGGGCAATGGTTTGAAATGAGAGCAGAGCAGATTGAGCTTGGCTGTGAGGAACAAGTTGTGCACCAGGAGGCTGCTGGAACTGCCCAGGGAGGTGGCTGAGGCCCCATGGCTGGAGATGCTGAAGGTGAGGCTGGAGCAGGCTCTGAGCAAGCTGCTGTGGTGGAGATGTCCCTGCTGAGTGCAGGGGGTTGCACTGGAGGAGCTTTGGAGCTCCCTTCCAAGCCAACCCGTTGCAGGATTCTGTGCTTCCTAGCAGTGTCGAGGAGTAATTGGCATTAACAGAGTCACAGCACCACACAAGGGCAACATCTGCTGCTTGTTAGGCTCCTACAGTAGGAGTGGGTTCCAGTATTAAGTGTAGCATTAAGCCTCAGGGGTATAATAGATCATCAAAAGTGCAGTTCACATCTGCCTTGGCTGAGGAAAATGTTATCTTGGGTTCATCAAGTCTTTGATCTGCTCTAAATGGAAACAAATTTGTACAAGCTGATTAGTTAAAAACAGTGCAAAACCCCAAAATCCTGCACATCTTGATCTCGGGCATGAACAAAGTTGTTGCATTTTCTGAAGCTGCTGAACTCAGCTGCAGAAAACAGCCTCAGAGGCAGGCTGCAGCCCTGCCCCAAGCTACTCAGCTTCTGTTTGCTTTGAGGAGCATTGCCTGTTCCAGGTGCTGCTGCCACCCAGAGAGCCTGTCTGGAACCATGGTGTGCAGTGCTCAGAAGTCACATCTGAGCTTGTCCCCCCTGTGGTGCCAGCACTGCCCTCAGCATGAGGCAATCCAAAGCTGCTGCCACCCAGAGAGCCTGTCTGGAACCATGGTGTGCAGTGCTCAGAAGTCACATCTGAGCTTGTCCCCCCTGTGGTGCCAGCACTGCCCTCAGCATGAGGCAATCCAAAGCTGCTGCCACCCAGAGAGCCTGTCTGGAACCATGGTGTGCAGTGCTCAGAAGTCACATCTGAGCTTGTCCCCCCTGTGGTGCCAGCACTGCCCTCAGCATGAGGCAATCCAAAGCTGCTGCCACCCAGAGAGCCTGTCTGGAAGCAGGGCATGCAGCTGCTGAGCAGCACTGCTGGCAGTGTCCAGCCCAGGCAGGGTCCCTGACCTGCTGCTTTCTGCCCCTCTCAGTTCTCCACAGGCATCCGATTTGCCGTTCAGCACTTTGAAAACGCAGATTTCAGCATCACCTTCGAGCTGCAGATAAAAAGGTGAGAGATTCCCATGTCTGTTTACCTTCAGAATTCTTCTCTCTGCCTGGGGCTTGATTTGTAGCTCTCCACCTCAGTGTTTCCTGGGCTTGCCTCTGGAGTGTTTGTGAAGCAAAGGAGCCTTGGTAGCAAAATCACTCTGGGCTGCTTTGAGGACTTCAAGTCAGGTTAACTGATTTTGGTCACTCCAGAGGTTTGCCAAAGCTGTGTTTTGTTTTCCACTTCAGGATCCACCAGCAATGGTCCCTTTGTGACTGAGTTCTCTGTGGGTATCACTTCGTGCTCTGGGGGAAAAAAAAAAAAAAAAAGTAAAAGAGGAGTGATGCTGAGCAGCCTCTTTTAACCCTCGTGCTTCTCTTTCCCAGTTCCAACAAGGTTAATCCCACCAGCAACTTGGTTAACCTCCACATCAACATCAGTGCTATGGCTCAGGTGCTGCTCAGGGGGTGAGTATTTGGCCGTTTCAGTCCTGGGCTCTGCAGCAGTCTGCCCACCTCTCATCATCCCTTGTGGTCAGTCTTCTGAGGAATGACAGAGGCTGGCAGGAGTGGCAGTGCAGCAGGGAGCTGATGCTGAGGGCAGGCACAGCTCTGCCACTCAGGGCTGCTGCCACTGCTCTGGCTTCTGCAGCACTTGCACAGGGAATTCCTTGAGAACCTTTTGGGCTCTTTGCAAGCTTGTTGGAAACCTTTGGCCTCCATCCTGTTCTCTCTGTGCCACAAGGGGTTGTTTGTAAGGGAAAGGCAGCAGGAAACGACCAAAACATCCTCACTTCTCAAAGAGAGTGGCAGAGGGAGTTGGAGCTGCTGCCAGCAGTGCTGAGAGATGCCTGGATCCAGAGGAGCTGCTTCCCTGAGTGCCTTCCTCTCCTTTTTTCTGCTTAGCCCCAGATGCTCTGCTGCCAGCCTCTGCTAATTACTCAGAGATGCTCCAGGGGAACTCTCTGCTCACCATTTGCTAGAGACAAATAAAAGAGAGGCTGTGCCCACAGCTGGCCTGGAAAATGCCTTGCAGTGGTTTTGCCTGCTGCTGTGAGCTGAGCTGCTTGAGGAGGGGCTGGGATCAGTGTCCCCTTGCCAGGGGAACAGCAGAGGCTCAGACTGTGTGTGCACACAGGCAGCTTGCACAGGGCAGCCATGCAAATGCTGCCTCCCTCAGAAGGAAAGAGACTTAGGAGAGCTCCTTAGTAGCTCACTCAGTGAGCAGTGGCTCTGAGAGCTGAGCTTTGCTGCCTCTGCCTACCTTGGTGTGAGAGTTCCCTGGCAGTGTTTGTCATTTCCCACTGCTGAAGGAGCAGGAGGGGAAGGAGGGGCCCAGGAAGGAAGCAATTTTGGCTGGAGGGATTTAGCAGCTGGCAGAATCCTTCTCCTACATCACACAGAAGCATTTTCTGCAGAACTTGCTTGATCTTCTCTTTCAGTGCTCTTCTTTGGCCACCTCAAAGCCCAGGGGGGAAAAAAAAAGGTCTAATAACTCATTCAAATGTCAAAAGTGTCCTCAGTTACACACAAAATAAAAGTGACCAAGGAGAAGATTTCTGCTGAATTTGAGCTGATTTTGCTGCTTTGATGCCAGCAGCAGAGAGCTGCAAGTTCAGTTCAAAGGGGAAGGTTCCTACACACTTCATAATCATTGCAGCTCTGGGGGATAGGGCACAAGGAGCACCCCCAGGGAAGGCTGTGGGGACTGGGTGGTGCTCTCTGGAAGCTGTGTCCTGCTCACCTCGAATGGATGTGAGCAAACAAGAAGCCCTGGAGGGCTCAGCTCTTTAGAGGGGCCTGAGCCTAGGACTGGTGCAGCTGAGTGCTGCTGGCAGAGCCTGCTTTGACCTGTGGCTTTGACCTGTGTCTGTCTCGCAGCGTTTCTCACCCCCCAACAATCATTCTGCCACTTCACAACTGGGAGCCCACAGAGGAGCCTACAGAAGAGGAAGAAGTTGGCCCTTTGGTGGAACACATCTATGAGGTAAAAGTGATTGGTGTTTCCTTGGGGGGGCTCCTGCTGCCCCTGGTCAATCCACGGTGGCTTTGGTGTCTTTCCCTGCAGCTAGACAGAGCCACGAGCCTAAAGCTTCTGGCTTTGTGCTTGGGAGTTTGGTACTTCTGTAGGTAGCTTCAGCTCTTGCATATGTGGTGCAAACCAGGGAGGCTGATGGGTTCCTTGCACACAGACTCAGTCCCAGCCTCACCACTGCCTTTGTGGCTGACACAGAGAGGTCCTCTCCCCCTGCTGCCACAGGCTCCCCATCAGTAGCTCTCCCTCAGTAACTAAAGCCGTGGCCATGTGTGGGTGGTGCCTGCTGGGGTCTGTCCTGCCCTGCCAGGCACTGATGGTTCTGTTTGGCAGCTGCACAACCTGGGCCCGAGTGCCATCGGGCACAGCACAGTGCTGGTCGGGTGGCCTGCAGCCAGCAGGGAGGAGCCTCTGCTCTACATCCTCCACCTGCAGACACATGGCCCCCTGCACTGCCAGCCCAGCTCTGCTCTCAACGCCCTGCACATCCAGGTGAGCCTTGCCCCTGCCAGCCCCAGCCCCTGCCAGCCCTTGCCCCTGCCAGCCTTGCCCCTGCCAGCCTTGCCCCTG
>VWZI01004356.1:813704-835635 GCA_013396835.1 Psilopogon haemacephalus
CCCCAGCCCCTGCCAGCCCTTGCCCCTCCCAGCCCTGCCCCTGCCAGCCCTGCCCCTGCCTGCCCTCTGCTTCGCTTCTGCTGCCTTCTGCTGGGCACCCTCAGCACAAGTCCCTCTGCAGCTTTCCTGCAGGACCCCTTCAGGCAGCTCTGGTGTGCCCCTGGAGTCTTGTCTTGTCTCCCTTGCCCCTTTTCCCTTTTTCCCTTTCTCCTTCCCCTTTCCTCCTTGCCTTTTCACTTCCCCTTTCCCTCTGCAGCCTGCACCCCCCCAGCTCCCTCAGCCTGTGCTCAGGGCAGAGCTGCTGCAGCCCTGGGAGCATCTTTGTAGCCTCCTCTGGACCCAGTCCAGCAGCTCTGTGCCCTTCTGTTGCTGGGGCCACCAGAGCTGGAGGCAGGGCTGCTGAATTTCTTGTCTCTGGAAAGTTTTCCTTTGTGCTTTGTTGTTTGTTGCCCAAAGATCCATCAATCATGGGAAGACCTATTTAGGGTTTTTCCTGTTTTGTACCATCTTTGTCTGGAGGCAGTGAGGGACGTGGAAGGGCAAGGAAGTTAGGAGGAGCAAAAGCACTGGTCAGAGATGTGGACCAGACTCCCTGGTGCACCACACCAGGATGCTGTGGAGGAGGTGACTGCACAAACATGAGCTGCCAGACCAGGAGTGATGGGAAGAGTGTGGGTGGGGACTGCTCCCTGCTTGCTGCTGCCCTGGAATGCCAAATGTCACTGCACAGGAACTGCAGGATCAGATGGAGCCTGCTGCAGCCAGACCCACAACAAGCCAGAGGAAGTGGTGGGTCCTGGTGGCAGGTATCAAATGTCTGCAACTCTTTGCCAGAGGAAGTAGTCAGGGTTAAAAGTTGAGGGGGTTTGAGGAGGGAAGAGATTAGCAGAAGAGAAGCCCAGAGAAGGTTAATAAATGAACCACAGCTTCATGCAGATCAGGAAGGTGCCCAGTTGAAGATACTTGGAAGCTGCAGGGTGTGAGGAGAGAGCTTTGTGTGTCCAGGCAGTGCCCTCAGCCTCCTGCCACAGCTGCTAGGGGCAGTGCTGATGGGCAGAGAGCTGGGCTAGGTGGGGCCTCAGCTGGGGCTGATGGCAAGGAGTGATTTGGTGGAGCCTGTGGCACTGAGCAGCAGAGGTGTGGGCAGTGGTTAGGCAGCAGGGAGGTCGCTGCCATTCCCCTTTCTTCTCTCTGCAGTTTGCTGTCCCACAGGATGCTCCCGAGCTGGCTGCCTTCCTGTACAACTCCAGCCTCTCCCACGACATCAGGAGGAGGGATGTGGCAGTGGCAGAAGCACACAGGAGGAACTCTGCAAAAATCCTGGTGAGCTGGCTGAGAATGAGACCTTGGGGCTGGGCAGGGGGAGTGGAGTTGTGGGTCTGGCTGCAGCTGATTTACAGAGCAAGTCACTTCCAGCCTCTCAGCTGCAAGTGTCCTTGCCTCTCACCATGCCCCAGGGCAGTGCTGCTGTGTGGCAGGTTGCTGTGTGACACAGCAGGTTCCTGGCTGGGAATTTCAGCACAGCTTTAGGGAATGGATCCCTCTTCCATCAGCTACGCTCTGGGTTGTGACTTTGGAAAGGCTTAGAATGAATCATAGAGTCATAGACTCAGCCAGGCTGGGAGAGACCTCCAGGCTCATCCAGCCCAACCTATCCCCCAGCCCTAGCCAGTCAACCAGCCCATGGCACTCAGTGCCCCATCCAGGCCTTGCCTGAACACTTCCAGAGATGAGGACTCCAGCACCTCCCTGGGCTTCCTCTTGAGCTTGGCTCCCAGCATCCTTGGGCAGCAGCTGGCTTCACATGAACACTGTCCTCTGAGGGACCAGTTCTGATGTACAGACACTTGGGGAGGTGTTTGGTGGCTGCAGTGAGCACTGCCATGCACACCCCTTTGCAGGAGCCCAGAGCAGGGGATGGGGCAGAGCACTGCACTCTCCACACTGCAGCCAGAGCTGCACCAAGGGCAAAGTTCTCTCTCCCAGGGAACAGCTCAGGGCAGCCACCTCCCTGGGCAGCCTGTGGCAGTGTTCCTGGTGAAGAGTTGAGTCACTTTTCCTTTTCCTCAAAGATTTTCACAGGAGAGGAGAAATCTTCATCTGTTTATAGTCTTTGTTAAACATTTGGGTTCTCTTCCATCACTTCCAGTGTTACAGAGTCCTGAAGGGGAGAAAGGGAGCACAAGCTAACTGTATGGCTAAGGAAAACAGGAATATGAGTCCAGCTCCTACAATCTCAGCCAAAAGTAGCTTTTTTTTCTTTTTTTTTTTTTTTTTTTTTACTAATGATTTGTTTTGTTAATCTGTGCTTTTGGCCACGAGGGTTAGTGAACACAACTCTCTCCCCCTTCCTGCAAGATAAATAAATCTGCTTGGAGGAAGTTTTAGTCCAAAATGCTAAATAAACAGTTTGAAATACTCCTTTAAAAAAAAAAATAAAAAAAGCACAACCAACAAGAAGGGTTTGGAGCTGCAGGTTGCAGGGTTTGCAGCTGCAGGTTGCAGGCTTTGCAGCAGAGGCTAAGCAGAGTTGCTCCTGCTGAAGGTGGGAGCAGGCAGAGGGGTGTGGGGGAAGCTGCATTCACAGGATCACAGATCACAGTGGGTTGGAAGGGACCCTCAAAGGTCTCCTGGTCCAACCCCCCTGCAGGCAGCAGGGACAGCTCCAAACAGGTCAGGCTGCCCAGGGCCAGAGGGAGCCTGGTGACAGATGTCTCCAGGGATGGAGCCTTCCCCATCCCTTCAGGACAAGGGGCAGTGGTGCAAGCTGAGGCATAGAAGTTCCATGGAAAAATAAAGGATTTTTTTTTTTTTCCTGTGAGGGTGGCAGAGCCCTGGAGCAGGCTGCCCAGGGGAGTTGTGGAGTCTCCCTCTGTGGAGATATTCAAAACCCACCTGGATGTGTTCCTGCGTGACCTGCTCTGAGTGATGCTGCTCTGCAGGGGGGTTAGACTGGATGAGCTTTGGAGGTCCCTCCCAGCCCCTGACTGTGATTCTGTGACCCCTGGGCAACTTTCCCTGGCTTTGCCCTGGCACCTGCCTTTGGGAGAGCTCTTCCCTATGTTGGCTTTTCCTTCTGGGATGCTGCTGGAGCCAGCAGCAGTGGTAGGGAGGCAGGATCCTTGCACAGAGTGGTTTGGGTCGGAAGGGACCTTTGAAAGTCTCAGATTGCATCGGCTTGGAAGGGACCCCCAAAGGCCCAAGCCCCCTGAAGGGTGTGTGCAGAGCTCTTCCACAGGTGAGCTCTTCTCATCTCCTGCAGCCTTCCTCTCTGCCGAGGGAATGAGCTTGGGAGCAGGCAGCTCTGCCTCTGCAGCCACAGTGTGCACACAGCACCTCTAAGGGAAGGGTTCTCTACTTTGTCAAGATAGAGGAACCACTTAAACCTCAGCCTTGCTCCTGAGGGGCCCCAGACTGCTCAGCTACAATTCCTTTGTGTGTGTAACCCCCTGCAGTTTTCACACACACTTTTAGTTGCTTTCTGTTAGAGCTTTCTCCCTTTCTGCACCTCCCCCAACCACATCATTTCTGTGCTTACCCCATCAGGCTCTGCTGGTGGCTGCCACTCAGCTTCTAACCATTTCTGTGGCATGCTTCTGGCAGCCTGTAGGTGGTTTTGAGTTGCATTGCTCGGCCGTGGTCTACAGCCCCTGTGTGAGAGCCAGGAGCACTGCTCAGCAGGGTCACTTCGTGGCCAAGGAGTTGCAAGCAGAGCAACTTAAATGCATCTCAGCAAATGCTCTGGCTGCTATCATGTAAACAGCAGGAAGGAAACCAGGAAAGGCAGAAGAGGGGAAGGATTTAGGAGCATAAATAAACAGCAGAGTAAAGAGTGCTGGAATCACAGAATGGCTGCCAGGTAAAGACAAAGCTGCTGCTGCAGGGGCTGGGAGGTACCCTGGGCATTGTGAGATTCTCCAGAGCAGACCTGAAGATGATTGCTTTTACTCTCATGACCTCAGGTAGGTGTTTGTATTGAGTGGTGGTGCACAGAAAGGCTCTCCCCTTTGCTCTGTAGTCCTCACAGTGACTTCTGGAGCACCTCCCGTGTGCCTTGGGTGAAGTCACTGATCTCAGGCTGCTTGGTTCTTCAAGGGAAATTGCCTTTTTTTGGGTTGTGTGTTCCTTCTTTGCTGATTGCTAGCATTTGGAGAGGGTTGTGTGCACTGCTAAAGCTGAGGGCTGGCTCCCTTCCTCTCACACACAGAACTGTACCAACGTGAAGTGCACTCACATCTCCTGCACCGTGGGACAGCTGGAAAGAGGCAAGAGTGCAGCACTCAGAATCAGGTCCCGGCTCTGGGCACAAACATTCCTGGAGGTAATGTCCACTAAATGCTCCCTGTGCACACTCAAAAGCTCCCTCTGCACACTAAATGCTCTCTCTGCACACTCAAAAGCTCTCTCTGTGCCTGTTGCATCCTCCTGTTTGTGTCAAGGAAGCTTCCAGAATAATAGGAGCCCTGCTTCACAGGCAGGTGTAGTTGTGTGGCGGGGGGAGAGAGAGCAAAGAGTGTGGTGGGACCTGGCTGCCTTCCTCCCACTCACCTCCAGACAGTTGCCTTTTTCACAGCCCCTTGTAAAGTCAGCAGTTGCAGGGCATAAAGAGTTTGCTAAAAGTGGTACAAAAAGCCTGGGTGTAGTGGGTTTGCAGTGACCTGCCCTGCAAACTTCCAGTCCCTGGAGTTATGCCAGCAGTAAACTGAAGCACTCCTAAAATGCAGCTGCTGTTAGCTAGGCTGGAGCCACCAGCTCAGGCTGAGGATTCACAGACTGCCCTGGGCTGGAAGGGACCCTCCAGGCTCATCTTGTCCCAGGTGCCTGACCCTGGCACTGCTGAGTCGTCAGAGGGGGACCCAGTGGGGTCTTGGAGTCGTCAGAGGGGGACCCAAGGGCATCTTGCCCAATGTGGTTTCAACTCTGATGGCTCCATTCTAGCAGAAGACTCAGGAGCTGGCTGGTAGAACATCTGCTTTGGGCAGGCTTTCCCAAGTGATGAATGCTTCCAGCTCTGGGACACTTGGGCCCCTGCTTGCTTCTCATCAAGCTTTTAAGTATGAAGATGGCTTTAATGACTTCTGTGCTTTGTGTCCCTGCAGAGGAAGAATGATCTCTATGCTCTGTCCTCCAACGTCTCCTTCCAAGTCCAGAGCATGCCCTACAAAGTGCAGCCAGCCCAGCTCCCCGAGGGCAGCATAGCAGTGAGTAGCTGCAGATGGCAGCTGGGGACTTGCTCATTCTGCTCCCAGCTGGGAGAGCTTCTCTGGGCTCAGAGGCTGGGAGCAGCCCTTCCTCTGTTCCTGGTGTAAATTCCTGACAGAATGTCTCAAGGAAATACTTTTGTTGCTTTCCATGGAAATTGCTGAGCCATGAGAGTCATTTTTGACTTGCCTCTTGCTGCATTCAGGTAGGCTACAACTACCTGCAGGGGAGGTGGTGGAGTCTCCATCCCTGAAGGTGTTGAAGTAAAGCCTGGATGGGGCACTTAGTGCCATGGTCTGGTCAATTGGCTAGGGCTGAGGGATAGGTTGGGCTGGATGAGCTCTTCCAACCTGGCTGATTCCATGATTAGTGTGCAGCCTGCTTCAGTGTGATCAGGATTTTCCCCCAGGGAGCTGGGAAAGCAAAGCCTCCCATTGCCTTGACTGGGCAAGCACCCAGCCTGGGGAGCAGGTCCAGGAGTTTCCCTCTCTTGGTGTCCAACCCATGGCCCAAATTCACTCTGTGTTGTCACTGCTGACTCAAAAGCAGTAAAGTCTGAGTGCAAAGTTTGATCCAAGGGTAGGAGTAACCTGAAATGTGAAGGCTTATGGTCCTCTTTAGCAAGACTTTGGGGCTGGCCTCGATGATCTCTGGAGGTCCCTTCCAAGCCTGAGGTCCTGTGAGTTCTCATCTCCAATCCCTGTTCTCAAAGGTAAGCTCAGCACAGACTTCTGCAAGTTCAGTGGTGGTGCAAACCCCCAGAGCAGCCTGGTGAGATGCGTGGTAGGGATCAGAGCATGTCCCCGGGGGTAAACCAATGCACTAAGGCAGCTCACAGCTCACTCTGGGTGCATCTGAGAGGAGCAGCACAGCTTGCAGGCTTGGATGGTAGCTGCTCTGGGGAGATACACCAGGAGATCCTCAGCTCTGTGCTCCCTGCCTCCAGGCTCTGGCACCAGGAGAGCCAAGGTTCCACAGAGACACCCAGTGCACAGTGCAGGGCTCACCCGGAGAGCTTCAAGGCTCCAAGATGCCAGATTCCAGAGAGCTTCAAATGCTCCAAGCTGCCAGATCCCCTCAGGCTCCTCTGGCTAGCCTGCAGCATGTGTTCCACAGCACAAGCACATGTGCAGAGCTCTGCTGCTGCTGGAAGCCTCATCTGGCCAGGTGAGAGCCTGCTGTGCTCAACAAGTGTCAGATGAGCTGCCCAGGGATCAGAGAAGCATTTTCTCCTCTTGCTGCAGCCAGGATAATGCTCGTTATTGGCTGCAGATGATTTACAGCACCGTGGCAAGTGCTGAGCTGTGGCTGTGCTTTTATGTTGCTTCATCTCTGGAGGTGCCAGTGGAGGCTTGCCAGCCCTCACTGAGCTCTGTGCCTCAGCTCTTCTGATGGTCTGCTTGCAAGAAGAAATATCTGCATGAGGTTGGGCAGTGCTTAACATCCTTGCTCCTCCTGAAAGAGGTCCTCTCTTGTGTCCTGGAAGTGCCCAGAGGTGATGGTTTTCTTCCAGACAATGCAATGAGGGCAGTGGAAGAGAGATGCTGATGTTTTAGTGTCTCATATATCAGCTAACACTTTGTGAGCTAAAAGACCAGAGCCTGTGTCTTTCGTTCCACCCACACAGTGCTGCCTCCCAGTTATCCATCACAGAATCACCCAGGCTGGAAGGCACCTCCAAAGCTCACCCAGTCCAACCCCCTGCACTCAGCAGGGACATCCTCCAGCAGAGCAGAGCTCTGTCGAGCCTCACTTTGAACATCTCCAGGCATGAGGCCTCAACCAGCTCCCTGGGCAGCCTGTGGCAGTGCTCCACCTCTTCATATTGGCCACCTCAGATGAGAACAGATAAACCCTGCCCAAAACGTTCTCTGGCTGTGATCCTGCAGCACTAAACCTGCCAAATGGAGCAGAGCAGCAATCTGAGCTGAACATTGCAAACTTGCCTTAAATCAGAGTCATCTGGGAAGCTGCTGTGGACAGCATGGGGTGGAGGAGGCTCTGTCTGCTGGGGGAATGGTGCAACAAGGCAGGCAAAACCTTGGGATGCTTTGATTCCTTCTTCTCCTCCCTCCAGCCTCTGCCTCAGCTCTGTGGGTGCCCAGGGCTTGCAGCGCCCAACTGTCCCCCAGTCCCTGCAGGTCCTTGTGTAGGGTGTTAATGGGGTGGCCCAGGGGGGTTTGCTCCTTGCCTGTTCTCTTTTCATTTCAGATCAGAACATCTGTCCTTTGGTCCACTCCAAATGTCTCCTTCGTGATCCCTCTGTGGGTGATAATCCTGGCAATACTCCTGGGGCTGCTGGTGCTAGCCCTGCTGACCCTGGCACTGTGGAAGGTAGGGTGCACTGCCCTGAGATGTGCTGCAAGGCACTAGGAGAGGAGGGAAGAAGGTAGGGTGCACTGCCCTGAGATGTGCTGCAAGGCACTAGGAGAGGGGGGAAGAAGGTAGGGTGCACTGCCCTGAGATGTGCTGCAAGGCACTAGGAGAGGAGGGAAGAAGGTAGGGGGCACTGCTCTGAGAGATCCTGCAAGGCACTAGGAGAGGGGGGAAGAAGGTAGGGGGCACTGCTCNTGCCATACACGACGGTGTTCCGACAAGGCACTAGGAGAGGGGGGAAGAAGGTAGGGGGCACTGCTCTGAGAGGTGCTGCAAGGCACTAGGAGAGGCAGGGATCCTGGGATCTCTGGAGCAGGAGCAGCCATACAGGTGTCTGGGGCTTGGTTTGGCCTTTCTGCCACGCTGATGCCACTGAGCTTTGTGCAGGGAAGTTGCTTCCAAAGGCCTCCCTCAGTGCTGAGGTCTGGTTATAAAGGGAGAGGCAGAGCCTGGCTCTGTTTCCCAAGACCTATGAGCCCCTTCTCAGGAGGTTTAGGCTCAAAAAGAAGTGGCTCTGACTTTGTTTCCTCTGAATGCCTCAGGAGTTTCCACTTCTGCCTTGGCTCCCACACTCCCTTCATGGGCTTTAGGATCAGGCACTGGGGACTGCTGCATTACAGAGAGCCCAGGGAGCTTGCAGCTACCTTAGGGAAAAGTTCTTGCCAGTGAGGGTGGGGAGACACTGGCACAGGTTGCCCAGTGGCTGCCCCCTCTCTGTTGGTGCTCAAGGCCAGGCTGGAGCAAGCTGTGCTGTGGGAGGTGTCCCTGCCCATGGCAGGGGTTGGGGCTGGATGAGCCTGAAGGTCCCTTCCAACTCAACCCATTCCATGGATGTAGGAATCTATGGATGCATGAATCTATGGATGTGTGGGTCTGGATTTATGGATCTTCTCAGTTCCCCCTGCAAAAGCCCTAAGCTAGGATGTTGCTTGTCTGCCTGGAGCTGCCTGCAGGCTGTGGGTGCCCAGGCTGTGCCAGCTCTCCAGGGTCACTTTGCCAGTTCACAGCAGCACAAAGCTGTCTGCAGCACAGGGGACACCTGGAGGAAGGGCATTTGGGTGGCACTGAGCTCTTGTGAAGCCTAAGTAACTTCCAGGCAGCCGAAGTTAGGTGAGAGGAATCTCGTTGTGAGTGACCTTGAGCTTGGGTCCCAGCAGTGCCCTGGGCACACTGCCTGCCACTGCAAGTAGCTGTGGTGCCTTGCTGCTCTGGGACCAGCTGTGTCCTCCTGGGACTGGCAGTGCCAGTACTCAGCTCTGCAGATCCTGCAAAGGCAGATTCAGAGCCTTGCCCCTGCAGCTTGGCTTTCTGAAGCCACTGGAGCAGCAAAAAAGCCTTCCCAAGAGCTCAGGCTTCTGTGGCCATCAGCCTGCCACAGGTTGTGCGAACGCTCAGGCTGAGAGTGCAGCTGAGCCTGGCTGTGGTGGTCTCCTTGTGACCCCTCTGTTTTCTCTTGGTTGTCCCCTGCAGTGTGGCTTCTTTGACAGAGCCAGACCCCCGCAGGCTGACAGGGAGCAGCTGACAGACCACAAGACTACTGATGCATAGAGCTTGGCTCAGGATCCTGCCTCAGACTGCCAACACCACCAGGACTAAAGGCAGGGTTCCTGCCACCAGCCTTCCCTTGGCCCTCTGGAGGTGATGAGGTGTCCCCAGCCAACCTGTGCAGCCTGCCGAGGAGGTGCCACCTGCTGCCCAGCCACAGCAAGCAGCTTCCTCACTGCCTGGCAAGCCCCCTCCCCACTGAACAGAGTGCTCACCCCCAGCCCAGCCAGCCCAGCTCCCAGCACAGGCTTTGAGCACGTGTGGAATACTGAGGTGCTTCCAGAGCCAGCCCAAGGAGAGGACACCTGCACCGCTGCCTTGCCTAGAGGATGGACCAGGAGGCAACTTCTGAAGGCTCCTGTGTCACGCAGAGCACCTTTGACACAGACTGCTCTGAAGTGGTGGCTCAGGGAGAGAGGCAGCAGGGCAGTACTCAAAGTACTGCTGGCGAGCAAAGGGAGTCTGTGAAAGCCCTTCCCAGGTGGGGCACAGTTCTTTGTTCCTCCAGCTTTGCAGGATCACTGTCTGCTGTAATCATCTGCTTAGGTCTTGGGAGAGGGAAGTAAGAGGAGTAGCAACCATGTCCTGCCCTTGCATGTAAATAGAGAATGAACCCAGGCTGGACAGGGCTGGCAGGGGTCTGCAGGGGTCTGCAGGGCAGGAGATCCACACAGCAACCGGCAGCAGGAGGCCCTTGATGAGCACCTCCCTGGCAGGGCTGCCTCAGCCTGAGGCTGGCAGTGTCACAGCTACCTGAACCCCTGCAGATGGGAGTCCCTTCCCCTTGCCTTGCTGATGGGTGGCACCTGCCTGGCTGGCACAGGGGCCTGACTTGGTCTCTGAAATGGAGCAGCCACTGCCCAGGTGCCCTGCTGGCCACCTTGTGCCCTGCTGGCCACCTTGTGCCTTGCTGGCCACCCTGTGCCTTGCTGGCCACACTGTGCCCTGCTGGTTACCTTGTGCCTTGCTGGCCACCCTGTGCCTTGCTGGCCACCCTGTGCCTTGCTGGCCACCTTGTGTCTTCCTGGCCACCCTGTGCCTTGCTGGCCACACTGTGCCCTGCTGGTTACCTTGTGCCTTGCTGGCCACCCTGTGCCCTGCTGGCCACCCTGTGCCCTGCTGGCCACCCTGTGCCTTGCTGGCCACCTTGTGTCTTCCTGGCCACCTTGTGCCTTGCTGGCCACACTGTGCCCTGCTGGTTACCTTGTGCCTTGCTGGCCACACTGTGCCTTCCTGGCCACCTTGTGCCCTGCTGGCCACACTGTGCCCTGCTGGTCACCTTGTGCCTTGCTGGCCACACTGTGCCTTCCTGGCCACCTTGTGCCCTGCTGGCCACCCTGTGCCTTGCTGGTCACCTTGTGCCTTGCTGGCCCACTTGTGCCACAGACCCTGCCCTGCTCGCCCACAGAGAGCTTCCCCCAGGTGGGTTTGAGCCAAGCCCTTGGTAGATTAGAGAGGTCAGCTGGTAAATACCAGCACAAAGCAAGCCTGTCCCACGTCTGCACACCTCTGTGTCACATCCATCCCAGGAAGAGCCACCCTGCCCTGGAGAAGCCCAGGAGAGGAGCCTCCAGCTGGGGTAACTCCTGTGCAGCTGTGCCTGCAGCTGGAGCAGCTGGCGTGGGACAGGCACCCCAGACACACAGCTCCTGCTGATGGGAGGGCAGCAGGAGGAGAGACTCAACACAGGACTTGTGTATGTGCAATACTTTCTGTTCCCTGAAGCATGTTTACACTGGCATTTGTGGGTTTTTTGTTTTTTTTTTTTTACTCTTGTGGATATACTGATTAATTATAACAATAATTAAAAAAAAAAAAAAGGAAAACCCAAACCCTAAAGCAAGCAGAGCTCTGTCTGGGTTTTGCTGCAAGGTGAAGCAAGCAGAGCTCTGTCTGGGTTTTGTTGCAAGGAGTTCCCCATCCTGGGCTGCCCTGAGGAGGGGGCTTAGGTGAGCTGCTGAGCTCTCTGCAGTTGGCACATCCCTGCCCCACTCCTCAGCAGTTCCTCTTGGCTGTGAGGATGGCAGAGCACTAAAGGTAACTCGAAGAGAGCCTCAGCTGGGCCTGGCCGGGCTCCAGGGGCTGCAGCTGTGCAGTGTCACTGGGAAGCAAATCAGAGGCAGAGGATCTATCAAGCAGTTACTTCTCAGCGAGGCTTTGGTTTGGATTTCTGCATCCTGGCAGATTAAACTTCCCCCGCGGCAGGGTCGGGAGCGGCGCCGCCGCCGGGGGCCACAGCCCCGGGTCCTGCCTTTGGGAATAGCTTTGGCTGCAAATTGCAAACAGCTTTCTGCTGGAGATTGCTGCCTCTGCCTGCCTGCCAGGGGTGTGTGTGCCCCAGGGCAGGCTGCATCCTGGAAGTGGACAGCAGCAGGCAGTTGCCACACTCCTGCTCTCCAGGGAATTAGTGATGCGACAGGGAGCTGCTGGAGAGGGTCCAGGGGAGGGCTGTGAGGATGCTGAGGGGACTGCAGCAGTGCCTGGGGAGGAGAGGCTGAGGGACCTGGGGCTGCTTGGGCTGGAGAAGAGAAGGCTGAGAGAGGATTGGATCAATGTTTATCAATCTCTGAGGGCTGGGGGTCAGGAGGGGTGGGACAGGCTCTGCTCACTGCTCCCTGCCACAGGCCAAGGAGCAATGGATGGAAGCTGCAGCACAGGAGGTTGCAGCTCAACACAAGAGGCAACTTTTTGCCTGTGTGGGTCCCAGAGCAGTGGCACAGGCTGCCCAGAGAGGTTGTGGAGTCTCCTTGTCTGGAGCCTTTGCAGACTTTGTCTGGATGTGTTGCTGTGTGCCCTGAGCTAGCTTGGAAGCTCCTGCTGTGGCAGGGGTGAGGTCTCTGGGTCACTTCCAGCCCCTGACATCCTGTGAGCCTGTGATGTGCTGTGCCCTGGGCTCTGAGGCTGAGCTCTGCCTGCGGTGATGGCAGTTTGCAGAAGGAATTAGTAAGGAATTTGTGTGTTGACATGAAACATGGAATGATCCCTGCCTGCTGCATCTTGTGTGTGCAGAGTTGCCTTTCACATCTGGGTTATGGAGCAGTGGCTCAGACTGCCCCTGGGAGGAAGTTGCTGTGCCCTGTGCACCCCAGGACAGGCACATCACAGCTCAGTAGGAGGTCTGCATTTGCTCCCATGCTCTTGCTTCTCTTCCTGGGCCTTCCCCAGAACAGGCAAGCTCCTTTCCCATGCAGTGTTGGGCAAGAAGAGGAATTTCATAGCCCCATAGAATTGTTTGGGTTGGAAAAGCCCTCTAAGGTCATCCAGCCTGACCAGCAACACAACCTCGCCATGGCCACTCAGCTGTGGCCCCAGGCAACACCCCCAGGGCTGGAGGCTCCACTGCAGCCTGTTCCAACCCCTGACCACTTTTGCAGCAAAGAAATTCTTCTTCATCTCCAACCTCTGAGGCCATCCCTTGAGGTCTCTTGGCAGGGCTGGCAGGGAGGCAGAAGCTGGGGCTGGAGTTCAGCACTTGCATGGCTCAGATGCTGCACGAAGCCTTCTCCATCCAGCACTGCTCCGTTTGGCTCACACCCCCCAAGCCCCTTGCCCATGTTTTTTCTTCCTTACACGGAAAACAAACCTGTGGAGAGGGGGAAGTGAAGGGTGACATCTGGAGAGAGTTAGGCTGTGGCTCGGAGGAGCAGCTGGAATGCCTGCAATGCGGAAGCTGCTGCCATGCTGCCATCTTCCTCCTCTCCTCGGGAAGCACAGAGAGATGCTGCTGCTGACAGAGCTCGGCCCCAGGCAGGCTGCAGGGAGGGGCTGCATCCCCACTGCCACCACGGCTGGGAGGGGGTTGCATAGCTGCTGCCTGCCGGACTGGAGCATCTCTGCTGGGAAGGAAAGCTGAGAGCCCTGCAGGCTGGTGAGGAGAAGGCTGAGAGGGGATCTGAGCGATGCCTGTAAATAGCTGAGGGGTGCCAGGCTCTGCTCAATGGTGCCCTGTGACAGGGCAAGGGGCAGTGGACATCAGCTGGGACCCAGGAAGTTCCACCTCAACACGAGGAGAAAGTTCTTTGTGGTGAGGGTGCAGGAGCCCTGGAGCAGGCTGCTCAGGGAGGTTATGGAGTCTCCTGCTCTGGAGGGATTCCAAACCCACCTGGGCAAAATGTTGGGGGGGCCTCTGCTCTAGGAGGTGCCTTCCAGCCCCCAACATTCTGTGATCCTACACAGCCTCACATACATTGCCAGGAGCACCTCAGCAGCAGATCTCCCTGTGCAGAGGTTGATGAGAGGCAGCAGCAGCAGGGTTTGTGCCTGGCTGATTCTGGGCTGCATTTCTGAGGGGCTGTGTGCCTGCAGCCACACCGAGGTCAGCTGGCATCAGGGCTGTGTGGCAGAGAGAGGGACACTGTGCATCGGGCTCCAGCTATAGCCACAGGTTTCTCTCTTCACCATCTCAGACTCAGAGCTGCCCTCTCTTTCTGTCTTCCCCAACACAGGCTGCCAGGCAGCTGGAGGGAAAGCTGCTGCAGAGCCTGGAGCTCTTGTTTCATCCCTTCTTTATCTCCCTGGAGCAGTCCCCCAGGTTAGCTCTGGACTGAGAACAGGGTTCAGAGCGTTTATTGCTTTCCCTCGGGCTGGAGGCAGTTGGTTTGTCACAGGAAAGCCTCTGCTCAGAGCAGTGCCCTGCAGCAGCTGAGCACCAGGCAGCCTGAGGGAAGGGGCAAACCCCTGGGCTCTGGGGCCAGGGCAGCTCTGGAGATGCTTAACTCAGGTAATGGGGGAGTGGCGTTTTTGTGCCAGGCTTTAGTTAGTTAGCAGGTGCTAAGTGACGGCTTGGACTCGAGGATCTCAAAGGTCTTTTCCACCCTGGTTAATTCTGTGCTTCTGTGACTGTGGGAGGAGGGAAGCTGCACCTCTGCTCATTGTACTCACAGTACTCGGGAGAGATGCTTTGGTGCAACTCAGAGCTGCATTTTAGTGACTTTGTGTTTCTGAAATTAGACAAGGGGACTCTGGAGCTGGCCGAGTCTGCTGGAGCTGGCCACCAGCCTGCTAGCCTAAATATCTGCCTGCTGTCTTCAGAGAGTCAAAGCAGCAGGATGCAGAGAAGCCCTGCAAGGTCAGGCAGCCCATCTCCTGGGCACTGTTTGTTGTTCCCTGCCTCTCTGGTTTCCCGTGCCTTAATTTAAGCCTGTCCTGTTTCCTCCCTCCTTATCAGCCACATGAATCTCCCCTGAACCCCCTGCCCTGCTGCTCAGGCTCAGCTCAGCTAACAGAGTGCACTTCTCTCTCTGCTACAGCCTGCACTGAATCTCTTCCCGTGAGAGCAGGATGCAGCTCGGTGCTGCTACCTAAGGCCAGCCTATGCCAGCCTGAGAGCCAACCTCAGAGCAGGGCTGGATGTGATGCTCCGAGAGGGTTTCTCCAACCCAAACCCTTCCTATTCAGGCAGCGTGAGGGCTCCAGGAGGCGAGAGGACGAGGAGCCCCGGCAGAAGGCTGCTGGAACTGCCCTGTTAGAGGCTGCTGGCAGCCCCCGGTAGCTCCGCACAGCACTGCCCCGTTAGAGGCTGCTGGAACAGTCCCGTTGGAGGCTGCTGGCATCGCCGCGGTAGCTCCGCGCAGCACCGCCCCGTTACAGGCTGCTGGCATCGCCGCGGTAGCTCCGCGCAGCACCGCCCCGTTGGAGGCTGCTGGAACAGTCCCGTTGGAGGCTGCTGGAACAGTCCCGTTGGAGGATGCTGGCATCGCCGCGGTAGCTCCGCGCAGCACCGCTCGGGGCCGCAGCTCGTCCGCGCCTCGGCCGCGCCGTGCCCGGTGCCGCAGCGCCCCCTGGCGGCAGCCCCTCCCCAGCCTTCCGGACACAAAAGCAGCTCCGAAGTCTTGCCGGAGCCTTCTCTTCTGCAGGCTGCACAGCCCCAGCCTGTCCCCAGAGCAGAGCTGCTGCAGCCCCCTGAGCATCTCGGTGGCCTCCTCGGGACCCGCTCCATCGGGTCCGCGTTTGTCTTATCCTGAAGGTCCCACAGCCGGACACGGCACTGCAGGTGAGGTCTCAGGTGCCCACTCCACATGACCTGCTCCCTGCCCTGCCTAGGAGCTGGGGCTGGCAGCGGCCCCTCTGCAGCTGTCGGTCACAGGGACCATTCCCCTGCTAGCAGGCAGCTCCGGGCTCACATCTGCAAAGCATTCAGATAAGTGACTCTGGTTGCACATGAAACAACCTCTGGAATGTGTATGTGGTTACAGTGCTCAGTGTGAGCTGGACCTGCACACGTACACACGGTGCTGTGCCCAAGGAGGTGTTCCTGGTGCTTCTTCCTCCTGAGCTCTGGCAGTGTTCTGGCCCCGCTGGCTGCTTGCTCCCTCCCCTACACACTGGGAGAGCATCTTACAGGGCATTTCTGGCTGTGGTGGCACAGATGCTGCAGCTCCATCACAGCTGAGCCATGGTTTCCCAGGGCTTTTTGCCTCTCTCCTCTGCCTGATGACTCGTTTGGGGGTTGTGCTTTTCTGCCCTCCCTTCACTCGTGAGGAGGAAGTTTCAGGGTCCTTATCTTTCCAGCATCTGTTTATTTTGCTGCCAAGCACGCCAAACGACCTGGCAGAAGAAGTGGCAGCTTGTCTAAACAAAGCCATTTCTGCAACCCTCCTGATCCTTAACTGACAGAGGATTTTTTTTTTTTTTAGTGAGATGGGAAAGATACAAAGAGGGGGAAAACAAACCCCAACAACACCAAAACTAAAGCAAGGCAGGCCACACTTAATCAAATCAGAGCCACTTTGTTTGCCTGTGTTATCAGCAAGGAAGTCTGCTCTTGGCTGGCTGCAGGCTGACTTCTAGAATTAGCAGCAGAGGTTTGCAAACTTGCAGCCTGCCTTTTCCAGGTAGCTCCACCCAAATATCCTGCCCTGCAGCAGGGATACAGGAATGAAGTCTTCTCAGGTGGTTCTGGTCACAGGAGGGTTCATTCCTTCCTTACCTTGAGTGCTGTGTCCAGTTCTGGGCCCCTCAGTTTAAGAGAGATGTTGAGGTGCTGGAAGGTGCCCAGAGAAGGGCAGCAAGGCTGGGGAGGGGCCTGGAGCACAGCCCCAAGAGGAGAGGCTGAGGGAGCTGGGGGTGTGCAGCCTGCAGAAGAGGAGGCTCAGGGCAGAGCTCATTGCTCTCTGCAGCTACCTGAAGGGAGGTTGTGGCCAGCTGGGGTTGGGCTGTGCTGCCAGGCACCTAGGGACAGAAGGAGGGGACAGAGGCTCAAGCTGTGGCAGGGCAGGTTGAGGCTGGATGTTAGGAGGAAGTTCTGCAGAGTGATTGGCATTGGGATGGGCTGCCCGGGGAGGTGGTGGAGTCCCCATCCCTGGAGGTGTTTGAGAGGAGGCTGCATGAGGCACTCAGTGCCAGGGGTTAGTTAATGAGAAGGGTTAGGTGAGAGGTTGGACTTAGGATCTCAGAGGTCTTTTCCAACCTGCTCAATTCTGTAATTTGTATTTGGATCCTGATTGCTGATTGTCACTTCCATGACTGTCAGAGCTTCATGGAACGGGGAAGGGACCCTAAAGACCATCCAGTCCCAACCCCCTGCCAAGGCAGGTTCACCTCCCACAGCACAGCTTTGCTCAGGGCCTCATCCAGCCTGGCCTTGAACACCTCCAGGGAAGGAACATCCAGGACCTCCCTGAGCAACCTGCACCAGTGCCTCCCCACCCTCACTGGAAAGAGGTTGTTTTTTTTTTTTTCCTCATAAAGAGACGAGTTGCATTATTTTATTTTTTCCTGACCATCCCCAGGAGCACAATGTCTGATTTGAAAACAAAAGAAAAAGGAGCTGTTAATGTCAGGCAGTGTCAAGCTGGACCAAACAAATATTCTGTGCCTTGCTAAAACCCCTCCTGAGGGCAGCTGCCTGCCTCCCTCCCTCCCCTCGGGTAGGGATTCAATGGCCCCTGGCTGCGGTACCGTTAATTGATTAAATGTTTCTCCCTGCTAATGAGGGGCAGTGAAAAGGCGACTCTAAGCAGCTGGAAAGTTCCTTAATCCCATCAAGTGAAGCTCCCTCCTTTAGTCAAACCCAACGGCAGCCCCGGTGGGGCTTTGTCATGCAAAGCATCTCAAAACTTGTTTGTGGGTTTTTATCCCAACCCCTTCCCACCAAACAAAGCTGAAGGGGCAGGATCAGAGGCAGCCACTGCAGGAGGCGCAGCAGGGAGGCCCCCAAATGCTTCCCAAGTGAGTCGAGGGATGTTCCTGAAACACAAATCTCCTCTCTCTCCTTCGCAAATCCTCACGGGAGAAGCTTTGCTGGCTTGAGGGTGAGGGGAAAGGGGGAGAAAACTTCTTTCTTCCTGTAAATACTTCAGCAGAAGGGAAATTTCACAGGGGAAAATGATCATCAGCGAGGTCATAAATCTTGAAGGGGCTTAGAAACACAAAGCATCTGGAGTGAAAGAAGCTTTTAATATCACCTTGGAGAAAGCAGAGGTCCCAATCCTCAGCCGTCCTGTTCTTCAGGCTACCTTCCCCCTGCCACGGAGAGAAAAATGTGGGAATTCTTAGGTCCTTGCATCACTGCAAGGAAAAGCTTCCCCGTGGTGTTCCCATGGTTGGCCACACAAGCACAGACCAGGGCTGGGAGAGGTCCCTGGGTGAGCATAAATCCTGCAAGCCCAGGTCCTGCCAGCATTTCAGAGCCTCCTCTGCTCTCACTCTGGGCTGGCAGAAGGTATGAGCCAACCCCTCCACTTCCAGCCTTCAGGTGGTCTGCCAAAGAAGGGGTTGTAGGCAGAAATTAAGGTGGGGATAGCATAAAGGAGTGAAATGAGCTTGAAAGCTTAGTCTGGGTTGCTTCTCTTCTTGGTTAAATTGGTGCTCTGACAGAGAAGGCACTGAAGGGAGCTCAGTGCCTGGGTACAAGGCACCTCTGTAACCAGCTGTAAGAGGGATGCAGGATGGAGCCAGCACTTAGCAAGAGGAGAGGTCAGAAAGAGTCCCAAGCCAGACATAAGTCATGGACCTAAAACTTCACCTCCTGAGCTGTGCAAACCAGAGCATTGCCTCCCAAACACAGGAGCCCTTCCAGCAGGGCAGAGGGAATGGTGAAGCTGTCTGGGGCACAGGACTGAGGAGGGAGGCAGCAGCAAGGTTCCAACATGTTGCTGCTGCTGCAGAGGAAGGAAGTCATCTGTTTGCTGTGCTCCTTCTGGACAAGACATAAACCAAGAGGCTTAAGGGGCACTGGGGGAGGTTCAGGTTCAGCCTCAGAAGGTGTTGCTGAGCAGTGAAGCATTGGAACCAGATTGCCTGGAGAGAGAGCTGGGACAGGAGATCTGGATCAGCAGGAATGGGGGCTGAGAGTGGGCTGCAGAGACTGAGCATAGCCTGGAGAAGGCTCCAGGGGAGCTCAGAGCTGCTGCCAGTGCCTGAAGGGATCCTGCAGGAAGGCTGCAGAGGGACTTGTGCTGAGGGGGTCTGAGACAGGCCAAGGGCAATGGTTTGGAGCTGAGGCAGAAGTTGTTGAGTGTGAGGTGGTGAGAGCCTGGCACAGGCTGCCCAGGGAGGCTGTGGCTGCCTCCTTGCTGGGGGTGCTGCAGGCCAGGCTGGATGAGGCCCTGAGCAGCTGAGTGCAGCTGAGAGGTGTCCCTGGGCATGGCAGGAGGCTGCAGCAGATGAGCTCTGAGCTCCCTCCCAGCCTGAGCCATTTGGGATTCTGTGGGATCGTTACTCCGTGGGGATTGTGGCTTTGCTTGCAGTGCAGCCCAGGGGCAGTGTGAGGATGCACTTCCACAGCCCTCACCCCCAGCAGTGCCCTGGCGTTGAGCTGAGCTTCCCGAGCAGTTCGTTCTCACCAGCTCTACAATCCAGCAGGAGCAGCGTGGGAATGTCTCTGGGCAGGCCTGGGGCAGCTGCAGCAGCTGCAGCAGGGCACAGAGCATCACCACCATCTGCTGCCCAGGAGCTGTACTGCCACCGAGCCCCACACAGCCTCGCTGGGGGCTTCACTCCTCCCACTCTGCTCAGCCTGCCCTGCTGGCACATGCCCGCAAAGGGGAGCAGAGGCAGCTGCCTGCAGCTCTGGAAGGGTCACAGAACTGGAACATTTCAGCAAGCAGCTATTTAGGCTTCTGGGAGGATGCTGAGCTGCTGCTGAGCAGACCACAGCTGGAGGCAGTTGGGGCAGCATTCTGCTCTGGCTCACAAATTGGGAAAACCTGAAGCCAGGAGGGCAGGCAGCACTAATCTGCCCCCGAGTTGGCCCTGGTGAGGCTGCACTTGGACTGCTAGGTTCAGTTTTGGGGCCCCTATACCAAAAAGGACATTGAGCAAGTCAGCTTTAAAAGTCTTTCTGAGCTGCTGGCCTCTGAGGATGCTGCTGGCCAGTTTGGGATTGATTGGTAAAGTGGATTCTAAAGTCTGCGTGGAACTTTCTGGTGACAGCTGAAGGCCATTAAGCAGCACTCTCCTGGCTTCTGCTTTTGCTGGCTCAAAGGGAGAGACCAGAAGGAGGCCCAGAGAGGCTCAGGCACTCAAACAGAGCTCTGCCTGGTTGGGTGTTTGCATCTCCATCAGCTTCCAGGACTGAGGTGGCATGGGGCAGACAACTGAGAACAGCAGCATGGCTCAGTGGTGAGTAGCTCAGGTCTAAACTGCTTGGACTGTGTTTCATAAGGGGATTAAACTGAGAGGAGAAGCTCTTAAATGTAGTGAGAAGCCATTGAGAGCTTTAGGCAAGAGTGGATTTAGAAGGCAGCACACCAGAGTTGCACTTCAGGCGTCTCCTGTTTGCCTGCTCTGCCTTTGCTGGGCTGTGGTGTGGCTTTAGGCAAGAGTGGTTTTAGAAGATGTGACACCAGAGCTGCACCTCAGGCATCTTCTGTTTGCCTGCTCTGCCCTTGCTGAGCTGTGGTGTAGCACAAGGAGTTCAGCTTACCTACATCTGACACCTCTCGTGTCACAGGAGCTCTGTGGCAGCTCAGGTGTCAGGTAAGGGGAGTCCAGCAGGCTGAATTCAATCCCTCTCCAGACAAAGGGCAATGGGATCTTTGGGATCTCCAGAAAGATGCTGGATAAGGAAGGATTATTTAGCATGTGGCCAAGCTCCTTCCCTTAGCAAGGAGTCACCTCATGGTCACTGACAGCTCCTGAGCTTTGCTCAGTTCTGCTAACACATCCCCTGGGCTCTCTGGACTGTGCTTGGTAGGACAGGTTTAGACGTGGCCTGAGCCTCTGACACTGAAATCTTTGTTTTCTGATAAGCAGGAGTGAGATCAGATGATTTGCATTTGCTCTTTTGGTCTCCTCTGTGAGCTGAATAGCCTTTTTTTTAGCCACCCTCCTTGCAGGACCAAGCTTTGCACGCCAACCTTCCAAATTCTCAGGAGAGGGAGATAATTTTGAAAAAAAAAATATTTAATTAAAAAAAAAAATTAAAAAAAAAAAAAAGATAATTTTGAAGTGCATTTAGCAGCTCTCAGAAAACTTACCTCAACAGCTTAAGCAGCAGAAGCAGGCTGGAATGTATGGTAATCTCCAAAAGTGTAAGGTGTCTGTAAAGAGGAGACAGAAAAACCTTCTGAGGCACCAGAAATTCCCGGGAAGAAATTCACCTGCAGCTCGTGGTCGCAGCCTCTCTGCCACTGAAGTGACAAAGTAAACAACTGCACTGCTTGCTACAGCTGTGTGAGGGGACACAGCCTCCAGCTGTGCTGGGGGAGGCACAGACTGGATGTTAGGAGGAAGTTCTGCACAGAGAGAGTGATTGGCATTGGAATAGGCTGCCCGGGGAGGTGGTGGAGTCCCCATCCCTGGAGGTGTTCAAGCAAAGCCTGGATGGGGCACTTAGACTGGATGCTGAGAGGGCTGCTATGAGGACAGGCTGAGAGAGTTGGGGCTCTGCAGCGTGGAGAGGAGAAGGCTTCCAGGAGACCTTGGAGTGGCTTTGCAGGATCTGAAGGGGGCTCCGGGAGGGCTGGGGAGGGACTATTGACAAGGTCTGGTAATGACAGGAGGAGGAGGAATGGGTTTGAAGTGGCAAAGCTGAGATCGAAACTGGATGTGAGGAGGAAGTTGTTTGCAGTGAGGGTGGTGAGACACTGGCGGAGGTTGTCCAGGGAGGTTGTGAAGCACAGAATGGGATCGAAACGAGCAGGCCGGGGCGGAGGCGACAGCATCGCCGAGGCCGCTTTGCAGCCACCGAGGGTACAGGGACGGAGTGCGGGACCCGTCCCCGCCCGCGGCAGGTGAGCGCGGCGGCAGCTGGCGGGTGGGAGGCAGGGGCCGCCTGCAGGGGCCCCACGCCTGCCCGCGGTGCCGCGGGGTGACGAGGCTCGGTGAGGGCGGACTCGGGCTCCCGGCACAGCCCCGCACAGCTCCGCACCTCCGCCGGAGCGCCGCAACCTCAGGGTGCCGCTGAGCCCGCGGCGGGGCGCGGCCGGCAGGCGGCGCTGTCCCACCGGGCCCGGCACGGATGCTGCGAGAGGTCAATGAGTGCGCGCAGGGGACCAGCCGCAGCCGGGGGGGGACAGCTGGGAGCAGCGAACGGGGCCGGGCGGGCACCGGGACTGACTGAGGACGGGCAGCGGCGCGGCGGGGAACGGCGAATGGGACCCGGCGGCACCGAGGTGCGGGACAGCGAATGGGACCTGGCAGGCATCGTGGGAGTGACAGCGAATGGAACCGGGCGAGCACTGGAGCGCGACGGCGAACGGAGCAGGGCAGCGCCGGGGAGTGACAGCGAACAGAACCGGGCAGGTACCGGGGCCCTGCTGCGCCTGCCGGGAGCAGGAGTGAGAGCACAGCGAGCGGAGCCGGGCAGGCAGCCGGGGATAGCGAGCAGGGCTGCAAAGGGTTAAGGAGCGGGCAGCGGGGCCCG
>VWZI01004356.1:841441-851601 GCA_013396835.1 Psilopogon haemacephalus
TGATCCTTGTGGTCCCTTCCAACCCTGACTGATTCTGTGATTCTGTGAAGGTGCACAATGCCTGCAGGGCTGTGTGGCAGCAGGGAAGGGCAGCTCACCTTGGCAGGCAGCAAGAGGCCTTTCATCCCCTCTAAGGCAGGAGCAACAAGTGCTGCCCAGGCGGTGGGCTGAGGCTTGCCTGGGTGCTGAAGCCACAAGAGATGAAGGGAAATGCTGTGCTTGGGAGGAGATTAATGAAGGATGAGTTTTGTGCCCCCAGCTGATGGGGCCAAGAGGCACTGCTGCCATGCTGGGGGGGTCTGCTGGCTGCCTGTGCTCATTCCTTCCTCAGCCCCTCTGCCAGCACCGTGCAGGGCTGCTGGAGGTGTCCCAGGAGGGAGGGTGTGTGGCAGAGCTCCAGCCTGGCGTTTCCCAGGGCTGCGGCAGGAGCTGTCTATTTACATTTCCAAACGGTTGCTCTTTGTGGCGTTGTGCTTACAAGCCTAAGTGGTTCACTCCCAGGAGTAAATAAACAAAAAGACAGGGTTGGGAAGAAGGAAGGAGGCTTGCAGAGCTGTTGGGGCTTGTCTGTAAGGGTTCCCCCCCCCCGGCCCCCCTGTTTTTAATTAGCTTTGTGTTCCCAAGAGCTGATTTATTCTGGCTTAAGCTGCATTGTTACTCTCACCTTTGCTTTCTCTTGCCGGTGTTTGTGTAGCAGTGTGGTAAACCAGGCTGAGGAAGTGATCCAGCTGAAAGCTCCTGTGTGCACCAGGGGAGGCTTCACCTGGGTCACTTTCCCAGCTGGGTTGGCTGGGAGCTGCACAAGTGCAGTTGCTGGTGCGGAGGAAAGAGCGAAGAGGAACCCACAGGGAGGATGAGGACTCAGAGGCTGGCAGCAGTGCCAGCTGATGAAGGATTGCATCATTTGGAGCACTGGAGAGGAAGACTTGGGGCACAAGAGTTGACTGCTGCAGAAGTTCCTGCTGGCAGGAGGTGGCTGCTGTCTGAAAATCTGCTGCCACCACTTTGGGCAAAGACAAATCCCACAGAATTTCCTGAAAGCTGATTTCTCCAGCACTGATTGCTGCCTGCAGTAGATGGTAAAGCTGCATGAGAGCAGTGGGTGCTGGCAGAGCTGCACCCAGGCACTGGCAGGTGACTGGAGCTGGTTTCAGCTGCACCCATCTGTCTGCATCAGGAGAGGTTTGTGTCCCTGCCTCAGGCAGTCCAGTTTGTGCCCTGCAGCCACGGTTTCAGCTCCAGGGCACTGTGAGATGTGGTGCTAGGGAGTGTTCGTGGCCATGGCTTGCTTCTGTTTGAGTCCTGCTGGGGACAGAGCTGTGTTCAGGAGCTCAGAGACAGGACAGGTGGTCTGCAGGCAGTGAGCATGCAGCAGAGCAGGCAGCTCCTGCAGGCAGCACCTTGTGTTTGCAGCATGGGTGGCATCAGCTCAGGGTGGGAGCAGCAGCTGCTCTCTTTGCTTCCTGCTCCTGGCAAGTTCTGACACCTGCAGAGTGTCCTGCTGACCTGGATGGGTGCTGCAGGAGCTCAGAAGGCTGCTTGTGGTGGTGGTGCTGAGGGGCAGAGTGAAGCACAGCAATCTGCCTGCTCCTGCAGGCTGCATTCCTGCAGCTCAGCTGCTCCCGGTGCCTGCTGTTGCCCTCCAGCTCCTGACACAGAGCTGAGCACAGAGCCAGTCCCTGGGCTGATGCTGCAGGATCTGCAGGGGTCAGGCACAGAGATGGCTGAGGTGAGGCCTGGGCTGTCACTGTCCTGCAGTGTGCCTGTGTGTGTGGGACTGTTCATTTTCCCCCTGCTATTAAAAGGTTGAGCTGAAGAAGCTTATTTAAGCTTTATTCTTACAGTGTGATGATTTCAGTCCCCAGTGTAGTGCTGGGTAGGAGTTTTTCAGAGGGAGTGAACGTTGCTAGCAGTGTGTGAGAACAGGAGAAACAGCCTTGCTCAGAGCAGCCTCAGGCAGTGGGAGCAGGAGCTGATGGGGTGAGGGTTTTTCAGGTCTGCTTACTGCTGCCAGCTACTGAGGTGCAACTGCAGCAGGCTTGGGAACAGCAAACAAGTGAAAGGACTTTAAAAATCCCTGAGTGTGTGTAAGTGACAGTCCAGGAGGCTGCTCCAGAGCAGGGCAGGATCTGTGCTTGCCGTGGATGACTGCACACAAACAAAGATGCTTGTTAAGATCTGATGCATTCCAGCAGCAAGCCTTGCATCAGTTGGCCACTCGGAGTGGTCAAGTGTCACCTCCTTCACCCCCGGCCTGGCTGCACGCTGGAAAGCTCTGGAGCTCAAATTGTGATGGCCAAACTCTCTCAGGAGCTTCTTCATCCCTGGTATTTCATCTGTGGTCCTGTGCCTGGCAAGCCCTGTGGTGATGTTAGCACTCCCAGGAAAGTGTTGCTTGAATGGGAGGAAGAGCAGAAGCAGAGCAGCATTTCCTGACCGTGCTGCTGACGTGGGGCAGGCATTTGGCTGCCTCCCCATTGCTTAGTGCCATCCTGCTGCAGCCAGAGCAGTGTGGGCAGGGGGCAGCAGAGGGGATCCTGCCCCTTGGCTCTGCTCAGCTCAGACCTCACCTCCAATCCTGCCCCCAGCTCTGCTGTGCCCAGCAGGAGGAGGACTCAGAGCTGCGGGAGAGAGGCCAGAGGAGGCCACAGAGATGCTCCCAGGGCTGCAGCAGCTCTGCCCTGAGCACAGGCTGAGGGAGCTGGGGGGGTGCAGCCTGCAGAGGAGAAGGCTCCAGGGGAGCTCAGAGCTGCTGCCAGTGCCTGAAGGGATCCTGCAGGAAGGCTGCAGAGGGACTTGTGCTGAGGGGGTCTGAGACAGGCCAAGGGCAATGGTTTGGAGCTGAGGCAGAGCAGGGGAGAGTGGAGCTGAGGAAGAAGTTGTTGAGTGTGAGGGTGGTGAGAGCCTGGCACAGGCTGCCCAGGGAGGCTGTGGCTGCCTCCTTGCTGGGGGTGCTGCAGGCCAGGCTGGATGAGGCCCTGAGCAGCTGAGTGTGGCTGAGAGGTGTCCCTGGGCATGGAGGGGAGGCTGCAGCAGATGAGCTCTGAGCTGCCTCCCAGCCTGAGCCACTCTGGGATTCTGCTGCTATGCAGGGCAACAGCCAGTGAGGAGGAGCTCCTGATGTGCCATCCTGAAAGCCTTGGCACAGGCTGGGGCTGCTGTAGGCAGACAGGGGCTGGCAGTGGCAGGTGGCAGGGCTGGGCACTGCTTGCTTTCTGTTGTGCCTTTGTGAGGATGCTGAGGTGCAGCCTTCCTTACTCCAAACCTCGTTAGAGTTCAGAAGGGCACTTAGCAGCCCAGAGGCTCGGGAGGAGATGCTTGCCCTTGCCAGGAGGAGCAACTTTGTGTGCTCAGCTGCATCTCGGAGCTGTTTTTAAAGCATCCCAAGTGTGTGCTCCAGCATCAGTGGAAGGGTGGATGTGCCTCAGAGGAGGACCACTCAGTGCTTACTCTCCAGTCACAGGATGAGGAGGAGGATGCTGTGTCCAGCAGATAAGGCCAGGAGCCCAGAGGAAGTGCAGAGGCCAAGGTGGCAGACTGCCAGGGGCAGAGCTGGGGGCTCAAGCCTCACTTCATCTCATTCTTGATGGTTAGGAAGCTCTTGGTGGATCTGCTGATGGTCATGACAGTGCCTCCTTGGACCCTGCTGAAATGATTTTCAGGTTTCCCTTTCCTTGTCATTCTGTGCCTTTTTTTGCCCCACTTGCAGGGGCGTTAAGGGCAGGAAGCTGGTGGGTGGTGGGCAGGCAGCCAGCCCCCCCTGCCCCACTGCTGGGCACTCCTGGATGGATTCTTGTGGCAGCCACTTGTCCCCATAAGGGGTGGCAGGCTTGGTAGTGAAACTCAGGAGAGGGGGGAAAAAACAAAGCCAAAGCCAAAAGGCAAAAAGAAAAAGCAGAAAGCTGCTAGGGTGGGATGTTGAAGTTCCTGTAGAGGAAATGGAGCTTGAATGGGTTCCAGTACAAGTAGTGGGAAGCTTCTTCCTTTTCCTCCTGCCCTTCCCCTCACCTTCCCTTCCCCGCTGGGCTGAGCTGTGCTGGTGACTTTGTTTGTCAGCCAGGAGCCAGCCTACAGGCTCAGAAGTTGTCATGTAAACAAATCTGCATTTCCAAGGCTTCAGGCTCCGTGCTGCAGCCCTGCAGTCTCACTCGGTGCTCCTGCAGCAGCAGCAGGGAACACCTCAGCCCCGGGGCGCTGCTAGGAGGCCAGCAGCTGCCTGCAGCTGCAGTGCAGAAGATGCCCAAAGCAGCCATGGGTCAGATCCCTGAAGGGAGGCAGTGCAGGTAAATGTTGCTTTACCACTTGCTGAACTCAGCAAACTCAACAAGGCCAAGTGCAAGGTTCCTGTGGCTGGGTCGAGGCAATCCCCAGCACCAGTATAGGCTGGGCAGGGACTGGCTTGAGAGCAGCACTGAGGGGAGAGGGACTTGGGGGTGCTGGTGGAGGAGAAGCTGAGCTGTGAGTGTGCCCTGGCAGCACAGAGAGCAACCAGAGCCTGGGCTCTAGCAAGAGCAGTGTGGGCAGCAGGGCCAGGGAAGGGATCCTGCCCCTCTCCTCCCCACTGCTGAGACCCCACCTGGGGTACTGCAGCCAGCTCTGGAGCCCCTGGAGGGATCTGGAGGGGCTGGAAGGTGTCCAGAGAAGGGCCATGAGGATGCTCAGAGGGCTGGAGCTGCTCTGCTGTGAGGAGAGATTGAGGGAGTTGGGGCTGTGCAGTCTGGAGAGGAGGAGGCTCCCAGGTGACCTTATTGTGGCCTTGCAGTATCTGAAGGGGGCTACAAGAAAGCTGGGGAGGGACTTTTTATGCTGTCAGGTAGTGATAGGATGGAACCAAGCTGGAAATGGGCAGATTCAGCCTGGATGTTAGGAAGAAGTTTTTCAGCATGAGGGTGGTGAGAGGCTGGAATGGGTTGCCCCTGCAGGGAGGTGTTTTTGGCCAGGCTGGCAGAGGCTGTGGGCAGCCTGCTCTAGTGTGAGGTGTCCCTGGACATGGCAGGGGGGTTGGGGCTAGATGGTCTTTGTGGTCCATTCCAGCCCTGACTCTTTCTACGATCTTTGGGTAAGTTTACTGAAAGCTGAGCTTGCAAATACTGTTCCCTGTGCTCCAGGACTGGGTTTGGGTTAGCTTCTTTTCCATCTGCAGCTCAGGCTGCTGACCCCTGCCATTCTGAGGCAGGCTGTATTGTAGTCACAGCACCTCCTTGCCCCTAAGGGGGACATAAAAATATCATCTGCTTTATACCACCTGAAACAGAACAGGGGAGAAGAAAAGGACTTAATGGCCATTGATCCCTTCCCTTGTCATGCATTATTCAGACACTGCCATGATTGGGGTTGTGAGGATTTAGGGGGTTGGGATTTTTAGCCTTGTAAAGAGGAGAACAAATAAAACCATAACTGGTTGTATCGATCAGGGGGCTGGAGCAGCTCTGCCCCGAGGACAGGCTGGGGGAGTGCAGCCTGGAGAGGAGAAGGCTCCAGGCAGACCTCACAGCAGGCTGCAGAGGGACTGTTTGCAGAGGGCTGCAGGATGAGGGCAATGGTTTGAAATGAGAGCAGAGCAGATTGAGCTTGGATGTGAGGAACAAGTTGTGCAGCAGGAGGCTGCTGCAACACTGCCACAGGCTGCCCAGGGAGCTGGCTGAGGCCCCACGGCTGGGGACCTTGCAGGTGAGGCTGGAGCAGGCTCTGAGCAAGCTGCTGTGGTGGAGATGTCCCTGCTGAGTGCAGGGGGTTGGACTGGAGGAGCTTTGGAGCTCCTTCCCAGCCCAAACCATTCTGTGATTATTTTCGTGCCTTAGTGCCCAGATTCCTGAGACCCTGAGTCGATCTGAGGAGCTTTCCTGAGCGGCTCTGTCAAAGGGTGAATTTGGTGTTGGTTTTCCAGCACGGGCAGTGCCATGAGGCTGTGCTGGCAGCAGCCTCACTGCCGCCTGCAGGGGCTCGCTGATGTGTTCGGCAGGATGCGGAGGTGCTGCGACTGCTGCATGCTTGTCCCTGCCTTGCTGCCTGGGCTCACGGCACAGGGCACAGTGCTCTGCTCCTGGTGCTTGCAGCAGCCACGGCCACTGCACTGCCTGGGCTGCACTGCCTGGGCTGCTCTGGCCTCTGACCTGCCCACTCCTTGCATTGGGCTGGATGCTGTGGGCTTGGGCTGGATGGGTGCTTGAGTTGGGCTGGATGCTGTGGGCTTGGGCTGGATGGGTGCTTGAGTTGGGCTGGATGCTGTGGGCTTGGGCTGGATGGGTGCTTGAGTTGGGCTGGGTGCTGTGGGCTTGGGCTGGATGGGTGCTTGAGTTGGGCTGGATGCTGTGGGCTTGGGCTGGATGGGTGCTTGAGTTGGGCTGGATGCTCTGGGCTCGGGCTTGGATGTTCCTTGAGGCCTCTCCCAAGCAGATCAATTCTGTGATTCTGTTCTCCTTTCCCCGTTGCTGGGGAGCTCAGGAGCAGCAGTTCTGCTCTGTCACCCTCCCAGTGCTGCAAGCTGGACTATAAGGAAATAGGGACAGGGAAAAATTGCTAGGAGAATGCAAGCAGTTGGAAGAGGCCAAGGAACAAGGGGTGCAAGCATGACACGGGAGGTTCCACCTTGACGCTAGGAGACATTTCTTTATGGTGAGGGTGCTGGAGAGGCTGCCCAGAGGGGCTGTGGAGCCTTTCAAACCCCTGTGTAGCCTGCCCTGGGTGATCCTGCTCTGGCAGGAGCGTTGGACCCTGGAGGTCCCTTCTGGCCCCTAACATTCAGTGACTCAGAGCCAGTCTGATGCTGGGTGGTGCTTGCCCTTCAGGCCTTGCAGTGCTGACCTCTGATCTCACCCTGGCTGACTTTTGGTGCTCTGTTGGTTTTTGCTTCCTGAGCACCTCAAGCAGGACCCCACACCAAACTGCTCCTCTTTAATAGCCTTAATAACCCTCGATAGGGTTTGTCCTACTCTTTGTCCCTCTGACTGTGCCATTTGGCTCTGTCCTTGTCCTCCTCCCCCTGGGAGGAATCCCCCTGCTCCCTGCAGCCTCACCCACCCCTTGTATCTAGGTCATGTCCAATTCCACACACTCCCTTGCATTTGATTTCTCTCTCTGTCTGCTCTCAGTCAGCTCCTGGCTCCACCCCAGCTGATTGCAAGTGACAGGCTGAGAGCAGGAGGTCCTGTGCTGCGTGGTGGCTGTGTGGCACTGAGGGCAGGAGATGCTGCTGTGGCATTCCTCTGCTGGGCTGTGTGGCACTGGGGGCAGGAGATGCTGCTGTGGCATTCCTCTGCTGGGCTGTGTGGCACTGGGGGCAGGAGATGCTGCTGTGGCATTCCTCTGCTGGGCTGTGTGGCACTGGGGGCAGGAGATGCTGCTGTGGCATTCCTCTGCTGGGCTGTTGAGCAGCAGTGGCAGGGTGGAGGGGCTGACGTGCTCTGCAAATTACAAACTCCAAGCAGCAGCTGCCAAACAGCTTTAACACTTTGCTTTCTCTCTTGGTTTATGTTAGGAGTGAGGAATAAGTTGGGTTTGTTTTTTTTTCATGGAAAATAAAACCCCACCAAACCCCATTTCTGCAGTGTATGGTGAAGTGATGAGAGTCAGATGCTGGCTCTGTATTGTGAGGCTCTTTCAAGAGTTAAAACGTGACAGCAAGGGTGTTAGTCTAGCAGATGTCTTCTGCTGGTGGTGCCAGCCCAGCCTGGACACCCAGGGATGTTTTTAATCAAAAGGCAGATAGTTAATTCCAAGGCACACAGGGGTTTGGTGCCAGGGTAGATGCACTTGGGTGATTTCTGGTCCCTTTCTCTATTAGCATTTCAGAAATGCTTCCTTAGGGGTTGTTTGGAGAACTTGCAGCAGCAGCCTGCAGGATTTGGTCTGTTACATATACTTCAGATTGCCTTGCTGGGGAGCTGTGCCTGTTGGGCTTCCTGAGAGCTGGCACCGAGTTAGAGAGAGCTGCTGGAGAGGGGCAGGGGAGGATGCTGAGGGGACTGCAGCACTGCCTGGGGAGGAGAGGCTGAGGGACCTGGGGCTGCTTGGGCTGTACAAGAGAAGGGTGAGAGGGGATTGAATCAATGTTGATCAGTCTTTGGGTGGGGGGGACAGGCTCTGCTCACTGCTCCCTGGGATAGGCCAAAGAGCAATGGATGGAAGCTGCAGCACAGGAGGTTGCAGCTCAACACCAGAGGCAACTTCTTGATTGGAAGGGTCCCAGAGCAGTGGCACAGGCTGCCCAGAGAGGTTGTGGAGTCTCCTTGTCTGGAGCCTTTGCAGACTCTGTCTGGATGTGTTGCTGTGTGCCCTGAGCTAGCTTGGATGCTCCTGCTGTGGCAGGGGTTGGACTGGATGCTCTCCTTGGGTCCCTTCCAGCCCCTGACACCCTCTGATCCCATGAAGCCCTGATCTGGTCTGCAGATCCCATTCCCACGCTTTAATGAATGGCTTTTAAAAAATCTGTGTGTTAGCATGAGGCCTGCTTTAGCTAAATCCATCTGCAGTGGTTGGTGCTAATTGCTGTGTCTGGAGGCTGAGTGCAGGCTGAGATGTGGCTGAGAGCATGGAGGGTGTGTGGCCTCTGCACAGTGCTTTCATCAGGTGGAGCAACCCAGGAGGAGGAACTTCTGTAATTCAAGGCTGCTGGAGCAGAGAGCCCAGAGAGGTGCTGGAGTCTCATCTCTGCAGACATCCCAAACCCACCTGGATGTGTTGCTGGGGTATCCTTCTTAAGGTGAACCTGCCTTGGCAGGGGGGTGGTGGACTTGCCCTCCAGAGAGGTCTCTTCCAACTCCTACCCTTCTGTGAACAGAATCCTGGAATGGTTTGGGTTGGAAGGGACATTCAAAATCATAGAATCCTGGAATGGTTTCAGTTGGAGGGGACCTCCAATCCTTTCTTTCTGATGTCTGATCTGAGTGTAGCTTCTTCCAGCCACGGTCTGGTTGCTTGGCTAGGGCTGGGTGCTAGGTTGGGCTGGATGAGCTTGGAGCTGTGTTCCAGGCTGGCTGATTGGGTGGTTCTGTGGCCTGCCTGCCCTCTGGCTCTGGCTAACCCTGCTGCCCTGTGGCTCGCAGCAGTTGATGGCTCAGTCAATTCTCTGCCCTGCTGCTGGCAGCTGAAGGGCTCCATGCCCCGGGCATGGTGGGGGCAGGGGGGAGGTGTTTGCTTTGCAGAGGACAGCACAGCTCTGCTTTGCAGAGCTCATCCCTGCCCTTGCTTTCCTTCTAACATTTCACATCCTCTCTGTTGGCATCTTGACAAATAGGAAGAGACTGTGCAGGGCAGAGTGTCTGAGGAGCTGGGTGGCAGCTCAGGCTCTGCTGCAGACCTGCTGCTGCCCTGGAGCTGAGTGCCAGCGCTTGGCACTGCCTCACATCCACCCTGCCCATAGGCACTGCCTCACCTGCCTGGGGGAGGCTTTGCTAATTACATCAGTCTGGAGAAAAAGTCCTCTGCAAACCTCGGGGGCTTCAACAGCTACAGCCTGCCCGGCAGTGCCAGGCAGTGCCCCCTCCTCTCCATGGCAGCTGGTGCTGGGGTGCCTGGCAGTGCCCCTCCATGGCAGCTGGTGCTGGGGTGCCTGGCAGTGCCCCTCCGTGGCAGCTGGTGCTGGGGTGCCTGGCAGTGCCCCTCCGTGGCAGCTGGTGCTGGGGTGCCTGGCAGTGCCCCTCCGTGGCAGCTGGTGCTGGGGTGCCTGGCAGTGCCCCTCCGTGGCAGCTGGTGCTGGGGTGCTCAGCTGTGCTCTGCCTCACCTGCTGAAGATGATGAGGATGTGTGGGATGTGGCAAAGTGGACTCTGGGGTGGCTCAGGGAGCTCTCCTGCCTGCCAGGGATGCCCACGGGCGTGAGGGGCACTGCTGCTTTCCCTGCAGCCCCACGGGTGCCTTCCAGCCTCTCTGCTGAGCAGCCAGACAGAGAGCAGAGGGGGCAGGCACCGAAGCTAATGGCAGTGACTCCTTTGTCCTCACAGCCCTTCAGCATTGCTGGAGCTGTGGGGGACACACTCCAGACGTGGCAGTGATCCTGAGCCACATCTTGGCTCCTGCTGCTCGGCTCCTGCCAAAAGTGCAGGAGTTGGACTTGCTTTGCAAGATCAACACCTGGGAAGCATCAGTTTGAGTAAGGCCAAGAAAGAGCCTGGCTCTTGGACTCTTGGCTGCTTGCTTTTTTTTTTTTTTTTTTTTTTTTTT
>VWZI01004356.1:865542-883177 GCA_013396835.1 Psilopogon haemacephalus
GGGTGTTTTTACGCCCAAAAAAACCACCAGGGGGGGGGGGGGGGGGGGCAAAGAAGCAAAACTTACCTGAGCTGACATCTTTGAGCCAGGTAGCCCAAGGTGAATTAAGAGAAAAGCCTTTGGCCCTTGGCTGTGTGCAGGCTGCACACAGGAGGTCGGAGCTGGAGCCCTGCTGTGCCTTGCTGCACAGTGCTGGTGCTGAGCATCCACTGCAGAGAGCTTGTTGGCTTTAAATGAGCCCTGAAATGCCCCAGTGCAGGAGACTCCTCAATTGTGTTGTGAGCAGAGAGCCTTCAATTGTCACCTGCTGACCCTGAAAACACCAGCTTTGCTCCCTGAAAGAAGCCTGCAGTGGAGCTGGAGGTGCTGCAGGGAGACAGCAGAGCCAGGAGAGCTCCTGGGTTAGCTTGGCAATGCTTGCAGAGAAGGCCTGGGCACAGCAGAGTGGACTGCAAGTGGTGGCTCTGCCCCTCTCTCCTGGCAGCCTGCTGGTGGCCCTGTCCTCAGGCTGCTGCAGCTTCCCCTGGGGAGCAGCCTCCCTTTGAAGGTGCAGCCCCAGCCAAGGAGCCCTCAGTCCTCTGCCCCCTTGGACTCAAAGTCTCTTTGCCTTGGTGCAGGCGCTCGGAGCCAGCCCCAGGTCCACTTCCAGAGGAGATCTGTCAAGCTGCCAGAGAACAGCAGCTACAGTGACCTGACAGCCTACCTGACTGCAGCCAGCTCGCCCTGGGAGGTGGACAGCTTCCCCTACCTGCAGGGGCTGGATGGCAATGGAACAGGTAAGCTGCTGCCTTGGCTCTGCTCTGCTTCCACCTTGCTCCAGGGAGTGGCTTTTGGCCCTGTCACTGCTCCCATCCCAGCACAGTCTCAGCAGGGTCAGCTGCCCAGCAGGCAAGAGAGCAAAGTCTGCTGGCCCTTAACAGCAAAGGTGAAGCACCAGAAGGACATAGGACTTCTGGAGGAGGCTACCAAGACGAGCAGAGGCTGCAGAACCTCCACTGTGGGGACAGACTGGGAGAGTTGGGACTGTGCAGCCTGGAGAGGAGAAGGCTTCAGGGAGAGCTCAGAGCAGCTTCCTGTACCTGAAGGGGCTGCAGGAGAGCTGGGGAAGGATTTTGGACAAGGGCTGGAAGTGACAGGATGAGGGAGAATGGCTTTGGGCTGGAGGAAGCTGGATTGAGATGAGCCATGAGGAAGCAATTCCTGTCCATGAAGACACTGGCACAGGCTGCCCAGGGAGGCTGTGGCTGCCTCCTCCTTGGAGGTACTCAGGGCCAGGCTGGATGAGGCCCTGAGCAAGCTGTGCTGGGGGAGGTGTCCCTGCCCATGCCCTGCAGGTCCTGGCAGGCTGCTGTGAGGTCCGCCTGGAGCCTTCTCCTCCTCAGGCTTCACACCTCCAGCCCCCTCAGCCTGTCCTTGCAGGACAGCTCTTAGCTGAGTGCCGTCAAGTGTGTTCTTCTTCTGCCTCCCTGGAGTCCATCCTTGTAGCCAAAGCAAGTCCAAGTTCCCCTCTCTGCAGCAAAGCACCAAGCTGGTTGATCCCCACCACTCCTGCTGGCTTGGAGCTGTTTGTTTCTTCATGAAGAGTCAGGTCTGAGTTACCTCTGATTTATTTTTAGAGATCTTTACAGGTCACCAGATGTCACAAATGACAAGCAATAAATGAAAGCTGACATTTATTGAGCCCATTCCCATTTACTGTGCCTGTGCCCTTATCAATTTTATGGCATGGGAGAGTTTCCTGAGCAGGGATTTTAATTTAGCTTCACAAGAGGAGAGAGAAACATTCATCTCTGGAATGAGCAGTGAGGAGCTGGGCAAGGTGGCAAGCTGAGGGCTGGAGCAGCTCTGTTCTGAGGACAGGCTGAGGGAGCTGGAGGTGTGCAGTCTCCAGAGGAGAAGGCTCCAGGCAGAGCTCACAGCAGCCTGCCAGGACCTGCAGGGGCTGCAAGCAGGCTGCAGAGGGACTGATCCCAAAGGGCTGCAGGGACAGGCCCAGGGCAATGGTTTGAAATGAGAGCAGAGCAGATTGAGCTTGGATGTGAGGAACAAGTTGTGCAGCAGGAGGCTGCTGCAACACTGCCACAGGCTGCCCAGGGAGGTGGTTGAGGCTGAAGTTGAGGCTGGAGCAGGCTGTGAGCAAGCTGCTGTGGTGGAGATGTCCCTGCTGAGTGCAGGGGGTTGGACTGGATGCACTTTGGAGCTCCTTTCCAACCCAGCCCATTCTGGGATTCTTCTTGCTCGTGGAATTTGTGGAGCCTCCAAGCCTGGCAGTGTTGAAGGCTGTTGAAGTGGATGAGGCCTTGAGCAGGTTGGGCTAGTGGGAGGTGTCCCTGCCCTTGGCAGGGGGTTGGGACCAGATGATCCTTAAGGCCTCTTCCAGCCCCATCCAGGCTGTGAGCCCATGGAGAACACAGAGCACAGAGCAGCCTCTGCCTGCTCTGGCTTCGGGTGCCAGGGAGGATGACTTCTGCTGTCCTTTGGGGGTACCCTTTGGTGCAGTGCTGTGGTGCTGGACCTCAGGAGCATGTGTGAGATGCTGGGAAGAGCTTGGTCACAGTGTCCATCCCTTCTGTTGGCAGGGAACAGCACCAGGTACGACCTGACCCCTGTCACCGCCGTCAGCGTCCACCTGCTGAGCAGCGACGGGACCCCGGTGCCTGTCAACGGCCCCATCTATGTCACAGTGCCTCTGCCACCCAACTCCAACCTCAAGCACAATGCCCACGTCCCAGCATGGAGGTTCGACCAGAAGTTTGGTAGGTAACCCTCGCTGGGCCTCCCCAGGTGGCCCTCACCGGGCTCAGGGCTCCCTGCAGCTGGCAGCAGTGAGCTCTGCTCCTGGAGGCTGCCACCAGGGGAGGGCAGGGGAAGGAGCCTGGAAGGCAGGCAGGAAGCACAAGGCAGGGAGTGCTTGGCAAGGACAGAAGGAGCCCTCGGTGTCAGCTGGCAGCTGCACCCAGTGCTGTGCAGTGCAGGCTGAGGTTTGCTGCTGGAGCTGCAGACTTGCAGCAATGAGGCATTCAGGCTCTCTGTGCTTCGGTCTTCATGGTGAGCTGCTGGGACCTGCTTTGCACTTTCAAAGTGCCAGGGGTGGAGGTGTCCATCAGCCTTGTCCTGGTGACTCCCCTCGCTGAGCCTGCTGAGGTGTGCAGCAGATGAAGGGAACCAGAGGTGAGGAAGGTGAGGAAGGTAGATGCCATGAGGAGGAAGCCAGAGCCAGAAGCGTGGATCTAGGCAGCAGCTGGTGAGGTTCTGCCCCTGCAGGGCAAACCTGAGCCAGTTTCTGATCACCTGCAGGAGCACAGCAACGAGCACAGATCCAGCAGGCAGAGGAAGGGAGCAGAAAAGGAGCTGCTGGGTTTGCTCCCTTCCTGCCTGTGTTTGCTGAGAGGGGCTTGACTCTCCAGGCAGCAGGGCTGGGAATCTGCTGGCAGGAGCTGGCTGCACTGGAGGGGAAAGCAGCAGCATTTAATGAAGAGTAAATTTAATCATGGTGTTCAATTGAGTAGCAGAAGAGAGGGGCAAAGAATGGATTCCCTGCCAGCCTGAGCCACTCTGGGATTTATTAATCTCACCAAATCACAGGGAAATATTTCTCAGCACCGTTTGCAGCCTCTTGTAGCAGAGGGGTCTGGAGTGGAGAGGTTGAACCTTTCTAAATCTGATGGTTTGAAAGCCTCTGATTGAAGCTTCCCCTGAGCTAGGAGCCATAATGCAGCCAGAGAGCAGCCTGACAGCCATGTCCAGCAGTCAAGCATGCCCCTTTGTGCTGCCACCACCCTCACACCCTGCCTGATGGAGGAGAAGCAGTGAGCAGCTTCTGCAACCTGTTGTTTGCCAGGATGTGAGCTTCTGGGCCTGGGGAGGTCACCTGCACTGCAATCACAGCTTGCTGGGCTGGAAGGGACCCCAGGGCCCACCTGCTGCAGCCTCTCTAGGTGCCAGTGCAGCTGACCTGAGCTGGCACAGCACCTGCCAGGCTGAGGCTGCCACTGCCCAGTGCAGGGCACTGCTCTGCTGCCTTTGGCAGAGGATTCCTGTGCCCAGTGGGGATCTCCCCAGCAGTAACCTGTCCCCACCCCTCTTGTCTTTCCCATGGGACTCCTTGGCAAAAGGGAGTCTCCATCCTCCTGGTAGCCTCCCTCTGTGCCCTGAGCCTTCTGTTCTCCAGGCTGAGCAGACCCAGCTCTCAGCCTCTCCTCACATGGCAGAGCTGCACAGAAGGTCCCAGGCCTCATACACATCTTCTGCCTTTCACTGTTTTTGTGCACCTGAGAAGTGGAGGTGCTGAGGAGAAGAAATTCCCTGCCCCACACAAGCTGGAGCTCAGTGCAATCAGAGGCAGAACATTTGGTTGTAGATGGTGCCCTGGAGATGTATTTGCTCCCCAGAGCTGATGGTGAGGCTATTCCTGTGGTGTGAGTTCCTTCACGACTGGATTTTGACTGCCTTGATCTCAGCTCTGGAGGCTCAGCACAGCCAGGAACAGAGCCTCCAGCTAACTGCTCTCCAAGCATTTCAGATTTTGTGTTGCCATAGAGATGGTAGCTACCAACCCCAGCTTTCACCATGTCTGATGTCTACACAATAGGTGCAGATAGAACTGCAGAGTAGTAGACAGAGACCTCAGCATTGAAAGGAACAGAAGCTCTTCCCCTGCTGCTGCCCACTGTAGCTCCCTGAGGTATGTTCTCAGTGCTGTGGTTCCTCTGCAGAGGTGTGGTGGGGCACAGGGAGCAGCTGTGCTGCTTGGCCAAGCTCTCTGCTGGCTTTGAACTGGATGTGGAGGTGAAGTGAATGTCCCTGCCCACGGCAGGAGGGCTGGAGCCAGATGAGCTTGAAGGTCCTTCCTAACCCCAAACATCCTCTGGCTCTCTGCAGGGATTGTTTTGTCCTAGCCCCATCTCATGGAGTTAGAATTGCAGCAAAGCAGGCACAGGGTGGCCTGGTGGTGGCAGTGAAGGGGAGCTCAGGGGAAGGGTGAAGGGGTGAGATGGTGAACAGTGAAGGGGAGCTCAGGGGAAGGGTGAAGGGGTGAGCTCTGGAGAGCACAGAAGGGGAGCTCAGTGGAGCACACTGAATGTGCAAGCTCAGGGCAGGGACATTTGTTTTTTGGCGTTGCCTAGCAACTCCAAACACAAAATTGAGATATTAACTTCAATAATGTGCATTTCCCCTCCCCCTGGGGGCAGGGGATGAGGAGAGGAAGTGTTGAAGAAGGAATTTTTTCCATTCCCAGTCTCAGTGGTGTTTAGGTTTGTAGGAAGGGAACAGAAGTGAGCCCAAAGCCCAGGCTGCTGTGGCAGGACTTGCAGTGCTGCCCCAGATTAGAGATGATTTTCAGCTGGAAGGAGTCTGCTAAGCAGCTTTCAGCTGGGAGGATGCAAAGCTTGGATTTGTGCCTGTCAGAGCATGCTTTAGGAAGTGATTGTCACCAACTCGCCCTTGAGGAACCCTCCCTCCAGTGTCTAAGTCGTTCACTTCAGTGTGTTTTGAGCACCCTTTGCTGTCCCACCCTGTCTGATCCCAACCTGTCTCATTCCTTCTGACACCCAGAGCTGCATTTCACCGTGCTGCAGAGATCTCTGCTGCAGGGACAGCTCTGCCCCTGCAGGGATCCCTCTTGGAAACAGCTCCACTGTTAAACAGGGGCTAAAAGAAGCTTCCTCTCCTTCCCCAAGCTCTTTGGTGATCCTGTGAATGACAAGCAATGGGTACAAAGGGGATGTCCATTTGCTTTGCTTGATTAAATCCTTTCTCGTGTCAGAGCTGTTGGATGGGAACAATTCCTGCAGCAGGCAGCACCTCAGTGCCCTTGTGACAGTGGTGTCCCAGGGGGCATCAAGAAGAGTGTGGCCAACAGGTCTAAGGAGGTTCTCTCTCCACTCTGCTTTGCCCTGCTGAGACCACCCCTGCAATACTGTGCCCAGTTCTGGGCTCCCCAGTTTGAGAGAGAGCCCAAGAGAGACTGTGAGGGTGACTCGGGGGGGAACATCTCTGCTGTGAAATAAAACTGAGAGCCCTGGGGCTGGGTAGTCTGGAGAGAGGAAGGCTGAGAGGGGACCTGATCAACATCTGTGGATATCTGAGGGGTGGGTGTCAGGGTGAGGGTGCCAGGCTCTGGGTACTGGTGCCCAGTGATAGGACAAGGAGCAAAGGGTACAGGCTGGAACCCAGGAGGTTCCACCTCAACACGAGGAGAAACTTCTCTGGTGTGAGAGTGCTGGAACCTGGAGCAAGCAGCCCAGAGAGGCTGTGGAGTCTCCTGCTCTGGAGAGATTCCAAACCCTCCTGGATGTGTTCCTGTGTGACCCAGCCCAGGTCACGCAGGCTTTGGCAGGGGAGGTTGGACTCAATTTCTGGAGGTCACTTCCAACCTCCACCATTCTATGATTCTGGTTCCTTGCTTGAGGTGAGGTTGGATCATCTCAGTGCCAAGAGGCCAAAGCAAGCAGAGTGTCACCAGCAGCAGTGTTCTGGGTGGTGCTGCTGCTGCTGGTTCTCTTACCTTGCCACGAAGTGGTGCTGGGTGGCTGCTTCGTGAGGTTTTTAAGAAGGGATTTGTTAAATGCTGCTCAGGGCCTGGCACAGGCTGCCCAGTTTGGTGCTGGGGTCACCAGCCCTGCAGGGGTTCCAGAATGGTGTGGCTGTGGCACTTGGGGCCATGGTGGGGTTGAAGGTTGGACTGGATGGTCTCAGAGGGCTCTTCCAAGCCCAGCAGTTCCATGGCTCTGTGAAAGGAGACAATTCCCAAACCCTCAGCACCACTCAGCATGGCTGTGGCGAGGAGAGAGTTAAGAAACCTCTTGGTTCTCCTCCTGCCATTAGTTAGAGCCAGGCAGGGGGCTCTAGCCAGGACCAGACAGCTCCTGTGAGTTGAGTCCTGGATCAGCATCTTGGCTGCAGGGAGAAAGGAGGAAGAGGAAGCCAATGTAAAGCTGCTCTGTGCTTGTGCAGGCTTCCAGGGAGCCACAGACACTCTGGGGGAGTTCCTGGCAGCCCGGCCCAGACCCTGCAGGGCTTCCAGACTGTGCTGAACTTGCTGCTGCTGCTCCAGAACAGGCCTTGAGAGGTGTGCTGAGGAGCTGCAGAGCCCCAGCTGCTCAGCCTGCTGCAGCCCCTGGCTCTGCTGCCTTCTCTTGGCAGCACAGCACTGAGCTCTGCTCCCTGGCCCCTGCCCACTGCTGCACCGTGCAAGGAGCTGCTCTGCACCGGGCTTGGGGGACTGTGCTGGCCACAGCAGCCTGGTGGGGATCAGGCAAGCTGGGCTGCACTTCCCCCTAGTGAGGGAAGCTCAGAATGAGGCCATGGTTGGGTGGGAGAAGCCCTCTGAGGTCAGGCAGCCAGCGAGCCGCTCAGGCTTGCCTGGAGTGCCATGGCCACACCATCCTGCAGCAGCTCCAGGGATGGGCACTCCTGCAGCTCTCTGGGCACTGCCTGACCACGCTGGCAGCAAAGACTTCTCTCCTGATGTCCACCCTGCGGCTGAGTTCCACGTGGCTGAGCAGCAGCCTCCATCAGCTTGCTTTCTGTGCAGGGAGGCTTTTCCCTCAGCCTTCTGGCAGCTGACAGGCAGAGGAGCTGCAAGGGTGTGCAGGAGGGGTGAGGCCTCTTTAACCACCGTTCTGCAGTGAGACTTCAGCACTGTTCTTCATCAGGCACTGGGAACCCGAGATGGGAAGGATTTATTGCCACTGTCCCCCCAGATGTATCAGCCCTGCTTAATGGTTTGTGTGTGCACACTGCTGCTGAGGAGGCTGCTGGTGGGGGCTGAAATGCCCAGAGCTTGAGAACCAAGGCTAGCTGAGAGGCACTCCCTGCAGGGGCTGAGGAGATCTCTGAGGTCCCTTCCAACCTGGGCCAGTCCATGCCGACCAGGCAGGACCTCTGCTCCCCAGCTGGGCACATCCCTAGCTCCTCTTGCTCCCTGCTTTTCCCTGCTCAGCAGAGGGAGGAGTGAGCACATCTCTAACACCTCCCTGCACCCTTCACATCCACAGGGACGTGGCTGAAGAGTAGCCTGGGCCTGGTACAGCAAGAAGGGAACCAGCTGACCTGGACCTACATCGCGCCTCAGCTGGGCTACTGGGTCGCAGCTATGTCCCCTGCCACCCCAGGTAAGGTAGGACTGAGTCCTGCTGCCAGCCAGGGCACTGAGGAGTTGGTCACTCACAGCTGGCATTTGTGTTTTGCAGAGTGACCTCACCTGAGATGCCAGAGCTTGGTCAGTAATGGACCAGTAGAAAGCAGAAGTGTGAAAGTAAAGGGTGAAAATCTCTCATGGGGGTGTGGGGGGGACAAGCCTGGTGCTCAAACTTGGACTCACCAGGGCCTGGCAGAGCCACTGCTAGGAAGTCAGAGGGGCTGCAGCACCAGTTGGTGTGCCAGCAGCTAGGGAGGGATGGTGGTGGTGTGGGTCAGAGACCTCTGCAAGGTGCCAGCCCATCTTTGAAGTTCATCAGCTGCGTGAGAAGGGCTTTAAGCTAGGAGAAGGGAGGTGCAGACTGAAACTCTTTCCAGTGAGGGTGGGGAGACATCAGAACAGGTTACCCAGGGGGGTCATGGTTGCCCCCTCCCTGCAGGTGTTCCAGGCTGGATGAGGCCCTGAGCAAGCTGTGTTGGTGGGAGGTGTCCCTGCCCATGGCAGGGGGTTGGGGCTGGATGAGCTTTAAGGTCCCTTCCAACCCATTCTGTGGATCCATGTTAGGAAGTTTCTGTGCAGGAGCTCCCAAAGCAATGGCTCCACCTAAGAGCAGCCCCTGCCTGGCTTGGCTGCTTCCCCAGGGCCTGACTGCTGCCTTTGCCTGTTGCCCTGGCACCACCTTGGTGACTGCTTCCTTCACTCTGCACATAACCCACATGGGGGTTAGCAGAGTGGCATCAGAGCTGAGCTGCCTGGGCACCACCTGCAAGCCTCTTGGCACAGCTTGGGCAATCCTGTGCCCTGCTGGGCCTGTGCAGATCACTCATCTTGCTGCGTCCTTGTAATGAGGTCCATGGCTGCTCTCAGCTCTTCAGCCACCAGCAGTCAGACAGCTCTGTCCATGGAAGCCAATCAGCCCAAACCTTCTCCTCCAGAGTTCCCTTCCCAGGTTTTCTGGGTGGGACAAGCAGAGCTGCAACCATTCTGGCCCTGGCTGTGCAAGCTCAGTTCTAGCCAAGCAACAGGAAGACTCCTTCTGAGGCCTGCTTGTAGATGCCATGAAGCTGCTTCATGCTCTGCAAGCCTTTGGCCCAAGGCTCTGTTAAAAGGGAGATATTCAGCTGCTGAGAGGCAGTGAGGAGCAGAGCTGAGTCCTTGGTGGACTTGCCCAAAGTCATCATCCTTCAAGGAGAAGCAACTTAGAGCCAGACTGGTCCCAGTGCAGCTGGGAGGACTGACACTGGTGGTGGACTTGTGCCTGGCACTGCAGGGTTAGAAGCCTCAGCAGGAGCAGGCCAGTTTGGCCCTGCAGCACCTTGTGTGGCACAGCTCCCACTTGTGTTTTCCCTGCCCTCCTTCCTGGGCTCCTACCATTTGTGGCACTGGGAAGCCCATTTCCAGGAGAACCTCCACTGACTGATTTCTTCTTGGCAGGAGCAGTTGGTGGTGCCCAGGTGCTGGCAGGAGAGAGGCTGTAGCTAGCCCAAGGGCAGCATTTCAGTGAGGCTGATGTCTTCTTCATGCCTTTATCTCCTCCTGGGATCCATACCTGAAAGAGTGGGCAAGAAGGAGCTCTGTGCTGCTAGCAGTGGCTCTGCAGACCCCTCTGGGCCCAGAGGTGGGGCTTGGCAGAGCTCACCACCATCACCGTGCCCGAGTTTGCTGTGCTCACAGCACACACAGCACACGCATGTCCCTCTCAGCTGTGCTGCCCCTTCCCACCTGCAGGTGGACGTTTGGGCCCTGGTTTCAAAGTGCTGATGAGGACTTTGCAAGCCAGCAGGGTTGCTGCTGCAGAGCAGATGCTGCCCACGCCTGCTGTCCTGCCTGTCAGTACACATCCCGAGCACTGCTGGGGTGACCAGGCTGTGCCACTGGTGGCCTGGGGTTTAAAGCTCCTGGGGACCTGCTTGGCTTGATCTAGGCTGCAGAGCACCAGCACTGTGCTGCAGTGCTGGAGCTGCTGTGGTGGCTTTGGTGTCTCCAGTGGAGAGAGCCTTGGTGCCCTGTCAGCAGCAGGAGCTCACTGGTGCATGCTCCCAGTGAAGCTCACCTGGACTTGCAGTCATGAACACCAGCACCTGCTTCCTCCACAGCCTGCTGCCTTCCCCAGAGCTGCTCTGCCCAGTGGCACCAGGGCTGTGAGGGCCACCTTGGTCACTTGGCACCCTGGAGATGAGGGCAGATGTGCCTCTCTCTGTCTGAGCGTTGTTGCTTCTCCTGCTCGCAGGTGGTTGCAGGTCTGAGTTCTCTTTTCTGGCTTCCCAGGTCCCGTTGTGACTCATGACATCAGCAGCTACCACACCATGTTCCTGCTGGCCATCCTGGGGGGCATGGCTCTCATCCTCCTCGTCTTGCTCTGTCTGCTTCTCTATTACTGCAGGTAAGATGTGGTGGGCAGGCACTGGCACAGGCTGCCCAGGGAGGCTGTGGCTGTCCCCTCCCTGGAGGTGCTCAGGGCCAGGCTGGATGAGGCCCTGAGCAAGCTGCTGCAGGAGGTGCCCCTGCCCGTGGCAGGGGTTGGGGCTGGCTTTTCCTTAAGGCCCTTTCCAAGCCAAACCAATGTGTGACTCCATGTGTAAGTGTTTACTCATGGGTGGGCTTGGATTCACCTTCCCCAGATGCTTGCTGCAGTAGCAGTTGGTCCTTCAGATGCTTCCCCACTGTCACAGGGTCTTTAGTTTTACCTTTTTTTGCTGGGATTGGCAGCGTTCAGTTGTTGGGTCGTGGAATCAGAGCTCATCCTCCCCCCAGTCACTGCTTGAGCATCTCCCAGCCAGGCTCCCCTGCTGCCTTTGCTCCTGCCATCACCGCTGGGCAACTTCTTCTTTTGCTGCCTTTTCCAGGAGGAAATGCCTGAGGCCTCGGCAGCACCACAAGAAGCTGCAGCTCTCCACAGCCCTGGACACGTCCAAGAAGGACCAGGCCACCTCCATGTCCCACATCAACCTGATCTTCTCGCGCCGCGAGTCGGAGTTCCCGGGGGGCTTGTCGGTGGGCAGCAACGGGCACGGCGACAGCTCGGGAGCCAAGGAGCTGCTGGGGGCCGTGCACATGGAGATGGCCTCGCCCGGCGGGGAGGCAGACATGCACACGCCCATGCTCAAGCACTCCTTCAGCACCTCGCAGGAGTTCAGCTCCCGAGAGGAGCTGCTGTCCGACAGGGAGCCGGAGAAGGGCAGGATGTCCCTGGAGGAGCTGACGCCCCGCGGGTCGCTGCGGAAGGGCTACCAGCAGCCCGTCGACGGCTTCCCCCTCAAGAGGAGGAAGTCCCCCGAGGCGGCCGAGGGCTACGAGTCCCCCGGCAAAGAGGAGTACCGGCGGAGCTACAACGCCGTGCTGGCCCAGCCCTTGTTCGAGAAGCAGGAGAGGGAGATCCAAGCGTCCACGAACCACGCGGCTGCGGGCAGCAAGTACAACGTGCAGGAGCAGCTGTACCCCCCGCCCGCCGCCCCCGAGAAGGAGCTGCTGGACTGCAGGCCTGCCGACTGCCTGATGTCTCGCTCGGTGGATCACCTGGAGAGGCCAACCTCGTTCCCTCGGCCGGGCCAGCTCATCTGCTGCAACTCCGTCGACCAGGTCAACGACAGCGTCTACAGGAAGGTGCTGCCCGCCCTGGTCATCCCGGGGCACTACATGAAGCTGCCGGGGGAGCATCCTTTCGTCAGCCAGCCGCTGGTGGTCCCTGCCGACCAGCAGATGGACATGGAGAGGCTGCAGGCCGAGCTGCCGAACCCCCACGCCCGGCTGTTCCCGCACCCCCCGCAGCAGCTGCAGCCCCAGCAGTTGGCCTCCCAGGCGGTGTCGCAGCAGCACCTGCAGGACGCGGGCGCGGCCGAGTGGAGCCAGCAGAGCGCGGCCATGTCCGAGTCCATCTCCATCCCTGCCTCCCTCAACGACGCCTCCCTGGCTCAGATGAACAGCGAGGTCCAGCTCCTGACGGAGAAGGCCCTGATGGAGCTGGGGGGCGGCAAGCCCCTGCCCCATCCCCGGGCGTGGTTCGTGTCTCTGGACGGGCGCTCCAACGCCCACGTCAGGCACTCCTACATCGACCTGCAGAGAGCCGGCAGGAACGGCAGCAACGACGCCAGCCTGGACTCCGGGGTGGACATGAACGAGCCCAAGTGCGGGCGGAAGGGCAGAGCGGAGCAGGCGCCTTCGGGGCAGGCGGCGGAGCCGCAGCAGCGCGGGGGGCAGGCGGCAGGCGCCGCAGCCTACACCCAGCTGGTCTACCTGGACGACCTGGACCAGAGCGGCAGCGAGTGCGGCACCGCCGGCTGCAGCCCCGAGGACAATGCCCTGCGCTGCCTGCTGGACGGCAGCGCCAAGAGGAGCGGCGCGCAGCTGCCCAGCCTCCAGGAGGAGAGCAGGACTGCGGACACCAAACCAGAGCCATTAACTAGTCCCGAGCGCGGAACCTCGGTCCGAGACGACGAGGAGGAGGACGAGGAGGAGGACGAGGAAGACGACCAAGGCGAAGATAAGAAGAGCCCTTGGCAGAAACGGGAGGAAAGGCCTCTCATGACTTTCAATCTTAAGTGAGCTGTCGCGAGAATCCTACCCTGCGGTGGAGGATCAAATTGCCAAATATTCTTTCTGTGGAAGTGCTTGAGTTTGATCTCTGATTTTATTTTTTTTAAACCGTTTTTGGGGTCGGTTTGGGTTTGGTTTCGTTTTCGGTTCGGTTGTTGTCGATGTGGAGAGAAAAAAGAGCAAAGGGGACCGTGGTGGCGAGCGACGTTTGAGAGAACTTCAGTGCATTACTGTGTACATGTTAGAGAAGAATTAAAATCATTCCTCTTGACCCCCTCCCCACCCCGGGCTGCCCTCCCCCGGCAGCCCAGCTGAGCAAAGAGTGTGATTGTGATTCCATATACTTGAGCTTGGGCATCCAGGACCTTCTTTGGGTTGCTTTCTGACCTCAAATCTCCTGGGGAGCTGGTGAAGCTTGTTGGGGGCTGGGTTTTTTTTTATCGTTTCCTAGGGCCAGCTTTCTGTCGACAATGCTACTCAGAGTACCTGAGGAACACTCCGGCGGCGTCCCAAACTGTGCATTACCTGGAGCAGAGGCTATGCATTGCTGCTTTTCCCTTTTGTTTTAAGGAAGGGTTTGCTTCTCTGATGCTTTTAATGGTTTGGGGGTTTTTTGGGGGGGGAGGTTGGGTGTTTTGGGTTTTGTTTTTTGGTTTTTTTTTTTATCGCTTTTTTTTTGGGGTGTTTTGGGTTTATTTGTTTTGTTTTTTTACCCCCTTCATTTTACAACTCGGTTGTAAACATTTTCCTGCCCTTTTGATTCTCAACTCCTCAGTGTTTGTTTTTATTTTTTATGGTGTAAAAGCTGCAGGAAACTTGAGTAGCATTCCCTTAGCATTGAAAGCCTTTTGATGAAACCAAACTGAACTTTTGTCTCCACTTTAAAGATTTCCTCCAATTCTGGTCCCCCCTTTACTCAAAGTGCCTTTTTTACAGTCACACTGAACACTCCCTCCTTTTGCTAACTCCTTTGCATTGGGATTTTATAAGCCCCCTGACCTCCTCTGCCTTCTTTGATTTCTTTGGAAGCTGCATGCCAAGAGTCCCATTTTGTGCTGAGCATTCCTCACTTCAGTGTATTCTGTAGCTATCATTGTATGTTGTGGAATTCTGTTTAGCCAGGATTAGACTTTAGGAGAGACATTTGGAAGGGCCCAGAGTAGCCAAGAGGATAGTTCCACTGACTGTATATATTTGCTAGTTCCCTCTGGAATCAGGAGCTGACCATGCTCATATAAAATGGGCTGCAGGCCGAGCAAGTGGACTTGAATGTGTCTAGAAAAAAAAATTAAATTGGGAAAGAAAGAAAGAAAGAAAGAAAAAGAGGAAAAAAAAAATCCCTCCTCCCCTCCAACCCTGTACTATCCAAAAGTGCCAGAATTGACTCTTCTGTGCTTTCTCCATACAGAGCTGCTTGGTTATCCAAAAATTATAACTGAAAATAAACTGAACAACAAAAGAGCATTGTGGGGTTGTTGACTGTGGGTGGTGATGATCACCTGTGCTGGACTCTCTTGTTTTGGGGTTCACTTCTGCTCCAGGGACTCGGGAGCACAGGGTCCTGCAGTGCTCAGCAGCTGCACTTCAGGGGCTGAGTGCAGGCTGGGAGAGTTGGAGCTGTGCAGCCTGCAGGAGAGAAGGCTGCAGGGAGAGCTCAGAGATGCATTTTGGTAGATGCAGGGGAGCTGCAGGCAGACTGGGGAGGGACTGCTCAGAAGGGGCTGTGGGGACAGGCTGAGGAGAGGCTTAGGCTGGAGATTAGGGAAAACTTCTTTACTTGAAAGGGCTCTCAGGATGCCCGGGGCAGAGGTGCAGTCACCTTCCCTGGAGGTGTTTAAGCAGGCAGTGGTTTAGTGGTGACCTTGCAGCGCTGGGCTGGGGGCTGGAGTGGCCTTTCCTTTTTCAACCAAAGGGATTCTGTGGCTCTCCTGTGAGCTTGCCCAGCCTGTCTCTGCCTGTCTGACATCAGCTCTGCCTTGGCTGTCACCTCCTGAGCCTCCATGGGCTGACACGAGGGTGAGGGGAGCAGAAGGTGGTAAGCACTTTCCTGCTTCTGAGCAGGGCTTTTCTTCTGAGAGCTGCACTGCTCCTGAGTCCATTGGAAGCAGCTGGGGGAGTGTGCACAGCTACTCACAGGCAGGAGTTGCAGACAGAGCCTGGTGCAGATGCTTCTCTCTCAGCATTCCCACAGCCAGCAGTGCCAAAGGGAAGGTCGCTGGGCACGGCTGACTGGAAGAACCAGCCCAGGAGCTCATAAAGGCTTCTATTAATTAACTTAATTGTCCTTGTGGGCTGCCATTGCAGGTCAAGGCCATGCTTGGTGCTGTTTTCTGCTGTGCCTATTCCACAGCATTTACTCAGACTTGCCAGGACCTGATGTCTGAACTTTGTGATTTAAATTTAAACTCTCATTTAAACCATTTGCAGTCACTGCAACATTTGGCAGAGGCTTTTCCCTGGCAAAAAAAAAAAAACAAAACCCTGTACAGTTCTGTAAAAATAGCCCAAAATTGCCTAGAAAGGGAAGAGTTAGTGCCTGAGTGTCCACATCTTCATGGGCAAGACATGGGCCTGTACTCAAGGTGGCTCAAAGCCTCTTAGAAGGCTGCTCCTGCCCTGAGCCAGAGTGGAGCTGGTTCTGCTCACTGCTGGCCCTGCCCTGCTCAGCTCGGGCTCTGCTCAGCTCGGGCTCTGCTCAGCTCGGGCTCTGCTCAGCTCAGGCTCTGCTCAGCTCGGCACATCCTGAGCTCAGGGCAGGGTGGCACAGCCAGGGGCTGCTGCTGGCAGGGAGAACACTGCTGGCTGCAGATCCTGCCCAGGGTTTCATGCAGACCAAGGGCACTGCTAAATCATGTGCCCCATTTTGGGGTGCAGAAAGACCTGAGGTCACCAGAGTCAAGCCTCTCTCTCCATGGCTGGTGTCCCAGGAGGGCTCTGTCCCTTCTGCCTTGAGTTTCTGAATCCAGCTCCTGGAGCCAATTCCCAGCTGCTGCTGAGTCCAGCCTGGGACTTCTGCCACAGCAGCAGTGGTGATGGTGAGCAGCTGGCATTGGGGGTTGGGTTCTGTATTGGTTTGTGTCTCTGTTTCATGAACTCTCCCTCATTCCCCTTTGAGAAAGGAGAGCGGCTCCTGGAGAGCCTCTGCCACTCACCCAGTGCCTAATCCTTGACACTGGCACAGGTTAGTTTGGTGCTGCCACAACAGCCCCAGGACTGCACCTGGTGTGGAGAGCAGATGAGAGGCAGAACCTGGAAGGGCAGGATGGGGAAGGCTGGGGGGCAGGAGGCTGCCGTTGATGGGTGCCCCTCGCCCCTGTTCCAGCGGAGGGAGCAGTGGGCAGAGCTGCAGCCGCAGCGCTTCCCTGCCCTGCCTGCATCCCTCCCTTCTAGCTGTTGCCATAAGCAACTGGCTGCTGTTGGGGCCACAGGTAGCAGCAAGCCTGGAGCCAGTGCTCCGGCGCTGAGGAGACCTCGGCGGTAACCAGCCAGGCGATGAATAATTCATGGCACTGATTCCGCCGTATCCCATTTGCTGTGAAGTGCCTCCTGATTAGCAGCCTCTTTCCCTTTGTTAGCCATCCCTTAGTTTCTGTGCTTGTTTCCCTCTCAGCTCCATCCCATCAAAGGCTTTGCTCTTCCCACCCCGCATCTGGGCAGAGGAGCTTTCCGTGGCTGGATCCCACCTGCACAGGCTCTTTCCCTGGTAAGTTTGCTGTGAACTACAGGAAGAGTCAGGGTCTAGGCTCCCTATCTCAGAATGGAGGGGTTGGAAGTGACCTCTGGAGATCCGAGCCCCCTGCCAGGGCAGGGTCACCCAGAGAAGGTCACACAGGAACAGGTGCAGGTGGGCCTGGAATGGCTCCAGAGATGCAGACTCCAGCACCTCTCCAGGGCTGCAGCAGCCTTGCATTGCAGCAGTTCCTCCTCCTGTTCAGATGAACTTCTGCTGTGCCAGTTTGTGCCCCTGGCACTGGCACCACTGAGCAGAGCCTGGTCCCATGCTGCTGCCCTTGCAGTATTGATCAGCACTGATCAGCTCCCCCTCAGGCTGCTCTTCTCCAGGCTCAGCAGCCCCAGGGCTCAGCCTGTCCCCATCACAGAGGTGTCCCAGGCCCCTCAGCATCCTTGTAGCCCCTTACTCCATTTACCTCAAAAAAGTAAGAGAAGCTGTGGTGCAGGGACAGCAAATGGCTCAGCCCCCAGTTTCTCCAGCAGTGATTCAGCCCAGCTGGTTAGTCACTGCCAGGCTGTTCTCCACTTTCTCCTACACATCGTTCGGAGAGGAACAAATCATTAGCAATTAGTGGATTAACTTCACCCCAGGCTCTGGGGCAGCTGCTCCCTGCTGGGGCTTGTGGCTGCAAATCGCTGGGCCTTGTGCCTCTGCTTGGAGCTTTCCTTTCTCCCCCACACCCCCAGCTGAGTGAAGGTCTCCTGCTGAAGGTCACAGGCTCAAAGATGTCAGGGGCTGAAAGGGACCCACAGAGCTCATTCAGTCCAACCCTCTGCCAGAGCAGGACCAGACAATCTAGCTCAGGGCACACAGCAACACATCCAGACAGAGTCTGCAAAGGCTCCAGACAAGGAGACTCCACAACCTCTCTGGGCAGCCTGTGCCACTGCTCTGGGACCCACACAGGCAAGAAGTTGCCTCTTGTCTTGAGCTGCAACCTCCTGTGCTGCAGCTTCCATCCATTGCTCCTTGGCCTATGGCAGGGAGCAGTGAGCAGAGCCTGTCCCCCCCCTCCTCACCTGCAGCCTTCAGAGATTGATCAACATTGATTCAATCCCCTCTCACCCTTCTTTCGTGCAGCCTAAGCAGCCCCAGGTCCCTCAGCCTCTCCTCCCCAGCCACTGCTGCAGTCCCCTCACCATCCTCACAGCCCTCCCCTGGACCCTCTCCAGCAGGTCCCTGTCCCTCTGCAACTGGGGAGCCCCAAACTGAAGGCAGTGCTCAAG
>VWZI01004357.1:24435-36948 GCA_013396835.1 Psilopogon haemacephalus
AATGTTGGCACTGGAGGGCAGGCACTGGAGGACTGGCAGTGGAGGGCTGGCTGTAAGCTCAAAGGGCTAGCAGTGGGCTGGAGGGTTGGCAGGAAGGCTGGCACTGGAGGGCTGTCAGCTCAAAGGAGTAGCAGTGGGCTGGAGGGTTGGCAGGAATGTTGGCACTGGAGGGCAGGCACTGGAGGACTGGCACTGGAGGGCTGTCAGCTCAAAGGAGTAGCAGTGGGCTGGAGGGTTGGCAGGAAGGCTGGCAGGAAGGCTGGCAGTGGGATGGAAGTTTGGCAGGAGGGCTGGCAGTGGGTTGGGAGGACCGGCAGGACTCCTGGCCTGTGCCCAGAATTCACAGTGCAGCACACAGCAGCAGCAGCAGCAGCAGCAGTGGTGTCAACACCCAGCAGGCAGCTCTGGGTTTGCCATTTCCATTTCCGTGCTGCCTCCCTTGTAACTGCAGAAGACAAAGTTAGGGCGCCAGAATCAACATCTCACCTAGAGCTGGAGGACTCCTTCAACCTGCTCCAGCCAGCCAAAAAATAGCTGAGCAGTGCCTCCTAATGCTTGTGCAAAGGTGATCCGACGGCTCCCACCACCATTTGCACCCTCTCTGAACCACGTGGTGGGGAAAAGAGGACTGCTGGGAGCCCATCCCAGCGTCCCAGACAGAATTTGGGTCCCCTTCAGGGAGTGCAGCTGTCGAGTTTGCAACAGCCTCGGTCTTGGAGCCGGCATTGAACGGGGAGAAGAGGGATTTGGGGAAGCAGCATGTCCTGGGACAGCAATCTTGGGATGCTGAGAGAAAAAAGGCACAGTAGCACAGCCTGAGGAGGAGGGGAAAGACTGCCCGAGTCAATGGTCGTTTCCTCAGAGAGATGAGATGTGCTCAGAGGGCTCAGTGGAGAGCTCAGGACAGTTGGGATCCAGAATTAGTGATCCCAAGTTTTCCTCCTGCCAAAGGAAAGGTGAACTGTTCAGGCACAGAAATAAGTTTGACTCCATCCCCAGCTCCATTCTAGAATCATAGAGAATTGTGTTGGGTGGAGAAGATCTCTAAGGTCATCCAGTCCAACCAGCAACCAGCACAGAGATAAATTTGACTCCATCCCAAGCTCCATTCTAGAATCAGAGAGGATTGTGTTGGGTGGAGAAGATACCTAAGGTCATCCAGTCCAACCAGCAACCAGCACAGAAATAAGTTCAACTCCATCCCCAGCTCCATTCTAGAATCACAGAGAATTGTGTTGGTTGGAGAAGATCTCTAAGGTCATCCAGTCCAACCAGCAACCAGCACAGAAATAAGTTCAACTCCATCCCCAGCTCCATTCTAGAATCACAGAGAATTGTGTTGGTTGGAGAAGATCTCTAAGGTCATCCAGTCCAACCAGCAACCAGCACAGAAATGAGTCTGACTCCATCCCCAGCCCCCCAGCTGGGGGTGTGCAGCCTGCAGAAAAGGAGGCTCAGGGCAGAGCTCATTGCTGTCTGCAGCTACCTAAAGGGAGGTTGTGGCCAAGTGGGGTTGGGCTCTGCTGCCAGGCACCCAGGGACAGAAGGAGGGCACACAACCTCGAGCTGTGGCAGGGCAGGTTCAGGCTGGATCTTAGGAGGAAGTTGTTGGCAGAGTGATTGGCATTGGAATGGGCTGCCCAGGGAGGTTGTGGAGTCCCCATCCCTGGAGGTGTTGAAGCAAAGCCTGGATGGGCACTGAGTGCCATTGGCTAGAGCTGGGTGCTAGGTTGGACTGGGTGAGCTTGGAGGTCTCTTTCAACCTGGCTGATTCTGTGATTCTTCCAATCATAGATATTCTTGCAATATCTGAAGGGGGCCTGCAAGAGGGCTGGGGAGGGATTATTGACAAGGTCTTGTTATGACAGGACGAGGAGGAATGGGTTTAAAGTGTCAGAGGGGAGATGGAAAGTGGATGTTAGGAGGAAGTTGTTTGCAGTGAGGGTGGTGAGACACTGGCACAGGTTGCCCAAAGAGGTTGTGAGCACAGAAGCACAAAATGTGATTAAAGATCACAACCTCCCTGGAGGTGTTCAAGGCCAGGTTGGATGAGTCCTTGAGTGACCTGTTCTAGTGGGAGGTGTCCCTACCTATGGCACAGGGGGGTTGGAACTGGCTGAGCTTGGAGATCCCTTCCAACCTAAACCATTCTATGCTTCTATGATTCTGTGATTCTAAGGCTGTTTTTCAAGCATTAGATAAGCAGTGAAAGAAGGCTGCAGGGACAAAAAGCTGAAGGACCACACTCATGGGAAGCAGATTTTGTGCCTCACCTCGTGGTGATCAACCAAAGCTGCTTCCACAGTCGACTCATCCAGCAAAGGGCCAAGAAATTAATTTCTCATGGCATCCTTCCTCCTTGCAACAGATGACAGTTTAGTCTCCTGGGGAGATAGCTCTGGAACACGTGAGAGAGCAGCCAGTCAGAGCTGTTACCTACCTTATGGAGAGCACTTCTGGTCTTTCTCCACCTTCAGCTCCATCACAATCCATCATGAGTCATGGCAGGAAAGCATTAGTGGATGCCATGAGGATGGAAAAGTCTCTGGGGCCTGAGAAATTCTCTCTCCCACCTGTTGCAGCCCCCCTGTTAGAATCACAGAATGGTTTAGGTTGGAAGAGACCTTAAAGATCATCCAGTTCCATCCCCCCTGTGCCATAGGCAGGGACACCTCCCACTAGAACAGGTCGCTCAAGGCCTCACCCAGGGTAATAGGAATTCAAAAGATGCTCTGAGTTTATTAAGGAAAGGTTTTGGCAAGGAATCACAGAATCATAGAAGCCTTGAATCAGTCAGGGTTAGAAGGGACCACCAGGATCAGCCAGTTCCAACCCCCCTGCCATGGACAGGCACACCCTACCCTAGATCAGGCTGGCCAGAGTTGTTTGGCTTGCAAAAGACCTCTAAGCTCATCCAATCCAACCAGCAACCCAACACCACCATGGCCATTAAAACATGTCCCCAGGTGCCATGGACACAGGTTTCTTGGACACCTCCAGGGATGAGGACTCCACTACCTACCTTGGGCAGCTTCTTCCAATCCCTGACCACTACAGCAGCAAAGAAATCTTTTCTTATCTCCAACCTAACCCTCTCCTGGTGCAATTTCAGGCCATTTCCTCTGCTTCTATCACCTGGTAGTAGGCAGAAGACACCAACCCCTACCTCACTACAACCTCCTTTTAGGTAGAGCAATGAGATCTGCCCTCAGCATCCTCTCCTCCAGGTTAAACACCCCCAGCTCCCTCAGCTGCTCTTGCCAAGCCCTGTTCTCCAGAACCTTCCTGAGCTTCATTTCCCTCTCTCTGGAACACCCTCCAGCCCCTCAGTGTAGAGAGTCCAAAGCAGGAAGCTGCACTGATGCTGGTAGAACTTGATCAGAGCCTGCAGGCTGTAGCTGCTGAGGAGCAGATGCCCATTTCTCAACTTCCACCAAGTCTCCTTCTGAGTGTTCTTTCAATATGCTGCAGCTTTAAAGCAGTCTAAAATAGGCATCTGGGGAGCTTGCTGGCACGAGGCAATTCTCAGCCAGAGAAACCAGGGAGGTGGAGAACATAGCTTAGGGAAATCTGATGGCTGCTGGAGCTGGAATCATAGCATCATAGAATCAGCCAGGTTGGAAGAGACCTCCAAGCTCATCCAGTCCAACCTAGAACCCAGCCCTAGCCAGTCAACCAGATCATGGGACTTAGTGCCCCATCCAGGGTGATCCTTGGCAATCCCTTTCTGGCTTTCTGGCATTGGACCTCACCCAGAGTAGTGCATCCAGTGCTGGAGCCCCTGGGACAAGAGGGATGTGGAGATGCTGGAGGTGTGCAGAGAAGGGCCCTGAGGATGCTGAGAGGGCTGCAGCAGCTCTGCTGTGAGCACAGCCTGAAAGAGTTGGGGCTGTGCAGGCTGGAGAAGAGGAGGCTCCCAGGGGACCTTCTTGTGGCCTTCCAGGATCTGAAGGGGACTACAGAAAATCTGGGGAGGGACTTTTGATGCTGTGAGGGAGTGAGAGGACTGGAGGGAATGGAGCAAAGCTGGAGGTGGGGAGATTTAGAGTGGAGGTGAGGAGGAAGTTGCTGAGCATGAGAGTGGTGAGAGGCTGGAATGGGTTGCCCCTGCAGGGAGGTGTTTGGGGCCAGATCCCTGGAGGTGTTTTTGGCCAGGCTGGCAGAGGCTGTGGGCAGCCTGCTCTAGGGTAGGGTGTCCCTGGGCATGGCAGGGGGGTTGGAACTGGCTGATCCTTTTGGTCCCTTCCAACCCTGACTGATTCTAGGATTCTATGACCTTCCAGATCTTACTAGATGTTTAATAACCATGTGAGGCTTCCCCTGAACCTCTTGTAAAGTTTTGCCACCGCTAATGTTCCATGAAGGGTAGAGGACAGCAGCAATTTGCCTCTGAGGAGGTCTAGGCTGGATGTTAGGAGGAAGTTCCTGGCAGAGAGAGTGATTGGCATTGGAATGGGCTGCCCAGGGAGGTGGTGGAGTCCCCATCCCTGGAGGTGTTGAAGCAAAGCCTGGATGGGCACTGAGTGCCATTGGCTAGGGCTGGGTGCTAGGCTGGACTGGATGAGCTTGGAGGTCTCTTCCAACCTGGCCTGTTCTATTCCCATTCTATTCTGTTTTCTATTCTATTCTATTCTATTCTATTCTATTCTATTCTATTCTATTCTATTCTATTCTATTCTATTCTATTCTATTCTATTCTATTTTCTATTCTATTCCATTCTATTTTATATTCTATCCTGTTCTATTTTCTATTCTTCTCTTTCCTCTCTATTCTACTCTAGTCTAATCTATTTTGAATTCTACTCTATTCTGATCTATTTTCTATTCTATTCTATTCTATTCTACTCTATTTTCTATTCTACTCTATTCTAATCTATTTTGTATTTTTTTCTATTTTCTATTCTACTCTTTTCTCTCTATTCTACTCTAGTCTAATCTATTTTCAGTCCTACTCTATTCTTATCTATTTTCTATTCTATTCTATTCTACTCTATTTTCTATTCTACTCTATTCTAATCTATTTTGTATTTTTTTCTATTTTCTATTCTACTCTTTTCTCTCTATTCTACTCTAGTCTAATCTATTTTCAGTCCTACTCTATTCTTATCTATTTTCTATTCTATTCTATTCTACTCTATTTTCTATTCTACTCTATTCTAATCTATTTTGTATTTTTTTCTATTTTCTATTCTACTCTTTTCTCTCTATTCTACTCTAGTCTAATCTATTTTCAGTCCTACTCTATTCTTATCTATTTTCTATTCTATTCTATTCTACTCTATTTTCTATTCTACTCTATTCTAATCTATTTTGTATTTTTTTCTATTTTCTATTCTACTCTTTTCTCTCTATTCTACTCTAGTCTAATCTATTTTCAGTCCTACTCTATTCTTATCTATTTTCTATTCTATTCTATTCTACTCTATTTTCTATTCTACTCTATTCTAATCTATTTTGTATTCTATTCCATTCTATTCTATTCTAATCTATTTTCTATTCTATTCTATTTAATTCCATTCTATTCTATTCTATTCTATTCTATTCTATTCTATTCTATTCTATTCTATTCTATTCTATTCTATTCTATTCTATTCTATTCTATTCTATTCTATTCTGCTCTAATCTATTTTCTATTGTATTCTCTTTTATCTATTTTTTTTTGTGTGTGGGGTGGGGGGTGGTGTGGAGGGTTGTTAAGTGATGGATTTTTATTCCCATGTGTGACAAGAGTGGGCTGATTCATCTGGGGTTGCACTCCAAAATGCTGCATCTGCCCCTGGGAAAGGACCTCCACGTGTGATCTGGCGAGTGGTGGAGTTTGCTCAGGCCAGGGAGACCTGCTGGAGAGCCCTGGTGGCATGCCTCTGCTTCCTTCTATGGTGAGGGAGGTTGCAGGGATGAATGATGCCCATCCAACTGTTCCTGGCGTTCAGTCAGGGAGAGACCAGAGTATATCTTGGAACAGGCAAACTGGCCTGCTCCCAAGCCTCCAGTTTGCATGTAACCGTGGTACAGCCTGCTCTGGTGGTTTCTAATGGGGGTTGTCTTCAGTAGTGTTAAGCTCAGTTTACCCAAGTACTTTGTGCTGTGCCTGAAGTGCTAAAACCCTAAGCTCAGAAGGAGAGTTTCACCTGGCAGGACAGTTTCGTTGGCACATGTAGTCCAGAAAGCCAACCACAGCCTGACCAAGTGCGAGGTCCTGCAGCTGGATTGAGGCAATGACAAGCACCAATCCAGGCTGGGCAGTGCCTGGCTGGAGAGCAGCCCTGAGGAGAGGGACTTGGGGGTGCTGGTGGAGGAGAAGCTGAAGATGAGGCAGCAGTGTGCACTTGCAGGGCAGAAAGGCAAGCAGAGGCTGGGCTGCATTGGGAGCAGTGTGGGCAGCAGGGCCAGGGAGGTGATTGTGCCCCTCTGCTGTGCTCTGCTGAGAGCCCACCTGGAGTAGTGCATCCAGTGCTGGAGCCCCTGGGACAAGAGGGATGTGGAGATGCTGGAGGTGTGCAGAGAAGGGCCCCGAGGATGCTCAGAGGGCTGCAGCAGCTCTGCTGTGAGCACAGCCTGAAAGAGTTGGGGCTGTGCAGGCTGGAGAAGAGGAGGCTCCCAGGTGACCTTCTTGTGGCCTTGCAGGATCTGAAGGGGGCTACAGAAAAGCTGGGGAGGGACTTTTGAGGATGTCAGGGAGGGACAGGACTGGGGGGAATGGAGCAAAGCTGGAGGTGGGGAGATTCAGAGTGGAGGTGAGGAGGAAGTTGTTGAGCATGAGAGTGGTGAGAGGCTGGAATGGGTTGCCCCTGCAGGAAGGTGTTTGGGGCCAGATCCCTGGAAGTGTTTTTGGCCAGGCTGGCAGAGGCTGTGGGCAGCCTGCTCTAGGGTAGGGTGTCCCTGGGCATGGCAGGGGGGTTGGAACTGCCTGCTCCTTGTGGTCCCTTCCCACCCTGACTTGTGATATGATTCTATGATTCCACGATTCTTTGTTTCATGATTCCATGATTCTATGATTCCATAATTCCACGAGTCTTTATTTTATGATTCCATGATTCTGTGATTCTATGATTCTGATTCTATGATTCTATGTTTCTATGACTCTGTTTCTATGATTCCATGATTCTCTGATTCTAGGTTTCCATGATTCTATGATTCAATGATTCTGATTCTATGTTTCTATGATTCTATGTTTCTATGATTCTATGTTTCAATGTTTCTATGATTCTAAGTTCCTGACCCCTGCTCCTCTGTGGGATTGTTGGCTTAGGAGTTGACTCACCTCCTGGCTGCAAACCTCCTTTTCATTTGCAGCCCAGTGCCTTGGCTGTTAATTCCCACACGTTTGTTCTTGGGCCAGAGCTATCCTTCACCATAAATAGTTCTTTCCCTTCCCTTACCCTACCACTTTTTGATCCTCTTGCCCAAACTGCTGGCAACAGGTACATGAACAAACAGAAAATAAAAAGAGAGGCAGAGCATGGGCTCAAGCCCTGGCATGCAGCTGTCTCTGCAGTTTCATTTTTATCACTCATTTTGGCACAGCTTTGGGCTGGCCAAAAGATGTTCTCCAAGCCTGAGGAAGACTACAAGCCAAGACCTGTTCCCAGCACTCATTTCCCCCTCCACACACACACACACACACACACAGAGAGCCTGTTCAGGGCAAGGAAGAGAGTTTTGCTGCATGGATGCAAACCACTCTCTGCCTCTCATCCTTGGGGCCAGAGGATGGGTCAAGGCTTAAAGCTGTGGTTTTGATTGCCTCCTTTTTAAATGCACACACACACACACACACACTAAAAATAGTGTTGGCAAATGAGGCTTGGAAGGGAGGGGTGGGGGGGGGAGGGAAAGAGAATTAAGTTTGGTGGCAGAGGTATTCAGGAAAAGCCCAGCCACAGCACCTGTGCAGCTGAAGTCAGCTTTCCTGCTGGAATTTGCTGCTTTTTGAGGTTTGGAAATGCAATCAAAGCATTCTAGTAACATAAAGAGAAAGGAAGGGGGAGGGGAAAGAGAGCCAAGCAGAGGCTGGGCTGCAGCAGGAGCAGTGTGGGCAGCAGGGCCAGGGAGGTGATTCTCCTCCTCTGCTGTGCTCTGCTGAGAGCCCACCTGGAGTAGTGCATCCAGTGCTGGAGCCCCTGGGACAAGAGGGATGTGGAGATGCTGGAGGTGTGCAGAGAAGGGCCCCGAGGATGCTGAGAGGGCTGCAGCAGCTCTGCTGTGAGCACAGCCTGAAAGAGTTGGGGCTGTGCAGGCTGGAGAAGAGGAGGCTCCCAGGGGACCTTCTTGTGGCCTTCCAGCATCTGAAGGGGACCTACAGAAAAGCTGGGGAGGGACTTTAGAGACTATCAGGGAGTGCCAGGACTAGGGGGAAATGGAGCAAAGCTGGAGGTGGGGAGATTGAGGCTGGAGGTGAGGAGGAAGTTCCTGAGCATGAGAGTGGTGAGAGGCTGGAATGGGTTGCCCCTGCAGGGAGGTGTTTGGGGCCAGATCCCTGGAGGTGTTTTTGGCCAGGCTGGCAGAGGCTGTGGGCAGCCTGCTCTAGGGTAGGGTGTCCCTGGACATGGCAGGGGGGTTGGAACTGGCCGATCCTTGTGGTCCCTTCCAACCCTGACTGATTCTATGATTAAATTGCCTCATGCTAAAATATTCTGTCCTCCTCTAGGAGGTCTTCTGCTTTTTGTTGGAGTGAGACCCTTTCCCATATGGGGAGTGTTGCACAGGAACAGGTTGCCCAGGGAGGTTGTGGCTCCTCCCTCCCTGGAGGTGTTCAAGGGCAGGTTGGATGAGGCTTTGAGCGACCTGTTCTAGTGAGAGATGTCCCTGTCTATGGCACAGGGGGGTAGGAACTGGATGATCTTTGAGGTTCATAGAATTATAGAATCAGTAATGATTTTAATCACAGAATCACAGAATCAGAGAATCACAGAATCATGGAATCACAGAATCATGGAATCATAGAATCAGTCAGGGTTGGAAGGGACCACAAGGACCAGCCAGTCCCAACCCCCTGCCATGCCCAGGGACACCCTACCCTAGAGCAGGCTGCCTACAGCCGCTGCCAGCCTGGCTAAAAACCCCTCCAGGGATTTGGCCCCAAACACCTCCCTGCAGGGGCAACCCATTCCAGCCTCTCACCACTCTCATGCTCAACAACTTCTTCCTAATATCCAGTCTGAATCTACCCAGCTCTGTTCCATTCCCCCAAGTCCTGTCACTCCCTGACAGCCTAGAAAGTCCCTCTCCAGCTTTTTTTAGGCCCCCTTAAGATTCTGAAAGGTGACAATAAGGTCATCTCCCAGCACCAGAGTTCCTGCCTGCATCAAGCAGAGAGATCCAACTGAAGCAAATGCAGAATGTGAGTCCTATAGCACTAAAATCAGACTGCCTTAAACACCTCCAGGGATGAGGCTACCACCACCTCCCCTGTCAACCCCTTCCAGGCTCTCACCACCCTCATGCTGAAGTTCCTTCCTATCCAAACCATTCTATTAGTCTATGAATCTATTTTCCTATTAAAAGGCCCTGAAAGAGATTAAATGATTAAGCTACAGGAAAGCCAAGCAGATATGTCTTGGATAGATAACAAATGAAGGAGCACCAAAAATAGTCCCAAGTCCTCTTTTATCATTCCTGGAACAATTAAAGAACATCAGGTAACCAAATGATGTTGACAGGCAGGTTTATTGAAAATAAAAAAGGCCTTGAGAAATAGGACCTGGGGGTCTGGGCTGATGCAAAGCTGAAGATGAGGCTGCAGTGTGAGTGCAGCCCAGACAGCAACTGTGTGCTGGGCTGCAGCAAGAGCAGCTGTGGGCAGCAGGGCAAGGGAGGGGATTGTGCCCCTTGGCTCTGCTCTCCTCACACCCCACCTGCAGCACTGTCTGCAGCTCTGCAGCCCCCAGCACAAGCAGCACATGCAAGTGGTGGAGCCAGTGCAGAGGAGGCCACCAAGATGCAGCTGAGAGGGCTGCAGCAGCTCTGCTGTGAGGACAGGCTGAGAGAGTTGGGGCTGTGCAGGCTGGAGAAGAGAAGGCTGCCAGGAGACCTCATAGTAGCCTTCCAGTATCTGAAGGTGGCTCCAGGAAGGCTGGGGAGGAACTCTTGACATGGTCTGGTAATGAGAGGATATGGGGGAATGGGTTTAAAGTGTCAGAGGGGAGATTGAAAGTGGATGTTAGGAGGAAGTTGTTTGCAGTGAGGGTGGTGAGACACTGGCACAGGTTGCCCAGGGAGGTTGTGGAGCACAGAAGCACAGAATGGGATTGAAGATCCCATTCTGTGTTTCTTTGCACCACAACGTCACTGGAGGTGTTCAAGGCCAGGTTGGATGAGGCCTTGAGCAACCTGTTCTAGCAGGAGGTGTCTCTGCCTATGGCACAGGGGGGTTGGAACTGGATGAGCTTTGAGGTCTCTTCCAACCTAAACCATTCTGTGATTCTGTGACCTACCAGGGCAGCCTATTCCAGCTTTGACATAGCTTACTCTGGGAAAATTAGACTGAAGGAATAGAATCAGAGAATTGCTTTGTGTGTAAAGTGTTCTAAGATCACCATGTCCAAGCATCAAGCCAACACCACCATGGCCACAAGTGCCATGGCCACCAGTTTTCTAAACACCTGCAGAGATGAGGACTCCACCATCTCCCTGGGCAGCTTCTTCCAATCCCTGACCACTCTTGCGCCAAATACATTTTTCCTCATCTCCAACCTAACCCTTGCCTGGCACAATTTCAGGTCATTTCATAGAACCAGGCAGGTTGGAAGTGACTTCCAAGCTCATCCAGCCCAACCTAGCACCCAGCCCTAGCCAATGGCACTCAGTGCCCATCCAGGCTTTGCTTCAACACCTCCAGGGATGGGGACTCCACCACCTCCCTGGGCAGCCCATTCCAATGCCAATCACTCTCTCTGCCAGGAACTTCCTCCTAACATCCAGCCTGAACCTCCCCTGGCACAGCTTGAGCTTGTGTCCCCTCCTTCTGTCCCTGGGTGCCTGGCAGCAGAGCCCAACCCCACCTGGCTACAACCTCCCTCCAGGGAGCTGCAGAGAGCAATGAGCTCTGCCCTGAGCCTCCTCTTCTGCAGGCTGCACACCCCCAGCTCCCTCAGCCTCTCCTCTTGGGGCTGTGCTCCAGGCCCCTCCCCAGCCTTGCTGCCCTTCTCTCAACACCTTCCAGCACCTCAACATCTGTCTTGAATGGAGGCAACCAGAACTGGACACAGCACTCAAGGTGTGTGCTGAGCAGTGCTGAGCACAGGGGCACAAGAACCTCCCTGCTCCTGCTGCCCACACTGCTCCTGCTCCAGCCCAGGATGCCATTGGCTCTGCTGCCCACCTGGGCACACTGCTGGCTCCTCTTCAGCTCCTATCTGCCAGCACCCCCAGGTCCCTCTGTGCCTGGCTGCTCTCAGCCACTCTGTCCCCAGCCTGTAGCACTGCCTGGGGTTATTGTGGCCAAAGTGTAGAACCCTGCACTTAGCCTTGTTCAGTCTCATCCCATTGGCCTCTGCCCACCCATCCAGCCTGGCCAGGTCCCTCTGCAGATCCCTCTTACCCTCCAACAGATCCATACCTGCTCCTAGCTTGTTGTCATCTGTAAACTTAGTGATGCTGGACTCAATCCCCTCCTCCAGGTCATCAGTAAAGATACTGCTTAGTGCTTTCAGGGCTCAGTGTTGACCCTTTGGGTCTCTCCTTCTATCAGCTGCACCAAGTGAGCAGAGCCCAACCCCCAGCTCACTGCAGGCTCCTTTCTGGCAGGAGAAGAAGGCATCTTAGTTCTGAAGGACAGGCACCAAGTTTATGCAGTGATGCAGACAGCACACTCCAGGCTGCTCCTGGCAGGGATGTGGTTAAACTTGACAGGAGCCAGCTGCTCAAAACTGCCACCGAGGAGTTCTGCCACCCCTCCTGCCAGCCTTTCCCCAGGAGCTTTGGCTTGCAGTGCTCCTGCAGCCCTCCCTCCTCCTCTGCCAGGCTGAGCCTTGGCTGTCCTCTCTTCCCTGGCCCATCCATTTGTCCCTCCAGAAGAAGAAGTTTATCCTTGCCAATTTTTTTCCTCCTGGCCCTGGAGCTGGTTGCTGTTCTCCTTGGCAGCTTCTGATCCTGCAGCTCTCCAGCTGTACGCCACAGCTAGTGACAAACAGACAGCTCTGAGCTGCCTGCTTCAGCTTCTCCAACACATTTCCTTTCTTGACACATTCGTTTTCTCTGTCAAACCACATGTTCAGCCCAGCAATAAAATCATAGATGAATAGAATCAGTCAGGGTTGGAAGGGACCACAAGGATCAGCCAGTTCCAACCCCCCTGCCATGCCCAGGGACACCCTACCCTAGAGCAGGCTTTGGTGCTCCACAACCTCCCTGGGCAACCTATGCCAGTGTCTCACCACCCTCACTGCAAAGAACTTCTTCCTAACATGAACTTAAAATCTCCCCTCTGGCAGTTTAAGCCCATTCCTTCTCATCCTAATCTTGTTACAAGACCTTGTCAATAGTATCATTGAATCCTAGAATCAGTCAGGG
>VWZI01004358.1:0-81464 GCA_013396835.1 Psilopogon haemacephalus
AGGAGGAGCCAGGGAACTACAGGCCAGTCAGTCTCACCTCTGTGCAGGGTAAGATCATAGAGCAGATCCTCCTGGAGGCACTACCGAGACAGGAGAATAGTGAAGAGGTGATTTGGTCCAATCAGCATGGCTTCACCAAGGGCAGATCCTGCCTGACAAACCTGGTGGCCTTCTATGAACAGGTCACAACATTAATAGACAAGGGGCGAGCAACTGATGTCATTTACCTGGACCTGAGCAAAGCCTTTGACACTGTCCTGCACCACATCCTGGTCTCCAAGCTGGTGAAACATGAGTCTGATGGGCAGACCATCAGATGGATAAAGAACTGGCTTGATTGCCACACCCAAAGAGTGGCTGTCAATGGGTCCATATTTAAGTGGAGGCCAGTGACAAGCGAAGTCCCTCAGGGATAAGTCCTGGGACCAGACTTGTTCAACATCTTTGTGGGTGACATGGACAGAGGCATTGAGTTCACCCTCAGCAAGTTTGCTGATGACACCAAGCTGTGTGGTACAGCAGACATGCTGGAGGGCAGGGATGCCATCCAGAGGGACCTGGACAGGCTGGAGAGGTGGGCACAAGCCAACCTCATGAGGTTCAACAGGGCCAAGTGCAAGGTCTTGCATCTGGGTCGAGGCAATCCCAGGCACAAATACAGGCTGGGCAGTGACTGGCTGAAGAGCAGCCCTGAGGAGAGGGACTTTGGGGTGCTGGTGGATGAGAAGCTCAACATGAGTCAGCAGTGTGCACTTGCAGCCCAGAAAGCCAACCAGATCTTGGACTGCATCAGGAGAAGTGTGGCCAGCAGGTTGAGGGAGGTGATTCTGCCCCTCTACTCCACTCTGGTGAGACCCCACCTGGAGTACTGCATCAAGTCCTGGCGCCCCTATTACAAGAGGGATGTGGACATGCTGGAGCGTGTTCAGAGAAGGGCCACAAGGATGATCAGAGGGCTGCAGTACCTCTGCTATGAGGACAGACTGAAAGAGTTGGGGCTGTTCAGTTCGGGGAAGAGGAGGCTCCCAGGCGACCTTACTGTGGCCTTCCAGTATCTGAAGGGGGCCTACAAAAAATCTCGGGAGGAACATTCTAGGATATCAGGCAGTGACAGGACTAGGGGGAATAGAGCAAAGTTGGAGGTGGGGAGATTCAGATATGATGTGAGGAGTAAGTTCTTCACCACGAGATAGGTGAGAGCCTGGAATGTGCTGCCCAGGGGAGTGGTTGGGGCCACATCCCTTTAGATGTTTAAGGCCAGGCTGGAAGAGGCTGCGGGCAGCCTGATCTAGGCCAGAGTGTCCCTGCCCCTGGCAGGGGGAGTTGAAACTAGACAATCCTTGTGGTCCCTTACAATTCTGACTGATTCTATAATAAAAGGCAATTTTGAAGCTATAAACACAAATTCAAATTACCTTATCTTCAGTAAAATAATCTTAATCCTTCTGACTGATTTTTATCTCAAATGTCATGAGCTGGCTTTACATCTTTTTGCCTGCCAAGACCCTCTAATATATCAAATTTTCTGGAGATATACATTTAGTGATGATTCATCAGAGACTGTAACATTACTTCTGTAGTACATAAATGAAGCAAGTGTTTTTGAGAACTAAAAGAACTGTGTTCTAGAAAATAACAAAGTAAATTTTCATAGATTTATAGAACGGTGTGGGTTGGAAGGGAACTTAAAGATCATCCAGTTCAAATCCCCTTCTGCCACAGGCAAGGACACCTTCCACTAGACCAGCTTGCTCAAGGCCTCATCCAACTTGCCTTGAACACCTCCAGAGAGAGGCCATTCACCACCTTTCCTGGGTAAGCTGTTCCAGTGTCTCACCACATTCACTGTCAATTTCTTCCAACATCCAGTCTAAATCTCTCCTCTTTCAGTTGCAGTCTGTTACCTCTCACCCTATCACTACAAGCCCTTGTAAAGTCACTTCCCAGCTTTCTTCTAGGTCCCACTCAGGGGTACTGGATGTACCTGAGTGTATAGGACACGAGTTTCAGCAACAAAAATAGCAGGGATGAAGTAAACAAGGGAAGTTTTCTTCCAGTAGCTGTAAGGCAGCAGCAACAGTGCCATGATTTCTGAGCTATTTAAAATTATCTTCTCTGCATCTTCAGGTCATTTTCTTTTATCCTTTATTACTTAGAAAGATATGTATACTGAAAGGAATTGAATACACTAAGGCATAAAGCTGCAGATCTTAGACTTTTACAGAAAACCACAGAAGCCTAGCTGATAACACCTGACGTTGTATGGACTTGTCATGGAAGCACTCACAAAACAGCAACCAACAGTGCTCCAACCTACATTTTAATCCTAAACTTCAGGGAACATTCTTTCTTGAACAGAATGTTCCTGCACTCACTCAAAGGGGAAGCCTCCCACTCAAGGGTGCCCAAAATATGCACTCACCCAAGGTGAGGTGAGGTGAGAATTCCCTCAATCCATGGAATTATCCTTAGATTGTATCCCTTTCTAAGAAGAGAGCATCCAACTGCCAGGCCACTTACTGCATGGAAACCAACTCAAAATTTCTCTGTAGTAAAATACCACTGGCAAATACCACTGTCAGCAAAGGGAACACAAATTGTAAGAGATACTTATTTTCAGATTTCTAACAGCACAGCTGGTGATGTTGGTAAACACTAAAAGCTAGCAAGCATATTTCAATTAAAAAATAATTATAACTTTGGTTATAACAGATCAAGGCAAAATGTATGAAAATATTCCCTGTGTGATCTTTTTAAAACAACATTGAGTCAGGATAGAATATATCTCTCCAAGTATTTCTGCATTGCTTAGTAATGGTCTTGCTAACATAGTGACATATACAGCATTGTTTAGAAAGAAAAAGTCTGCTTACTGAAGCTTCTTAGATAATAACTTCAACAGCTCTGCTTGTCAATACAGATCACAGTGCAAGCAAGGGTAGGTTTTGCTTAGGAAGAATTTTCATACTGATCCAATACTTTTTTTTTTTTTTTTCCCCTCTAAGTTTCTTTATGAAAACACCTTGCTGCCCTTATTGCTGCACATTTCCAATCTTTGCATGGTCTCTGGAACTGGTGACCGCAATTAGGCAAGCTCTCTGTTCAGACCAAACTACCTTGCTAGTGGCCTATCTAAATCCAAATTCATACCTGGATTATACCTACATACCTACAGTCACAGTCCTCAAAGAAAGTTCCCTTGGAGCTAGCAATCAGTTATGCTATTACATACATATTCGTAAAGAATACTTTTGTGCTTCTTACTTTTGTAGTTCAAGACTTACATGTAGAGTAGGTAGACCTGAAAGCTATATCCAGGAGTACATTTTTATGCATATGCCTCATTTTTCTGTTGAAATGCAGCTGCAATTCTGACAGCTCACAGGAGAAAGAATTAAGGTCCCCATGTTGACCTTCATGAAAGGTGTGTGTGCCAATCATTTGTTCAGTCTGTCCAGGTCCCTCTGAATGGCAGTGTAATCATACAGTGTTTCAGCTGCTCCTTCCAGTTCTGTACCAGATTTGTGCAGATTTCTGGATCCAGATTTGTGCAGCCTGCACTGTCATACAGGTTGTTAACAAAGATGTTAATTAGTGCTGGCCCCAGTATGAAAGCCCAGGGAGCTCTTGTGTTTTGCCTCCAACTGGACTATGTGCTGCTGATCACAATCTTCTGGGACTGACAGCTCAGCCAGGTTTCAACCCACCTCACTGTGCACTTAACTGACACACAATTCCTCAGTTACCTGTGGGATGTTATCAGAGGTAATTGACAGTGATGGAGAGATGGGATGCTACTTGATGCAAGTAAGGTGTTCGTTTACTGTGTGCAAAGTACCAGCTTATATATTCTAAAAACCAACACTTGTACATTGTGTCAAATAATATTTGGTTAGTGCAACTGTGTACAGCAGTGATTGGCTAGCAACACTTGATCGGGACACAACTCCTTATTCAGGCAAAGCTTACATTCTTTTTACTTGGCACTGCTTAGCTCCCAGACAGTAGCTATCGCTAACAAAAACATCTGCCAAGGTTCTCCTCTTTGCGTCTCTTTAGACCTTTAGCTGTATCTATCTGTGCCTACCAGTAGCTTTACACTAGTTCAGGATTCTGTACCCATGGCTTTTGTCCCACTAAAGTCAAAATATCCCTGCCCACCAGTCTCTTAGTACTCTGAGCAAAGGCTAACAAAGGAATTCCCTACAGTAATATCAAGCCTTGCTAAAGATGATGCCAACATCTACCACTCTACCCTTAACCACCAAGCTGGTTGTCTCATTGTAGAAGACCATTGGGTTCATAAAACATGATTTCTCTTTTGTAAATCAAGGCCAAGTCCCAATCACCTTCTTTGTCTTTCACTTATGGAAAGTTTCCAGGACTGTTTTCTGTGTCAGCTTCCCAGGCTACAGTGGAAGTAAAAGGCACATTTTGGTTTGATATTTCTAAGAATGGATTATAAAGTAAGAGAATGTTACACCTCTTCAAAAGATATGCCATATCAGAACAAAGGGCTAGCTAATTGTGCTGGTTTGAGGTTAATTGGAATATTTTAATAAGAGAAATTAGGTTATAGGCTGTGGAAAGAAACAATGGTCATGTCTACTCTGATCATAGGTTTGCTGAGATGTATAAAAACAACAACATAAACATAGAAAAGACAGAGTCACTCTGGGCTCTGGCTGTTGGTTTCTCCCTTTCCTTGCCTTCTAGCTGGATCTGTGTAACCCAACTAATCAATTTCTGCTAGTCTCCCCCTAGTCCATCTTCCCTGTTTACCTGGAATGTAAGGCAGAATCTGGGATAAGATTGGTGGGTGGGGAGAAGGTGGAAGGGTGGTTGGAAACCTCTCTTGGGGACTCTGATCTCTGTGAGGGGTATTATGTTTCTGTGCTATCTTTTAAATGTATATCCTTGTAAATATTTGTAATACATTGTAAATATCTGCTTGTATATTGTGCTAAGCTGTAACATAGAAAGCTTCATTCCTTAACTTCCACCTGGCTGAGTCTACTCAGGATGATTTCATAAGTGTGGGGAGATGGGTAACTCCCAAACCATCACATCTTAATTTTGGCACCCAACATGATGCAAATTGAACTTGATTGATTGTTGATTCTGGAAGCTAAAATGAAGCTTATTTGGTTGGCCTGGGCCATTTTTTACTTGTTAACTCTAAGTTTCCTGCATCACTGGATTGTTGCTAAAGTTGGTGCTTTCCTATGTGATTTTAGTATGGAGAAAACTTAAAGGAATGTTTTTGGATTTTGGAGACTATGTTCTCGGCTGGATCACCTTTAATATTACTGAAATTGTTACCAACTCTGCTTTTAATAAGTCAGGAAATAGTACAACTCCTGTAAGCTATTCCACGTCTTTGGTGAAAGTAATAATGCCAGAGTTCAGTCCCTTACCCTTGCAGTGAGTTCTACACAAGTAATACAGTGGTATATTTATCATGTGTGATCATATTTCTAATAACTCTGGATTTCTTTTTAATTTCTGCATTATCTGTGTAAAGTTCTGTTTCCTCTTAAAAAAAATTGCAGCTTGGGAGAGGTAGGAGGCAGAGTACAAAGAGTTTGCAGACAGACTCAGAGATAACCGGAGAACTTGGCAAGACACCCAGAAAACTTTTTCAAAACAAAACCTGTTCAGGAGGAGACCAAGGGGAGACTATCATGTCCACTGCTACACTTCTTCCTGAAAGTTCTGGGATGACTGCCAAAGTGTCGGTTGTTGACAACAACATGGCAGGCAGCCAAAAACCAGTTCCAGCAGTTCAAGTCTCTGCTATTTCTTCATCCAGTTCAAATCCTCAGACAGCAGTTCCTAATGTAACACTAAAAGATGGTGCAAATTCGCAGGCAGTAGTTCAGACCCCCCACATTCAGACCCGCTAGAGGGAACAGCTACAGCCTTTTTTGCTCCAACCAAAGCACAATGGAAAATGAAACTTGGCACAAAGTGTCATTCCAAAGAGGATTTAGGGGCAGGGACCTCTGGTACATAAGAGGAGGAAGAAATAGAGGAAAGACTCAGTCTTCAAGATTTGACCAGTATACTTAGATCACAATACAGTGACGAGAAGAGCTGTGTGAGATTAGCCAAGAAGGAGGATAAATCTCAGGAGTTTAGGAATGCTTTTAGGACAGTTCTGTTAGGCCTGGAACCACCAGAACAACAACAGGAAAAGGAGAAGGATGATATCCGAGGCTTCAATGATCCCCTCAGAGAGATCAGGGAAGTTAGAAAGGAATATTCAAGGGAATCAGAAGAGCCAATCCTAAGTTGGCTGGTGAGATGTCATACTATTGGTGCAAATGTCCTACAGGTAGAAGACAGTCTGCAAAGCAGCTAAGGCCACTGACAAAGGAGAGTGGAATGGACAAATACCTGGCAACCCCTCTCAGTAAGGTTAGCTTGTGGACACACCTCCTGTGTGCTGTGGCTATGAGCTACTTTTCCCCAGATGATTTGCTGTGGTTAGATAGGAAGTGGAACACAATTGAGCAGGGAATGAAGCTTTTGAAAGAGTTTGTTGTGAAGGAAGTGCTTTATGGAGATCATGCCACACATGAACCTGATAACATTCCTCTTAGAACAGGTCTCACAAAGAAGATTATTAAACTTGCTCCTTCATCTTATGCTAACATCTTGGCTAGCAGGTGTTCCAGTGAGCTCTTTAAGGGTCAGGGAATGCACTCACACATGGGTACCCCCATCCAGGTACAGTTTCAACACTTTACTGTTGGGATGCGCTAGAAGGCAGCCGACCTTGGATCTCACAGTTAGAGCAGAACAGCCTGGCAAGCAGTTTCCTCCTACAGCGAGTCAGAGATAAAGGGAACATCTGGTTTGGGATAACAACTTATCATGAATATTAATTAATAGGTTTGTGCTTAATTGTACCAACCAATTAGTATGCTTCTGGCTGGGATGGACACCGTCCTGCAAAACTTGTGTGGCCAAATCAGAATTGGACATGTTTGCCTTCTGCTAATGAGCTAACAGTATAAAAGTGTGATTTGGTCCCTAATAAAGTGAACACTGCGTCAATCGTGTCAATTCAGCGTATTGATTCCAGCTCCCTCGCAACACTTTACTATAGCTTAAACACTAAAACTATAAGGAGAAAGGTATACTGGAAACGACAATACTTTAAGCTCAGATACTAAAATCATAGAAAGAAAGGTATATGACAAGGAACAATGAGTAACTCTGTTGATCAAAAAGCAGGTTATACTCACCCTATCCAACTGACCAGGAAAACTCCTGAGCTGCTTAGATTGCAGGGCTGGTTGGCACCCATCCACTCAAGGCAGGTGTTCCCACTGAGAACTGCACCATCATGGTGGTCCTAACTGGTGCTGCTCCAACCCACCCACCTAGACACTTGGCATATCTGGGTTCAGAGTTCTGTAACGTATATCCAGGACATGCCAGAACCCAAAAAAGCAGGAGAACAGAGACCCTCCTTTATTCTAGAATCCGTTACAAATCATCTGTCCCTACTATTCATGTGCATACTTGCAAGCCTTGTTTCCTCCGAATTTTATCTCTCAGTAACCTTGTGATTATCGGACTGTTGTAACTTCTGGTCAAAAGCACACCAGTTGTTCCCTCTTACAGCAGGTTTCTATCAAGGAGTGATAACAGAAGGCCTCTCACTGTTGGTGAATTCACTGACCAACTGAGGCAGACAGAGGACAGCTTGTCACATTCTACCCTAGTCTCTGCCATAAATACTCTGGGTACAGAGATAAAAGCATGAATGAACTGAAGGAGGAACTTAAAACCTCCATATCCAATCTAACAAAGGATATCATTACATCTTCTGAATGGGTGCACATTTCTGCTATAAGGAACAGATGCCCATCTCCTGCAAGACAATTCTGGCCCAGGAGACAAATTCCACCTAGATATCAGCAATCATGTGGATCACTTTGGATAATCCTATGTGACCAATTTTGTGAGAACATGAGCAAGTGAGATGGTCAATCTATTTCAGTTCTTTTGAATAGTCAGGGAACTGCAGAGTGGCAGAAACAGAGGCAACAATGCCAGAAAGTTAGCTGTCACTTCTTCAGCTCCCCAGAGTAGTATTTTAATATGAGAAATTAGGTTACAGGCTGTAGGAAAAAGAACAATGGTGATGTCTACTTTGCTCATAGGTTTGCTGAAAAACATAGATAAGACAGAGTCACTCTGGGCTCTGGCTGTTGGTTTCTCCCTTTCCTTGCCTTCTAGCTGGATCTGTGTAACCCAACTAATCAATTTCTGCTAGTCTCCCCCTAGTCCATCTTCCCTGTTTACCTGGAATGTAAGGCAGAATCTGGGATAAGGCTGAAGGGGACTGGGGGTGGGGGAAGGTGGAAGGGTGGTTGGAAACCCCTCTTGGGGACTCTGATCTCTGGAAGGGGCATTGTGTTGCTGTGTTACCTTTTAAACGTATATCCTTGTAAATATTTGTAATACATTGTAAATATCTGCTTGTATATTGTGCTAAGCTGTAAATATAAAGCTTAATTCCTTAGCTTCCAGCCAGATGAGTCTAGTCTGGGTGATTTCTAACTAATGAAAGAACTGGGTCTCTGAAAGTTTCCATAATGAATGCCTTTGGGGAAAAAAAGTATAAAAAATAGTCAAATGCATGGTAAAGCTTATCCAGAAATACTCTTCCAGCCTTTGTTGTGGTAGGCCTAATAGGTCGAAATAGGCTTATACATGTCCTGGCTTGGCCAGACATGTTTCCCTGCTCTCCCTCCTGCTGTGGGGAGAAGCAACTGTGGGAAAGAGGACAAAGAAACTGGAGCCACTGAATCTGAGGACTCTGGCTTGCCCTAACTTGTTTTGCTTCTGTTTACATCCTGTGGTAAGCACTGGGCTTGTGCCTACCTCATGCAAGGCCTAAGTTTTTCCCAAATTTGGGTAAAGCAAGCCTATGTCTTCACCCGTTAAGCTTGGCTAACTGCCATTCTGGTAAGGTATTTTGTGTCCAAAGGCCCATTAGTCTCAGGCCAAGTTGATAAAAGAAAATGAGCAGGTAACACAATGTGCTCTGCTGTTGTATCTGTGCTGCTGCCTGTTGCCATACTTCATAACATACATCGCTAAGATATAAGTTAGCCCTACTGAACAGCCTGGAAACTGCCTCCTTGGAGTTTACCAGGAACAGGCATAATTGCCTCCATGTGATAGGCCTGCATAGCCAGCATGACACCCACACTGAAACTACACACTGAAAGTCATCCTGCCTACACGTGAAAATCTCCTGCCAAGATGGGAAGTCCACAGATCATCCAGAGAAATCAGGACCAGGTCAGAGATTGTCTGCCCCCTTTCCCCAGCATTCTGTAAAGCCTGGGAAGAATCAGAAGTCTCAGCACCTAAGGGAATACCAACAGAACCCAGTGAAAGCATTTGGGTGTTCTCTGAAGCTGTAGCTAGCCTTGTGAGTCAGGAAATAATATTTTGTGAGTAAATTATTAAAGCTTATTGTAATTCACCTAGCTTTCTGCCATAAGGAGAAAGGAACTTCCTAAGCCCATCTAGTGGACAAGAGGTATAGTTAACCACAAGTGGTATATTAACCACAAGAACCTTCTCTTCCAGTTCAACTGCATTTAAATATTTATTTATTGCCTGTTATTTGTTCTAGATCCAGTTATTCATTTGCATAATGTTTCCATGACTGTTGCAGAAGAATCTCATTATTATTAAAACTAGTGGTAGGGGTGGCGAGAGTTCTGAATACCAAAATGATTAAACAATATTAATTTTGAATAAATAATATTTCACATCAATTAATTTCACCTCCAATATAGCCTTCAACAACTTGCAGTTCATGTACATCTTGTGCCAAAAATTCCTCAGAGGCTTTTCTCTCATTGATTTGTCTGATCAATTTCTATAACCAAAAGAAGTTAACATATCTCATTAAAGGAGCTATAGCTGTCTTGGTTACAAAATCAACCTGAAGCTTATCTGATATATTATCTAAAAATTGTGTGGGCTGTGAGGTACAGCCTGCAGCTGGCAGCATCTATAAAATCAGACAGTGCCAGAAAATTGTTAGCTGACAGTGCATTATGCACCTCTCAACTAAACTTGATTGCTCAAAGCCTCATGCAACCTGGCCATGAACACCGCTCTGGGCAACCTATTCCAGAGGCACACCATCCTCATATTGCAGAACTTCTTCCTCCACTCTAAACCTACTCTCCTTCAGCTTAAAACCATCTCCCCTTGCCCTATCACTAGGCACCTTTAAGAAAAGTCCCTCTTTAGCCTTCAGATATTGGAAGGCAGCTATAAAGTCCTCACAGAATCTTTTCTTCAAATTTTGACTTCTTATTCTAATTTAATTAAGATTCTGTTGAATCAAAAAGTCAGACATTAAAAAAAACAAAAAAAACCCCAACAAATTAAATGTTCTGTGCCCATCTATTTCAATAGTTAGTAAAATTTGAGATGTTTGTATGTGTTCCAACCAGCACTGAGAAATGGTGCTACTCACGGTAAATACAAGCAACTCACATTAAAATTCCCAAAGGTGATTTATTTTTAATTCTCATTAAAACATGCACTTTTCTTACAAACTAAAAATTGCTGCCAACCCATTGAACAGATTACAAAAGACTGAACATAAATGCAAACACAAGAGTGGAGCCTAACCTATACTTGCCTTTCTCAATAAAGTATTCACCAACTCTTATATAACAGCTTCTTTCCAGGAAATTCTTTGGAAGACTTTCACTAATCAAAGAACAATAAACACTCTATAATGCTAAGCATACATATATATTTTAAAAAAAAGGTACCAATTTTAGAAGTATTGTTTGTAAAGGCAGTTCTCCTGTCTTCTTCAAGTAAGTTTTGATTTACTTTTAAAATGTATTTTCTTTTTTACCCTATTGTCTGGGCAGTATATAAACTGTGTATCAGTAAATGGATCCCCACGTCTTAATTTGCTGCAAACAAAAGAAATAAGACATAATGCATGAATACCATCAGGCACCTTTGTGACTATCATGTCATTACATTAACAATTTAAAATAGTAAATCATCTCAATGAAAACATGATACACTAAGAAATTAAATTTAGGGAAAATAATTATGTCTGAAAGAGCAAGGCATAGATAGCTACTGTTTTACAAAATAATGCTGAAAATATTTGGCTTAAGTTATTTAAACCAAAAATTTAACTGCATGCATTCAGGAAAGCATATTTAGAAATAAAAGTACGAGCCAGTGCTGAATTGAAAAGACACATTATTTTTAGCTCTTACTTGTCCACAGCCTTATTGCTTCAATTGTTTGCTTAATTACAGAGGTAGACAAAATTATTTTGAAGGTGTATGAGAACAGTGATCATTTGTCTTAAGTTTCTGGATCTATTTTCTTCTCCTCACAGAGCTGCCCAGAAGTGAAAGAAAAACACCTTTGATATCTTTGCCATAAAGTTGCTATAATCCTTTCACTCTCCACACTGTTATGGAGAAATACTGATGTTGCCTTTACCTCATGAATATACATTCTCCTAACACAGACAACATGGCACAGTAAGCTATCGTTATACTTCTAAAAACTCCAACAAAGAAAAAGAAAATTGTGTCAAAAAACTCTGAATATTTTCAAAAGGAATCAGAAGTCCATCAGGATTTGGATCTATTCATATATGTGCAAACATAGTAATTTTCTTAATGGAACTTTGGCTTTAAAATCCTCTCAGTTACAGTTTGTGCTGGTTTGAGGCTAATTTTAATAATTTAATGAGAAAAAATAGATTATAGGCTGTGAAAAAACAATGGTGATGTCTACTTCACTCATAAGTTTGATGAGATGTATAAAAACAAGGACACAAACATAGATAAGACAGTCTGTCAGAGTTGTCTGTGTTTCTCCCTGGACTTCTGCCATATTAGCTGCTTCTAACTGGATCTGTATAACCCAACTAATCATTCAGTTTTTAACCCCCCCACCGATGATCCTTCCAACTCACCTTGCACATAAGGCAGAATCTGGGATAAGAGGGGGGAGTGGAAAGAAGGCAGAAGAGTGGTTGGGAGCCCCTCATGGGCACTCTGATTTCTGGGAGGTGTATTGTATTTCTGTATTACTTTTAACGTATTTCTGGATATAGCTGTAAATATTTTTAATACATTGTATATATATGCTTGTATATTGTGCTAAGCTGTGAATATAAAGCTTCATTCTTTAACCTCCAGCTGGTTGAGTCTAGTCTGGGTGATTTCACTGGGTGGAGGGGCAGCAAGTAACTCCCAAATCATCACACAGTTATTACACAATTTATGTCCGCCTTTTAACAACCTCTGAATGCCACTACATTTACAAAGAACACTGAAAGGCAAATAGCCAATTATCAAATTAATCTGTTCTGAACTAAAATTATTTCTTACATTAAATACAACTAGTTAAAGCGAAATGACTGAATTCTATAACCTTTTTGCATAAACTACATTCATTATATTATTATGGTATGGGTTTATATTTAACATTTCAAGTTACCCACCTACAAAGGAGTTTATATCATGACAAATAATAAGAATTCATCATTATTCACTATAGTATAAAATGCTATAGTTATATGCTAGATTTAGCTTTTAAGACTTGAATACTGTTGGTGTCTTACTGTGGCACTTGGGAACCCTGCTGGGAACAGCGAATGTTTATCAACACTGAAGTATCTTTGCAAAAGAGATGAAAGAGATTGTCCAGCTATTTATTTAGAGGTTACATACTCCAAAAACAAACAAACAAACAAATAAAAGCTCTAATTTATTTATACCTACCATTGTAGAGAGGGTTCTTTGTAGCAAATATTATTTCTTCCTCGTCTAGTTCTCTTTCCTGCTGAATTTTCTTCTGAAGTTATGGCGGAATTGGGTAAGGAAATGTGAGACCATATACTAGCATTTGTCAAATCTTGCAAAGCCTTTCTCCCTGTAAATACAGTGGTTTTCTGAATCATTAACTAGACTTTTGATTGTTAATTATTTTTAATTAGTATTTCTTAATTCATAGAATTCCAAGCATTAAAATGAAGCCAAAGTAGCATTTGCTTCGAAGTTTGGGGTTCAAACTTAATTTGAGCTCAGAAGTCTACATGTTGGGACATTCCTAAAGACAATTTAGTAAAAGAAATTTGTTCAGAATAAATATAGGCCACTTGTACTACAAAACTTCCAAGATGGAATTTAGAGCATATTTCAACTCTAACATATTTAACTCTCACTAGGAGAATGCTGCCCCAGTTTCCAGTGGAAAATCACCCAAAAAGAGAAAATTGGATGCTGCTTCCGATCCTCCTGATGAAGGGACCTCCAAAGCATCTTAACATGACTGTGTTGGTTTGAGCTAATTGAAGAATTTGAGAAATTAAGACTATTGGCTGAGAGTTAAACATACAGTGTCACTTCACCGAGTTTCACTGAGACAGAGGGAAAAAAAAAGTTTTGAGAAATGTTCTCAAAACATGAGATAGGCAGTGTGCTTGCAGAGGGCCAGTCTGCTCTGGGTCCGTGCTGGCTCCAGCAGCTTTTTCCTTTGTCTTTCTGCCTTTGAACTAATTCAGAGTTAAATCACTAAAACGACTAATTTCTGCTTCCATTACTAATCTCCCCGATCTTCAGCTTATCTGCAGCATCATCAAGTGGTGAGATAAAGCCGGGGGAAGGGGGGAAAGGTGGTAGGGGGGTTTAGTTACCCTCTTCTGGGGATTTTGGTCTCCGGGAGGGGTGTGGTGTGTATATTACCTATTTTACTGTATATTTCTGTAAATATCTATCTTGTAAATATTTGCTTGTATATTTGCATTGCTGTAAATATAAAGCTTCATTTATTAACTTCCAGTGTGTTTTTCTGAGTTTTAGCTGGGGTTTAAAAAGGTGGGGGGGCAGGTCACTGCAAACCCACTACAATGACAAAAGTGATTCCAGTCAGAAACAGAGGCAATGGAGGAGAGTGACAACTGGGTTTATTGGACTGTATGGATCTGGTAGTTTGACAAGTTGAACCTACAAGAGAATGAAGCTTTAGTAGATACAGGTGCACAGTGTATTCTGATGCCATCAAACCACGAGAGGTGGAACCCATCTATATTTCTGGTGTGACAAGGGAATCCCAACAGCTGGGTAGCAGAACACTGGAACACAAGCCTGTTTGCTTTCAGTTGGAGAGTTGGAAGAAGTCACTGGAATAGATTGTCCCAGGAGTGGAAACATATCCCCAGCATTTGGAGTGATCATGGACTGATCCAGACTGATCCAGACTGGAACTCCATGCTGGAACAGCATGGAGTTCCAGAGCATCTGGAGTGAGATGTAGTCAGCTGTTGTGTAGTGCAAGGCAATGTAATTTTGAGCAAGAATGGATAGGAAATGGTGAATAATGTTTGTGGTTTGATGTTAATTGCTGCAGAGCAAGTCACTGGAATAGAATGTCCCCCGAGTGGAAACATAGCCCCAGCATTTGGAGTGATCATGGACTGATCCAGACTTTACTGTGGTTTGATGTTAACTGCTGCAGAGCATGATGCAAATGGTATAAAACAAAGGGTGGAGAATGGCATGGGTTGAGTTGACTCTGCTGAGGAGTATTCAGTACCATTCTGCCAGCTTCAAAGTGCTGGCTGAAGTAAAATATCGAACTTGAAGTTCAGATAATAACATGAAGTTCAGATAATAACATGAGAAGCTTCCTGTTCCAGCTGGTGCTTCCAGTTTCCAGGTTTCAGGTGTGGGTCTGTTCTGCTGCATAGGCTCTGGGTTGGGGGTGAGGGGATCATTTTAGCCCAGGCTTCTGCTGTTCTTTCTGCTTTTGCTAAGGTAACTGTACACCTTTATCATCTCATTAAAATCTGTATCTCCACTCAGAGGGTTTCTTGTGTTACATTCCCTCCCCTGTGTGTGTGTGTGTTGCTTATGGGAGTGGGCTGTGTTAACCCAGGACAGTGGTATATTCCTTTAGCTCCTTTACAGTAATTTCACTGTACAACAGAAGTACCTAAACCTATCTTTCTAACCACACTCAAATTTGATTATTTTCCTAATGTAGCATATATTTTTGTAAAAGAGAGGCTGTCACATGAAAGTTTGCTCATGAGTAGATTCTAGAGAAAACCTGCTCAAAGTCCTTTTTTTTTAGATCTCAGAATTCCCATTGAATTGCAATGCTTCTAAAGAAGCTCATGAGAAATCATTAAGTCCAGCTACATTCCCCATTTATGAAGGGAAAACTGTAGTTCACTCATTTCCCTTGGGTGGGAGCAGCACTCGTTGGATAAGGAATTGGCTGGGTGGTGGCACACAGAGAATGGTGATTAGCGGCACAACGTTCACCTGGAGACCACTGACAAGTGGCATCCCTCAGGGGCCAGTGCTGGGACCAGTGCTGTTTAACATCTTTGTCAGCGACATGGACAGAGGAATAGAATGTACTCTCAGCAAGCCTGCAGATGACACCAAGCTGTGTGGCACAGCTGACTAGAGGGCAGGGATGGCATCCAGAGGGACCTGGACAGGCTGTAGAGGTGGGCCCAGACCAGCCTCATGAAATTCAACAATGCCAAGTGTAAGGTCCTGCACCTGGGCAGGCGCAATCCCAAGCACAAATACAGGCTGGGTGGTGAATGGCTGGAGAGCAGCCCTGAAGAAAAAGACCCCGGAGTCTGGGTTGATAAAAAGCTCAACATGAACCAGCAGTGTGCACACGCAGCCCAGACAGCCAGCTGTGCCCTGAGCTGCATCAAGAACAGCATGGCCAACAAAACAAGGGAGGTGATTCTCCCCCTTCACTCTGCTATTGTAAGACCCCACCTGGAGTACTGAGTACAGTTCTGGAGCCCCCAACAGAAGAAGGACATTGAACTGTTGGAGTGAGTCATGAGCAATGGCTAAGACAGATCAAGCAGGAAATGCAACAATGTCAAAGGCTTCGGGTTCAGCAGCTTCAGAGGGACAAGGCAATGCCTGAGCGTGTTTGGCTGTCACAGAAGGAACTGGTTTCCACTTTCCAAGACTCCAAAGGAATTCAAGACATCAACATCATGAGAGGGACAAGTAACTAAGTAAAGAATGGTCATGAAAACTACCAAGTACAAGTCAGCTGTTACTACCACTGTGAATTTTAGTTAAGGAAACACACATAGCAAATGATATACTGTGTTAACAACTCACTGTTCCTACCTTTGTACTCACTTGGATGAATGAACGACAGTTTGTTCTGAAGATGCTCTTTATGCATAATTTTTTTCAGCTGATATTGTGGGGTGTTGTGGTAGGCCTAAAGAGGCCAAAATAGGCCTGCTGTTATTGCCATTGTTCCTGCCTCACTGCATCTTGCCATGACATGCTCAGCTGTAAGTTAGCTCTGCTGAGTAGAAGCCCTGAACTGACTGAAAACTGCCTGCCTCAAGTTTACCAGACACCAAATACCTTCATGTGATAGGCCTGCATAGCCAGTGTGACATTGTGCCAAGATTGTACACTGCAAGACATCCTGCCTACACCTGCCAAGACAAGGAACCCTGGAAAGGACACACAGATTGTCCAAAGGGGCCAGGATAAGGTCAGAGATAGTCTGCCCTTTTCCCCAGCATTCTATGAAGTCTGCGAAGAATCAGAAGCCTCAGCGGCTAAGAAGACACCAACACAACACCCTTCAAGTGTTTGAGTACTGTCTGAATCTGCAGCTAGCCCTGTGAATTGGGAGATAAATTTTGTGAGTAAACACTCAAAGCCTCTTTAGCAGAATTCTGTAAACTCTTAATTGACTCCTAGCCTTCTGCCTTAAAGCAGAAAGGAGCTCCTTGAGTCCGTCTAGTGGACAAGTGGTGTATTGACCACTTCTGATGGAATTTAATGTTTATACTTTTGCTAGTTATTTCTTGAACATTCTAGAACCCATGTTATCATTCATATAGTGTTCCCCAGGACCATGCGAACTACCAATTATTATTAAAATTAGTGGTCAGGGTAGTGAGAGTTCTGAATACCAAGACTAACAAACAATATTAATTTTGAAAAAATACCATATCTCAATTAATTACCCCTCCAAAACAGGGGTGTCTGGAGAACAGGGGCTTGTCAGAGTAACAACCAGATGATGGCCCATTGAGTGAGATGAACACTACAGGGACTGAAGAATATCACCTAGAGAGATCCAGAATACCAGCCCATGACTTCTGTGTGTCCTGGCTGAGCACCAGGATGGGTGTGAGGTACATCTTGGTATGCTTCCATGGCAATCATGTAATGCCTGAGGAACAAGTAACATCAGTCCCCGTATTTCTAAACCAGCTTTTGCTTATGGCATTTGAAAGGTGTGTTTTTAAACATAAAACAGTGTATAAGAAAATACCTGAAGAAGTTAGAGGACCCTGCGTCTCTTTCAAAGCAAGAAACACCAGGTACACAGCACTCTGAATGTATCAAAGCGGTTCAGTGCACACACCAACCTTGCATCTACCCAGGTACTCTACTCTAACTGCAATTAAACCCATGCAACCATAGCTACATCTCTGTATTGGGTTAAGGCTAGCTGCCCCAAGCCCCAAAGCCCAATTAAAAAAAAAAAACAAAACTCAAAGAGATTTGGAAGTGAAAAGGATATAAAACTTTTAACAATAAATAGAAGGGAAAAGAAAAAAGGGTTTTTTAACAGGAGGTGGGAGAAAGAGGAAACAAAATGCAGGATATGGGAATGAGGGAGAAAATACAAAGAAACGGGGAGAAAGGGGAGAAAATACAACCGCAGCAGGGGATTTAGTCCCAAAGCTGAGATTCGGTGGTTGGTGGTGCTGAAGGAGAGCAGGATGCAGGAATTTTATGTTGCAAAGTATTAGTCCTAGTTCCAGACAAAAGATAATGGTGGTCTCCACACGGTAGTTTGGGAGCACATGGTTTGGCAGCAGAGAAACGGCAAGCAGTGGCTCCAGCTACCAGGGCGAGGAGAAGAGAGAGGGAGGAAATGGACTCCCCTTCTTTTTATAGCCAAGATCCTAGCAGGAAGTGGAAGTGGCTAACCATGACACCTGGGAAAAGGGTCAGACCATCCCCTGGGAGGAGGCAGGGGGTCCTGGGTGGGCTTAACCCTTTACAATCTCACACTAATGCAGATAGTTTTGATTTATAAAGAATCTTCTTTCTACTGTCAATTGAGGGTGGCCTTGCTAAATAACTTCAGAAAGCTATAAACAAGCAGTCTATCAGCTAATTTATAAAGACCAGGGCTATTGGGGCGTCCCCCAAAGTAAGATCCTTTGAAATTTGTTGTTGAAGTACACAATTGTTCTTTACTGCATTTAGTTAGCAGCTTTGATATACTTGTCAAAACAAATGACAAACAGCTTTTTCTCTAAAGAATATAATCTATAACAATGGTTATAATCTATGAAGTTTTTTTTCTCTTTCCTCTGCTGCGTACTTTGACACAATTTCTTACAAAATGACACACAAGCTACTTTGAAACCCAGCAGTAAAATGACTAACAGCCTAGGAAGCAACACCTTAGGATACTGCGCCAGAACTTTCAAATTTGATGGAAGACAAATTAAGACAGACTAAGGAAGTCTGCATCAAATCTCTGAAGGCTTGGGCCAGCTAAGAAACATGACTGACTCGGTCTAGTGCAAGGTGTCCTTGCCCATGGCAGGAGGATTGCAACTAGATGATCTTTACCTAAAGGATTATATGATTAACAAATCTAGGAACAAAGTCTCTCTCAACTACTTGAAACAGAAGTCTACGTTTTGGGTAATAGGAACAAGTAAAGCAGTGCATGGTTCAGTATATGGTGGCTTGGAACGTCAGCATCAGTCTAATGGTATTTAACCATCAGGTATCACCAGGCCTACTAGTAATGGCAGCAGTCCAGATACAATACCTCTGAAATCTGCTGAGCTGCCACCTGCTAAGTGAATGGTTTATCTTTTTATAACAGCATTCATTGCTTGGTATTTTTATCAATGATTGAGACAAGAGGATTGAGTGCACACTCAGTAAGTCCGCAGATAACACTAAATTGGGTGGGAGTCTTGATCTGCTTGAGGGTAGGAGGGCTCTGCAAAGGGATCTGGCCAGACTGGAATAAACTGAGGTCAGTTTTATGAGGTTTAGCAAAACCAAGTACCAGGTCCTGCGCTTGGGTCACAACCCCATGCAATGCTACAGGCTTGAGGAAAAGTGACTGGAGACTGCCCAGCCGAGAAAGACCTGGGGGTGCTTGCTGACAGCCAGCTGAAAATGAGTCAGCAGTGTGCTCAGGTAGCCAAGAAGGCCAGTAGTATCCTGGCATGAACCAGCAATAGTGGGGCCAGAAGGAGTAGGAAAATGACGGTGACCCTGTACTCAGCACTGGTGAGGCCACACCTCAAATACTGTGACATGGTTTAATGGCCATGGTGGTCTTAATGGTTGGAGTTAATGATCTTAGGAGGTCTTTTCCAACCAAAATGATTTTATCATTCTTTGGCTGAAAGAAAAAAATCCTCAAGATAAACAGGAAGTTTGAAGAATTTACCAGAAATCATCCTACAAGAAAAATATCTTTAAAAGTAGGAAATATCAATCTCTGCTTTGTATCTGCTCTTACCTACAACCCTGCAAAAGCAACATCATGGCAAATCAGCATCAAATACCACCTCAGTGTACTCATAGCCCTTCTTTACAAGGGTTTGCACAGACAGGGTACCGGTAAATCCTTCAGATCCTGTGCTGTCAAGGTTTCCAAGACAGAGTGAAGGGTTTGTTCTGGTCTTTTTTCTTTTAAGTGATCTGGTTTATTTGAGGCCTTTCCTGTTCAAGACATTGAGGGGAGCCCCTGAGCTGACTCAAAGTTAAGTGAAACACTCTTTAAGGTCCCCATGTTGAGGCAATTTGGCTTTCCAAGACCTTGAATTCTATTTTTACTTTCTCTAGCAAGTCACTATTCCCTATGGCAAGCCATCCACAAGAAAGCATGAGCTTCTGAGAGAGATGGAATAACTGCAAGAAATAAGCAGAGCTGAAGTAGAGGTGGTAACCACATATTCTCCCCTAGGAAAGGTACCAAAACAAAAGCCAGACAAGTACAAAGGAGATTACAACACAAGAGGCAAAAATATTAAGGAGGCGCACTTTAGACTCACTTCAGCATCTCACTCTGCTTTAGAACATTCTGTGTGACCTGCTCAGAAACCACAAGGGTGCAGTTGCTGGCCCCCTCTCTTCTGTTTAGTTCCATGGTTTGAGAGCTGTATTTGTAACCATGGGAAGAGGAATTTCAAGGCAAGTTCTTTTAATAGATATTTACATACTGCTTAAGACACAGGAAGGAAATACTGAAAGGAGCAATAATCTAGCAAATGTCAGAAGCATGACATGGAAAGAGCTGAAAAACTGTTACTGACAGCAATTAAATATAAGCTTTATGAAATGATATTTGAAGGCAACAGCTTTCACATATCATCTTCCCCAGAAAAGGTTTGTTTCACCGCTGTTGCTGTAATTATAACTCTCTGCTAGAACTCATTGGGATAGACCTTCAGTTGTGCTACCATCCCCCAGAGTTCCCCAGCAGAAGTGCGTGTACTAAGAGGCTATCAGGCTGCCTCCGTCAACACAAAGGTCCTCCCTTCCCTGGTAGGGAAAGCCAGTGGAGATCTACTGCAACTAGTCTAGTTCAGGGAAGAGGAGGAAAAACAACCAAAAGGACCAGTCTAGGCAATAAATAAATCTTATAATATGCCCCAAGCTCATATTGCTCAGAGCTTTGCTCCAGATGAGGGGCTTCATTGCTTCTGCCACCATTTTACACTCAAGCCATTTCCCAACACTGCATTCCTTTGAACAGGGCAAGACAGGTGATTCTCCTTTACTGTGCTCTTGCAAGACCTCACCTGGACTAATATACAGTTCTGGAGCCGCCAGCACAAGAAGGACATGGAACTGTTCGAGCACGTCCAGAAGAGGGCCACAAAGATGATCAGAGGGCTGAAGCACCTCTGCTATGAGGACAGGCTGAGAGAGTTGGGGCTTTTCAGCCTGGAGAAGACAAGGCTTCAAGGAGATCTTATAGTAGCCTTCCAGTATCTGAATGGGGCCCACAGGAAGACTGGGGAGGGACTATTCACAAGGTCTTGTTATGACAGGATGAGGGGTAATGGGTTTAAACTGGCAGAGAGGAATTCAAACAGGATATTAGGAAGAAGTTCTTTACAGTGAGAGTGGTGAGACAGTGGAATGGGTTGCCCAAGGAGGTTGTGGCCACCCCCTCCCTGGAGATGTTCAAGGCCAGGCTGGATGAGGCCTTGAGCGACCTGTTCTAGTGGGAGGTGTCCCTGCCTATGGCGAGGGGATGGAACTGGATGATCTTTGAGGTCTCTTCCAACTTAAACCATTCTGTGATTCTACGATTCCATTAATTTTATTTCCCAGTTCAAGCTGTTTTATCTTTTCTATCCCAGAGTTCCCAAATATCCTCAAATTCTTTGCAAAATGAATATACACTCCAACTATAATTGCTCCTTAAGAATGCAGACTACTTATGTCTGCCAAAGTAAATATAATTTTGGAACACACTGGCAAATAATAAGGATATTAGTTACCACATTAAAAAAAAAATTGTGACTGATATGTAATAGAGACTATGAATAATTTTATATGCAATAAAGAATATTAATAATTTTATTCCTTTTCAGTCACTCCTGTTTTATCTATTATAGAGCAAGTAACATGAGTAGGACAGTATTAAGAGAAGACATCTTTCTACTATTTTCAGGCACTATCTAATTCAATATGCCTTTTTTTTTTTTTCAATCAAGCTATAAACTTACCAGCATCTTGTGCTTTATGATGATCATTCTCACAAATTTCAGAGTTTTCAAGTACAGAAAAGTTAATGGAAGCACTGCGGTTATCACAAGCTTGGATCTCCACACTTGTAGGACCTTCCTGGGAAAAGCTATCTACACTTAAAGGTATACTGTCAGAAGATTTGTATTTTGACTTTATGAGCACATTAAGGCCTGTGGTTCCAAAGTAATCTATCTCATGAGGGACTTCTTGGCCATCCAAAATATTCTGCTCCCCCTGATCAATATGCCTGAAAGAATCTTTTTCTGCATTAGTTCCAGTAATATCAGAACTAAACCTGTGGTTTTGCTTTACCATATTATTAGGACTATTACTGCTGTGAGGCATTTTATGTTGAAGTGATAAGGAATCTTCTTTGTTTAACATATTGACAGGATCAATAACTTGTTCTTTAGCTTGTGGTGAATTTGTAGCTGCGTCATTCTTCATTGCTAAAGCTATTTGCATTTGCTGAGTTCCAGTTATATTGCCACAAACACCATCCATGTGCAAGGCACCATTGTTTTTTAATTCTTTATTTTTACAAAGTGAGACCTGTGTAAGATTTCCTTTGGGTATTATATATGCTTTCCTGCTAGCCTTTGCCACTGCATGCTTTAATCTGCTTGGTGAGAAGTGGCTGCTCTTTTGTTTTACTTTAGAAGTTTTACTTTTCTGACCCCTGTCACTTTCAGTTTCTCCACTTTGACTGTAACTGATTTTTTGGTGGCATTTTCCAATATTCATCTTGTCTTGTTTTCTGTTGCTGCCATGATGATGTGTCTCTGTTTGAGACTTTCTCAAAATATATTCTCTTTGCTGTCCATTTTCCTCTCTACAGTATTTTGCTGTGCTCATTTTAGAAGGGCTTTTTTCCCTGTTTATTTTTGGACTGCTATGTCCCTCATGTGTATGCAGAAAGCCCCCTTGTAAATGCAATACATTGGAAGTACTATCTTGGAACAGTAAATTATCAGCACAATTAATTTCCGTTGGGCTCTTGTTATTAGATGAGTTTGAGCCTGCTGTTTGTATTTTGCTTTGCATGTCTTCATGTGTTTCTGAGAAAGATTCTCCATTTTTCTCCTGTTTTCTTCGACTCATCGTGTTAAGTGAATATGTCCTTCTAGTATCATTAGCTCTACTTGGAGATTTTTCTGCTTGGTAATACTTGCTGGCATTTGGCAAACTCTGTATCCCTACAGAATTTTCTATAGGTAGTGGTTCTGTTTGTCTTTGGAATAGCTGAGTTTGTGAATCAGTAGCTTTTGGGACTTCACCATTTTCAGTCCTAGCGTGCCTTTCTTCTGCATACAAATTTGAACCAACTACCATCTTGCTTTTCTCTTTATCCTTCTTACAATGTTTTGCTTTTCTGAAATTTACTAGTATTTTATCAGAATTGGCATTACTACTTCTCTTTTGGTATAATTTCTCTTTGTCTTTTGCTGTAACTGTTAGCAGTTCACCTGCATCAGTGGCAGTCAACTCCATATCAGCATCATAAAGGGTTTCTTCAGGCTTCATCTTGGCAGTACAAAGCAGCTTGTTTGAACCTGTCTTACTTTCATTGTTAAATTTAAGTGGTGAAGGAATGAGATTTGAAGTTTTTTTTTTATCAAAATCCATGATATCAGGTTGAGTTCTTGACTTACAAAGTACTGTGTGTTTCTTTCTTTCAGCCACACGCCCATAGAATGGCAATGAACAATCATTATGTTGTTTTGTAAGCTTCCCAGGCTGTCTTAGAAGCTGTGCATTTTCCACATGTCTCAGGAAGGTACTACTGTGGGTTAGTTCTGTGTGTAACTGGTTTTCTGCAAAGAGACAAAATTCAGCAGCTTGGGCATATTAAAAACAGAGCATAGTTATCAGAATAAGGTTACTGAGGGCTGGATCCGAAGCATGGAAAGTAACAAACTGCGTATTTTATTTTCCAAACTGAATACACATATTCTGTGACTGGTCTTTAAAAATTTAGTTAACTACAAGTAATTTCATGTTTTACCAAAGGTGGACCTCTGAAATTTGGTATAAATACAGATGTGGCTTTCTATAGCTCCTTCAGTTATTACTTGGTTATCCTACCACAGTTTTGTTTTGTTCACATCAATTTTGCTGTATTTCAGCAGCATTATTTCAATGAGCATGTAAGTGATTGCTAGGACATCTGCACTTATGGGTATTCTATTGTTTATTACTTTAAGAATCTCACTAAACCATTGTCAAGTAATACATTATTAAACACCAATTATTTGATAGCTCTCATAAACTAATCATCTGTACAGAAATACATCATACCTTTTGAAGATATGTTTTCATCAAAGGCTGTTTCCAGTGGGTCTGTTTCAATTAACTTTTGATTATTTGTACCAGAAGGCAAAGATAATGCAAACCTGAGTTGTTCTGAATGCATTTCCTTTGTCATAATAGTGGTACAGTTACAAGAATTTGTTATTTCACACAGAGAAGTGCTCTCTTGCTGTTTTGCATCAAGTGCTGCAATTATAGGAAGCTTCACTACTGATCTGAAAAGAGGAAATTTTAATTTAAGATTTTTGCAACATTTTATGCCATAACATTCAACTGTTTAAAACATTTCCTTAATGTATAAATGCAGAACATAATAATGCAAGTATAAAATCCATTTCTATCTTAAGGGAATTTTAAAAATATAATCTTTACAATAGTAATATAATTTGCATAAAATATTACAGGGAATCCTGCTTTATGCTGGTAAGATCCCATGAAGAAAGATGCAAGTTACTCAAAACATGAACCTTGTCTAGAATTCATAAATTCCAAGTTGCAAATAAGCAATTTCTGAATTAGAGAGTGAACGATTTCTCATTACCTCAAAAGCACCCCTAGGTGTTTTGCATACAACAAAGATTAGGTGTAAAAGTCCACAAACACTTACCAGCTTCTGCATTTAATATAACCACCTACCTTGCAGACTGACATGTACTCATGAACTGGTCATCAACAGAGTTACTTGGACTAGCTGGCAGAGGAAGAGAACTCTGGAGATTCTTTCAAAAGAACAGCAGAGGGGAAGTAGAAGCAGTTAAAATATTATCTTATGTTTAAAGTATTAGAAATATCCACGAGAAAACAAACAATCCAAGAATGGGAAACATTTAAGAAGTACTGATGAAAGCTGTATGCTAGTCAAACACACACAATAATTTGAAGGAAAATATTTGGTAGCAGAGCTTCTCAAAATCACAGAATGTTAGGGAAGCAACTTCAAAAGATCACCAAATCCAATCCCCCTGCCAGAGCATCACCACCTATAGCAGATCACAGTGGATCACATCCAGGCAGGTCTTAAGTATCTCCAAAGAGAGAGACTCCACAACCCTCCTGGAACAGCCTATTCCAGTGTTCTGTCACCTTCACAGTGACGATTTCTTTCCTCATGTTTACACGGTACTTCCTATGCCTCCACTTCCACCCATTGTCCCATGTGCTGTCATTGGGCATCACCAATAATCTGTAACTAACTCACATCCCAGAGCAGCATATAGACTTTTAAAAATGCGTCTGTACCCAAAGTGCAGGATGCATATAGAAGCACAGAGCAACACTAAATAACTGTTTAGAATAGGCAATAATGTATTTTTATAATGAACTGCAATTTTGCCACAAGGCAAAGAGTAAGATGGACCACATATTCTGGGAATGTTTCCACACCAGGCATTTATTGCAGCTCTAAGCAATGAAGACCAGCAGCTCACTCACTGGTGAAAAATACCGCAGTGTTTTGGTTTTAAAGGTATTTGGGCAAATGTTTCAAATGCATATATGATTTCAAAACTGCACTCATTTAGATGCTTTGAAAAATAACCTGGTAAGTGTGTTCAATATGGTAATGGTTCAAAAAGCATCTTACCTCAGAAAGGCTGCTTATTTCTACTGCAGTTATGAGTTTATTGTTCAAAAATGCTTCTATTTCTTTAAGGGCTTTATTCTGCATGTAAAATAAAAGTTTTAAAGGTGTGTTTTAAATGGCTTCCAACTGAAGAAAAAAATGTAAACATGAATCTACATTATTGGGGTTTTTCATAAAATACTCAGTTGAACACAAACTGATTTTTAATACCATCTGAATACCTATACAACATAAAGGTGAAGCTGACAGTAAAATAGGTATGTCTAGACACATACATGGATGGACAAAATATTATGCAAACACACAAAAAAAATCCTATGGGAAAAAAAAAAGAAATGTCAGTACTATGCTATGTGTCATATGAATAAGCTTCACCAATCTATTTTAATATTGTATTTTAAAACTGTGATTTAAGTTTCAAAAAAAGATAAAAGCTTGGTTTAGCTGACTTAAGTTTAAATTTAAATTACACTATTTGCAACATACCAAACAGTTTAGCTTTTGACGAAGCAAGATATTATGAAGCTGCAGTTTTTCTACTTCCATATGAAGTAAAACCTTCTCATTCCTTAGCTTGCGAGAATTTTCTTTCTCTACACTCAAAGCCACAGCTAATGCTTTATTATTTTGTTTTAAAGATATTTTAGACATAGATGAATTATCTGAAAGAGACAAAAATAATATTATTTCCAACAGTTTCAGTTCCAGGCCCTCTCTGAGTGAACTGTCACTACCTAAGATAAAAATTATCTGTAGTGTTTGGTGAAACAGGAGCAAAGCCTAACATTTTGTAATATAATACTGCTTTTGCTAGTTGCCATTCTGATGGCTACTGTCAGCTTCAAGTTCATTTCATTCATGGATTCTGTTCCAGTCTGAATTTTCTAAAATAAAGTCATTCTAAGAAAGCTTAAAAAAAATTAGTAGTTTCATGGCCATGAAAAAGTTTCCAAATTTCTAAAAAGTCCAAGTATCTATTTGACAAGTTTCAAGGTTAATTTTGAGCATAAGTGTGTTTTCACAGCAGAAAGATAGAAGCTTTAAATTAGGAATGCATTTTCCACTGTCCTCATGAAAACCTACCCATTACAGCATGTTCTTTTTCTGTTCCAGTGACACTTATGTTATCAGGGTGGGGGTTTTTTGGCCTCACATCCATAGTATACAGTCAACTCAAACTCAAGATAGAGACAAGTCTGACCATATTCTATTAAAGACTACAAAGGGGAGCAAGGTTAGCTTGAAATCTGCTCCGGCTACAGATCTTCATTGTCTTATGTTCAGACCTGTAATCCAAAATTGCAAGTCCTTATTTCTTTGCTGTGGGAAACAGGCAACACAGTGCAATTTTGTTCACCCAAACATTATGCTGTGAAATTCTATGAAATACTACTCATCTTTTTGAATTATTTGTATTACTGCAACATGAAGACTTCTAAAATACATTAGTATCATACATCTATACTGTTCATTTTTCAGTGAAAATTAGTATTTTTCATAGAATCATGCTGTGATTTGTGGTTGGAAGGGACCTTAAAAATCATCTAGTTTCAAGGCCCCTGACATGACCAGCGACACCTCTCACTACACAAATTGCTCAGGGCCCCATTTAACCTGACTTTGAACACTTCCAGGCTTGGAGCCTCCTCTGGGCAACTTGTTTCAGTGCCTCTGCACCCTCATAGTGAAGAATTTCCTCCTGTCCAATCTAAATGAAACTTCTTGTGGTTTAAAGCCATTACTCCTCATTCTGCCACTACATGCATCTGTAAAAAGTCCCTCTCCAACTTTCCTGTAGGCCCCCTTCAGGTACTGAAAAGGTGCTGTAAGGCCTACCTGGAGCCTTCTCTTCTCCAGGCTCAACAAACCCAACTCTAAGCCTGTCTTCACAAGAGATGTGCTCCAGACCTCAGATCATCTTCACCTCCTCTAAACCCATTCTAACAGTTTCATGTCCTTCCTGTGTTGGGGGATGCAGAACTGGACACAGCAGTACAGGTGGTGTCTCGTGGAGTGGAGCAGAGCAAAGAAATCACCTCTCTTGACATGCTAGCCAAGATGGTTTTGCTGAAGCCCAGGATATGGTTGGCTTTCTGGGCTGCAAATGCACAGTGGCAGCAGCAGTACTTTTTGCCATAAAATTTAAGTTTATAGATACAAACAATCATATTGCCTGAATTAGAGATCACTGAAATAGCACTCTTTCACTACATTTACATTTTCCTGATTTTTTGCAGAAGATTTGAGATTTTCCAAAATGGTGTTTTGGTCAGAGCCAGAAACAAATCCTAATATCCTACCACAAAATACTTATGTTCAAATTTAATCCTGACTTACTAGAAAAAACAAAGTACATTCTAGCAAGTGATTAAGTCAACAGATTAAAATCTGCAGTTTTCCTCAATTCAGTAAATGACTCAATGAAGAACTTTACACAAAACTTTACAGATCGGAGTATTTTACAAATGGAAATATTAGTTACTTTACTATGACAACTATATTTTTAAGTCTCAGTGATTTTACTAATTTTGGTACCTGTTTTTTATATCCCAGATAGACATAGATGCTACAACTACACTTGAGTACACTCTTAAAAAACACTGGCAAGCCAAAGAGCAAGCCCTGAAAATACTCAAGAGAATTAGATAAATAACTTTAAATTGTGTTTTAATTCAGACTTGTCTTATAATTCTCAATGTATCACATTCATATTTTTAATAGGCAGCATTATAGCGAATCATGTTAATTACAGTTATTACTGCTGGGAATGTGATGATGAGCAGTTGGAGCAGGTCTAGAGGGCAGAAAGATGAACTCTCATATGGGAACAGGCAGAGAGAAGTGGGGTCGTTTCAGCCTGGAGAAAAAGCATATCTGGGGAGACCTCATAGTGGCCTTTCAGTACCTGAAGGGGGCCTACAAGCCAGAAGGGACTTTTTACAAAGGCTTGTACTGACAGGATGAGATGGAATGGATTGAATCTTCAGGAGACAAGATTTAGACTGGAGATTAGGAAGACATTCTTTACAGGGAGGGTGGTAGAACAGGTTGCTCTGGGAGTTCATGGATGTCTCTTCCCTGCAAGTGTTCAAGACCAGGTTGGATGAGGGCCTTGAGCAATCTGATCTAGTGGAGAGTGTCCCCGCTCATAACAGGTGAGTTAGAAGTAGATGATCTTCAAAGTCCCTTCCAACCCAAACCATTCTATGATTATTCCTGTGGAAGTCACACAGTAAATGGCTTCAGTTGTAACAGGCCTTACTCATTAATTTATTTTTTATTTTCGATGCTAAAGAAGCATTCCATTTTGCAGCTTGTAATGTTTGACCTCTCATGTTCATATGTCCTTTAATAGCATCTGAGGTGAAAACAGCAGATGATTTAGCAGTTGCTTGTTTATCCATCATCAGAATGAACCTGTAAATGGTCAAGAGGAATACCCAAATAAGAAATTATGTTTCTTACACTTAAAAAAAATTGTTTCATTATGTCTTATCAGGATTTGTAATCTATTGAGCTAAAAAAACTGCTTCAGTCGTTATCTTTGTTCAATTTAAGGGTAGCTGTATCTCTAAGATGAAGCAAGAAAGAAACCAAGCAATGGCTAGTTAGTAGGTGTTGACATGAGGTGTAGCTAATATATTTTACTGTATCAATATCCACTGGAAATTTCAACCAAGGAGGTGGCTTTGTGGGTTTACCATCTAGCTCCCTTTCCTGCACAGACCTGGAATAAACAAGTACTGTGACTCTGTGCACCAATTACCTTTTGAACACCAGATAAAGAATCCAGACTTGGGACAACACAATTATTAGGAGTTCTGAGAAGAAAGGAAGTCCTTATTATTCCAGGGCAAGATTATGGGCTGATGAAATTATTGATTTATCCAGACTAGTTTTGGTTTGGGCCTCAAGCCTCAGCACCTGAAAATTTGCATTGTAATAAAAAGACATGAGTTCTGAGTAGTAAGGATCACACAATTACATCGTGTCAAAGAGAATTTGTCATCTCCTAACAGGACTAGACACAACATGGTTTCAATGGATTTTTGAGTTAATCGCAGATTATGGATTGGAAGTGTGAGAAAGAAGGATTTTGATTTGTGTTAAAATCGATGGACAGTGCCATATGCAGGGAGAGGAGGGACAGTTGCTACATAGCTAACTGCATAGTTAACTGCAAGAAATGTTATGTCTGCCTTTCTCCTGTCGACATAAAGGTGGGAACTGCCAACTGGGAGTGGCTACCTATCCGGGGAGTGTTACAAAGGGCAACAAAGAGAGCACGCATATCTACTGGGGTTGCTCTGAGGTCAGAAGAGGAAAATGTCTGCCTTCCTCCCACCAACCACTGAAATGGGGATGAGAAGACCCTGAGAGTCACACCACGCAGGTGCACGAAAGCTCCGCCTCTTCCAAGAACTGTTTCACATAATTCATGGTTTCTGAGAATTATTTATAAGGAACTCATAAAAAACCTGGGCAAGGTTGTCTCCTTTATGCAAATTAGTGGAGTGCAGACTCCTCTTGCATCCAGCACTATTTGCCTATTATCTCACAAAATAAAACATTAATGTTTTTGGCATATTGGTGTGGATGGCTGATTAAGAACTAATTACACCTCATTTATAACAGAAGTGACCTCAAAAGATCACCCAATCTAACTCTCCTGCCAGAGCAGGATCACTTAGAGTAGGTCACACAGGAACACACCCAGGCGGGATTTGAAAGTCTCCAGAGGAGACTCCAAAACCTCTCTGTGGAGCCTGCTCCAGTGCTTTTGACATCCTCACAGCGAAAAAGTTGTTCCTGTGCTCCAGCTTGCAACTGCTGCTCCCAGTCCTATCACTGCCTGGCTCCACCCTCCTGGCACTGCCATTCACATCTTTATAAACATGAATGAGGTCTCCTCCAAGCTAAAGAGACACAGCTCCACTCCATCATCTTTGTAACTCTGTGCTAGACTCCTTAAAGCAGTTCCTTGAGGTCCTTCTAGAACCAACGGGCCCAGATCTGGATACCATATTCCAGATGCAGTCTTACCTGGGCAGAGCAGAGTCCTTTACTTGACTGAAAGGAATCCTGAATTACAAGTTTATGGTTCTAAATAGTAACTGAAAACAACATAACCTAACCATATTTAGGCAGCTTCAAAATCCAAATATAGTGAGAGACCAAAATACAGTGCACTGCACAGTTGGAATCATGGCAGCTCTTAAACATCTTTTCATTTGACCCTTCAGCAAGCAAACTTGAAAACTCCCATACCTTTTTTCTGTGATGAAATACCTCCAAAGGGAAATGACAAGTTAAAAAAAAAAAAAAGGGCAGGATAATGCAAGATCAATAGGTACTGCAGTTACAACTCAGTTAGTTTGCTACAGTAAATAGAGACTTCACATCCAGCTTGTCAGGCTCCAACACAAGGACATAGATATGTTGGATCATAACAATGCCAAGACAAAACTGTAATGTGAATCTGATTTTTTTTTTCACCTCTCTAGTTGTTTATGCATGTATTTTCATGAGCAACTGTATGTCAGACATAAGCAATTCCTTTTAATAGGACACTGCTTTTACAAGCCTTTTGCATCAAGCACTTCGCTTGCATTCATCCATACTACCTTAATGCATTAATAGTTTGCTCTAAAAAAATACAAGTCTGAAGCAGGACAAAACCTTATTTCACAGGCAAACAACAGGAAAGCCAAGATACAATTAAACAGATTGCTGCTGCACACAACCTACTGAGTTAGTCTGCTCAAGGGACAAGCAGTCATAGTAGGCCAGAAAAAAAATAGCCTGACCTAATCATTTTTGCCTTTGCCCCAGATTAACTGAAGCAGACCTTCTGTTTTCAGATGCTGAACACGTACACACACACACGCTCACTACCCTTGTGAAAGGTGCTGTGACTCAGGCCCTGCAGCTGAAATTGGCTTCTGTCGCTGACTTAAACACTTATAATTTAAAAATTTACAAAATTCGAGAGGGTTTCTGCCTTACGGACTAGGCGAGTTTCCGTGGGTCGGCCTCACTTCAGCGGGCACAGAAACCAGAGCTGCGCCTGAGGCACCGCCTCTGGACAGTGTAGCAGACGGAGAGGCGCAGAACCATGGGTGGGCCTTGTACTCGGGCGACTTGCGAGTGGTGCAGCCCGGGCGGCTAAAGGCGCCTCCAAAGAGGGAGAGTGTGCCACGGGCACGCCACACCTCACGGACACCTCTCCGCTCCGCGCTCAGCTCTGGCCAAACCCTTCCTGCCGCCCGGCCGCCATTTTACGGCGCTGAGGCGGCCCTTCAGGCGGCCCTTCAGGCGGCCCTGCCGAGGGAAGCGGCTGCGCAGGTAGCGTGGGATGGCGGCCGCCTCGCGCCGGGGCCCCCTGGCTGCGGGCGGGCCTGACCTGTGCCCCCTCCTCCGGCTGGCTCCGAGGGGCGGGAGTGGGCTTCCCCCTTTCCTGGTTAAGCAGAACCCTGCTTGCTGTGGGGATGACTGTTGAGCTGTCCGCGAGTTCATCAGTTAATTTTGGTGAAGTAACAGCAAGTACCCGAGCCAAAAGGCACGTAGTGGCAATTAGCACCCCTCAAAAGAGTGTGCTCTAAACGAAAAACAAAACCAAACGAACGAGCGAACCAAAACTATAAACCAAAACAACTCCCAAATGTTTAGGAGATTTTCTTCTGCTTCTTGTGCCAATTTTATGGGATTTTTTTCTGCCCAGACAGGGCCTGCCTCCTGCAGGGAGTTTAAGTCAGGCACAAGTACTGGCAATATGGTGTTAATGACGAGACAGCTTCAACAACTAGTTAAAACAGCCCTAATTTAAAACTGGATTTTAGAAAAGCCAAGGTGTTACTAGTACAAAATTACACTGCTTTTAGTGCTGGGAACCAGGAGTACAATTTCCCAGAATGTCCTTCTAGAACTCTGCTTGCACGTACAAATATTTTACTTACCCATTTGTCTCAGAGTAACTTCTGTGTTTCCTAGCAAAGCAAAGTCATGGTGGGGTTCAGTCTTCATGAGTCAGAACCAGGATTAAGGCCAGCAAGAGTGGTACTGTGGTGAGAATCTGTTACAGACCACCTGACCAGGATGAAGAGGTAGAAGGAATTTTTTTTTTATAAGCAGTTAAGAGAGGTTTGAAAATCACTACCCCTTCTTCTTGTGGGAGACTTCAACTTTCTGGATGTCTGTTGGAAATACAGCAGCGAGAGAACAGTCCCAGATGTTCCTACAGTGTGTGGAGGATAACTTCCCCAATACTGGATGAGGGAAGGGCTGTGGATATTGTCTACCTACACTTTTGAAAAGCCTTCAACACTGTTTCCCACAGCATTACTGTGGACAAAATGGCTGCTTGTGGCTTAGACGAGCTCAGGCTCTGCTGGATATAGCACTGGCTGGACAAAAGAGCCCAAAGAGTGGTGAGCAATGGAGCTAAATCCAGCTAGCAGCTGGTCACAAGTGGTAGTCCTCAGAGCTCAGCGTTGGGACCACTTCTTGTTGATCTGGGCAAAGACGGAACGTATCAGCAGTACATTCACAGATAACACCAAGTTAGGTGCCAGTGTTGATCTGTAGGGAGGTGTGTTGGTTTGAGCTAATTGGAGAATTTGAGTGAGAAATTAAACACTGTGTCCCTTCACCCAGTTTTGACTGAGAGAGAAGAAAGAAGGTTGTTTTAGAATGTTCCCAAAACATCCAGATAAGCCAGTGTGCTTGCGCAGTCAGTCGGCTCTGGGTCCCGGGCAGGCTTCACCAGCTTCTTTCCTTTGTCTCTCTGCCTTTGAACTAATTCAGAGTAAAATTACTAAAACCATTCATTCCTTCCTGCCACTAATCTTTCTGACCGATCTTCAGCTTATCTGCAGCATCATCAAGTGGTGAGATAAAGCTGGGGGAAGGAGGGAGAGGTGGTAGGTGGGGTTTTGTTTCCCTCTCCTGGGGATTTTGGTCTCCAGGAGGGGTGTGGTGTCTGTATTTCTTTTCTACTGTATATTTCTGTAAATATCTGTTATATCTTGTAAGTATTTGCTTGTATATTTGCATTGCTGTAAATATAAAGCTTCATTTATTAACTTCCAGTGTGTTTTTCTGAGTTTTAGCCGGGGTTCTAAAAGGTGGGGGGGCAGGTTACTGCAAACCCACTACAGGAGGGTCTACAGATAGATTGAATGGATGGGCCAATGTTAATGGCATGAGCTTCAATAAGGCCAAATGCCAGGTCCTGCACTTGGGTCACAACAACCCTAAGCAATGCTACAGGCTTGGGGCAGTGTGGCTGGAAAGCTGCCTGGCAGATAGGGACCTGGGGGTTCTAATCAACAAACAGCTGAATATGAGCAAGCAGTGTACCCAGGTGGCCAAGAAAGCTAATGACATCCTACCTCCTATTAGAAATGCTGTCCCCAGCAGGAGTAGAGAGGTAATTGATTGTCCCCTTGTACTCTGCTCTGGTGAGGCCACACCTTGAGAGTTGTGTTCAGTTTTGGGCACCTCAATACAAGAGAGTTATTAAGGTGCCCAAAGTGCAAGTGCAGAGGAGGGCAACAAAGCTGAGGAAGGGCCTGGAGAATAAATCTTAAGAGGAGCAACTGAAGGAGCTGGGACTGGTTAGTGTGAAAAAGAGGAGGCAGAGGGGAGACATCATTGATAATCTACAGCTACCTGAAAGGATGTTATGGGGAGGTTGGTGCTGGTCTCTTCTCGTGGGTAATTAGTGATAGAAGAAGAGCTTCAGACTGCACCAGGGCAGGTTTAGACTGGACATTAGGAAATATTATTCCCAGCAAGAGTGGTCAGGCACTAGAATGGGCTGCCCAGGGAGGTGGTGGAGTCCCCAACCATGATGTGTTTAAAACGTCGTTCGGATGTGGTGCTTGGGAATATGGTTTAGGGTGAGCCTTGCAAAGTAGGGTTATCAGTAGGATTTGGTAATCATGATGGTCTTTTCCAACCCGAGTGATTTGACAAAGTAAAATGCCATTGTTTTTTATAGAAAATCTGTAGGACGTTTGGCTATTTTCACTAATACAAGCCCAGAACTGTATTGAAAGGTGATCTGTTGTTTAACAGGCATGTAAGAGCTGAGTTGTATGTAATAGCTTCAGCCTCAACTGGCATTAGATTTACTTTTGTTTTTATCTGTTTCAGGTTGTAGCAACCTCTAATTAATGCCATTTACAAATACAATGGAAGAGGGCAAGACTGAAGATGTCCAGGATATTCTGCAACTTAATGTGCAGGGATGTTTCTGTGTGGCCAGGCACAAGTCTTTATGCCACTTTCAGTGATTTCACTGAAATTCCAAAGAAATCTTTGCTAGACTCAGAATTTTATCTGCAAGTAACAAGTATTCCAGGGAGACAAAACAGTAGTTTGGAGATAATAAAGCATACTTAGTCCTTCTAAACAAGTAAAACTAGTACAGAAGCTTTATGTAAAGCCCTTACTTAATGATTTGGTGGAATGTGACAAGACTGTATTCATTTGCTAAAGAATCACAGAATCCCAGCATGCTGGGGGTTAGATAGGACCTTGGGAGATTATCTAAGTCCATTCCTCCTGCTAAAGCAGGGTTATCCACAGCAGGTCACTCAGGATCATGATGGCCAGGTGCATTTGGAATCTTTCCAGAGAAGGAGACTTCACAACCTCCCTGGGCAGCCTGCTACAGGGCTCCATCACCCTCCCTGCAAGTAAGATTTTCCTTGTGTTTAGGTGGAACTTCCTGAAGTATTTAAAATTATTTTATTTTTGTTTTCAGGAGCATGTCTAGTTAACAGAGGGAGAAGCCTGTTTAAATACCTCTTGGATTATCTTCACAGAGAAGTTTGGATTCCTGAGGATGCACAAATTCAAACTGCACTGCAGGAGGAAGCAGAGTATTTTGGCATCCCTTATCCATACAGTCTGTCTGACCACTTGGCTAATGACTTAGTCTTTAAGGTCAAATACAGAGCTGAAAAAGGTCTTGGCATTTCTTACCTTTTTAAACCTGCACCATGTATCATCAGATAAATTGCAATATATGGAAATAAGCACTTTTTAAATCACCACGTTAAATCACCAGTAAATTCAGAGGTTTAGGATAAAGTGGCAGTGGATAACTGCCACAGCTGCATTATGGACATCAACTTTTTCCATCATTTCATATAAAATTTAAACTCATTTCATTGCAAGTCTGCTGCAAAGCTTGCATGGTGGGAATGATGTTTAATTCTCTCTGGCTTCAAATTTTATTTGAAATGACATTTGGCCCTTTCAAGACATTTAGGGTTGTGAGGTTTTGGTTTTTTTCATTTTTACAAATTCATCCGAATACTTGACAGATAAAATAGATAAATGAAAATTAATAATATATTACTTAAAATCTTAGGGTTTGTCTGGTTTAGGATATTGTAACTTAAAAGCTAAAAGTAATTGATTGGAAATCAACTCCATAACTTACCAGGTTTGAATGGCTATGGTAGTCTTGGCAGGCATCTATGTTGTTTTAAGGTCTTGTTCCATGTATTTCATGTTGTCCCTTATTAATTTATTTTCAAATAAATTTCCAGGCCTTTCAGTTTCTTTTCAGATTAGGAATTTGCCATGTCCTTAAGTATTTGTGTTGCCTTTCTATGAATTTCTCATAGTCCTACAATATGGTGCACACATATGGTAGATAAACTGCATCCTTGAATTACTTATCCTTGAATTATTTAAAAGAGCTCACCAATACAGTTAATTGTTTTGGTAGACCTGAAGGGTCAAAATAGGCCTGTACATGTGCTGGCTTGCCCAGGCATGTTTTTCTGCCTTCCCTCTGTTCTTGGGGAGGAAGCAACTGGCATGAAAAGGGACAAAAGACATGGTGCCATGGAATCTGAGCACTCCAGCTTATATAACTTGGGGTTTTTTCTGCTTGCAACCCATGGTAAACAAGTTGCACATGCTGGCTTCATGCTATGCCTGTGCTGGGCCTATGCTTCTCCCCCCCCAATATGGTATAAGCTTTCACCCAAATATGGTAAGACTTGACTTACTGCCACTCTGATTGGATATGCTAATGTCCAAAGGGGTCCAATCAATCTCAGATATTGATACTAAAAGCAGATAAGCAGATAATACAGTGTGTTTTTGGCATGCTTATGCTTCTGCCATGATTTTGCTATTATTCTGTGTTCTGTATCTGTGCCTGTAATGTGTTATTATATAGTGATATAAACTATATTCCACTCCAGAACCATTTTGAGTCTTTCCAAGAGCAACTGGTGTAGCCTTCACACAATTAGCAGTGCAAGATACACATCCACTGAGACACATTGCAAAACGTCTGCCTGCACCTGCAGCAACCTGCATCTCCTGAAGACAAGCAAGCCTGAAGGTATGCAGATCGTCAAACAGGTCAAACACTGTCTGCCTCCCTCTTCTTCCTCCAGCCTGTGGAGTTTGGGATGAATCAAGTCTGAGCCACAGCCACAGCAACAGCTGCAGCAGCCAGACCAGCCAGAAACCCTGAAAGTGTTCTGGGTACTTTCAATTCATTGATAACCCCACAAGACAGAAGTAATACTTGTGAATAAAACTAAAGCTTTGCATATAACCTAGATTCTGCCCTAAGCAGAAAGGGGCCCTGAGTTACATCTAGTAGCCAAGCAGCGCTATTGACCTCAAGAGATCTTCCAGTGTTAATGAAGTTAGAATTGAATTGATTATTTATACATATTAATAGCTACTACTAGATCTAGATATTGTTTATGTAATCATTCCATAACTGCTACAATTGAACCTGTTTAATATTAAGTGGTTGGGGGTAGAAAAGTTTGGATATCGAAAATTAATAAGATTTATTTCAGAAAATCATACTGCATTAATTAATCATAACCCACTTCATAACATTAATCAAACTTGACTATGAAAGCTTATTCAACTGAAAATATTCTATTCCTATTAATACTCTCTATTTTGTGGTTTATGGTGTTTGTTTGATTTTTTTTTTTTTTAATTCCCAGGCTTTATTAGACTTCTATGATTCATATGATTTAGTTTGTACCAAGCCTACAGTTTGGATCCTGCACTATCTCAAAACTTTTGGAGCAAGCTGTGAAAGTAAAATTATTGGATTGTATGCCACAAGAGCTGATGGGACCGAGACAATTTATTAATAAAGAGCTAGGAGCAAAAATTCATAGTAAATGCATTTACAAAAGGTAAGATGAACACTCACACATTGCAATATCTAAATATTCATGTATGCAGCATAATACAGCACTGTATACTATCAGTCTGTGGAAGGAATCAGATTCTTTCCATGTTAGGAAACAGATGGCTAATCCCAAGCACAAATACAGGCTCGGCAAGCAGTCACTCAAGAGCAGTCTTGAGGAGAAAGACTTGGGGGTGATGAAAAACTGGCAGTGGTTGCTGGTAGCCCAGAAGGCAGCTGTGTGCTGGGCTGCACCAAAAGCAGTATGGGTAGTAGCACAAGGGAGTGGATTCTGCCCCTCTGCTCTTGCTCTCATGAGACCCCACCTGCAGCACTATGTCCAGTTCTGGTACCCCCAGCACAAGGAGGACACGATGATGCCATTGTGGGTCCAGAGAAGGCCATGAAGATGATGAGAGGGCTGGAGAACCTCCCTTACAGGGACAGACAGAGAGTTGGAGCTCTTCAGCCCAAAGAAGAGAAGGCTCCAGGGAGGCCTTAGAGCAGCTTCCAGTACCTGAAGGGCACCTACAAGGAAGCCAGGAAGGGGCTTTTTACAAGGGCTTGTAGTGATAGGTCAAGAGGGAATGGCTTAAAGCCTGAAGAAGGGAACTCCAAAGGTCATGTAGTCCACCCCCACTCCAGTCAGCAGGGACATCCTCCACTAGAGCACGTTGCTCAGAGCCTTGTCAGACCTGACCATGAATAATTCCAGGGATGGAGCCTCAACTACCTCCTCTTGGACAACCTCTTCCAGTGTTCCACCACTCCCATTGTAAAGATCTTGTTCCTAACATCCAATCAAAATCTGCCCTTCTCTAATTTCAAACCACTGCCCCTTGTCCTATCACTGCAGGCCTTTGTAATCAGTCTTTCTGCAGCCTTCTTGTAGGCCTCCTTCAGGTACTGTAAGGTTGCTGTTAGGTCTCCCTAGAGCCTCCTCCAGGTCCATGTCTTTACAGTGTGAGGGCTCCAGAGCTGGACACAATACCCCAGATTACCAGAGCAGAGCGTCAGAATCACCTCTCTTGATCTGCTGGCCACGCATCTTTTGATGGAGCCTTAATTATTCTTTTACGGACAGCTATTTTTTTCAGGAATATTAATTTTTAGCTATTTACAATCTCTTATATAAATAAAAATTAAGTAACGTTTTATCTTCTAGTTGACAAAACATTTACTGTTAAATCCTTATAGTCGGGATTTGGTAAAAAGAAAGATGCATTTAGTCCCTGTTATGTTTTAGGAGTTATCAAGATTTACCACCTAACCATTACCCTCTTTTCAGAGAAGCTGGAAATAGCATCCAGTGCATCTGGAGCTATTACTCAGTGGCTGAGTTGAAAAAGATGATGGATGCTTTCAACATCTGGGAAGGGAGAGGTAGAGTATGCTCTGACCTGTCCCCCCAGGTGTTGTGGTTAGCCCCTACCACTTCCTTCCTGGACCCTCTATAAAGGGCAGAGCAGCTCCCTGTTCCACCCTGTCTTGCTCCTGCTGCCTCACCAGCCAGCTGCATCCTGCTTTCCTGCTGCTCCTGCTTTAACCACGTGCTATCCAGCAAACACATGGTGAGATCCGTCTACATCCACCATCAATCTAACTTCACCATCTGGATTCATCTTCCATCCATCTCCATCTACTGGTTGTATATCTGTATTTTGTTTCCCATATCTTCTGTAATTCCCCTTACCTAAAATACATCTTATTTATTGTTAAAGTTTATTTTTTACTTCCAAATCAAATTAAGTCTATTTATTGAGCTTCTGAGCTCAGGTGGGCTAACTAAACTAAGTAGTCAAGCCTAAACCTACCCTACTGCAGCCTGAAGCCATTCTCTTGTTCTATTGCTGATTACCTATGAGAAGAGACCAGTACCTGCCTCTCTAACTTGTCCTTTCAGGTGGTTGTAGAGAGCAATAAGGTCTGCTTTCAGCCTCCTCTTCCTCGAACAGTTGCAATTCTCTCAGCTGCCCATCAGACTTATTCTCTAGGCCCTTTACTTTGCAGCACCTCCATGTCTGTCTTGTATTGAGGTGCTCAAAACCGAACCCAGCACTTGAGGTATGGAGCACAGGGGAACAGTCACTGCCCTATGATGGCTGTAAGCAACACTTCTGCCAGCACAGTTTCCGAGCTGAAATTCTACATAATAAAATGCATGCATTCATTTAGTCAGGTGTGAAGTGCAACTTTAACATCATATTGACTGTGTTCTTTCATCTCATTGAGACAACGTCCCTTTGAATTGCAGGTGTCTGCTACCGGAGAGTGCCTCAGGAGCTGACTGAATGCTGGACTCTGGAAGAATACCCATTGAAAGAGAGTTTACACCATATGCATCCAGTCTACAAAAGGTATGTTGATTTGCAGGGGTGACTGCAAATAAAGCAGAAGTACAACAGTCTTTTAATGTAGTTCTCAGTGCTGAGCTTTCTCTGGTTTGCTGTTGCTAAAATGCCCCACAGTCCAAGAGCTTCATTGCAGGACAGACCTTGCTGGAGGCAGATCATCTTCTGTGGGTGGCTGTTGGAGTTTGCTTTGTAATAATGTTATTAAAAGATTAATTTATGGACACAGTTTGTCTCTTCACCTGCAGTTCTTTGTTTTCCAGACAATTAATTGACTTTACTGAAGAGGAAGACAGATAAAGTGGGTCCTAAGCCATTCAGGTTCTCAGGTTCCTCCACAAGTACCCATATCAAAGTAAAAAAAACAGCTTAATTAAAGGTGGCTGCTTGCAATGCTTCTCATTCTGCACTTATTTTAAACACTGTAATGGTGAAAGTTTGTCACTGCACAAAGTAGCTTCCAAAACCATCACATGCACCTCAGTGTCCAGTAGTTCCTGGGCAGCCTGTGAAAGGCAGAGTGCTGATAAGGCATCATGTTAGATGATGTTGAAGACCATGGTGCCTCGGAAACCTGTAAGCAACTGTGTAGTAAACTCCCCTTCTTCTTGTGACACCATCTCAGCCATCTTTTCCTCTACCCAGTAAACCAAGTGGACAGGACAGTGCTGCTGCTTAAATTCTTCCCACTTCCATGGTACTGAAGAAGGAGGGACCAGCTGATTAACAGACAGTGTTGACCTTGGGAATGAGAAAGCAAATGGATGGTGTTTGGTATGTCCTGACTGCCTGGATAGCTTTGCATTGTCTGTTTAAAGAACATATCATAATCTCCTGTAGTCACTTATTCAAAGATTTGGTTGTAAATTGTGATTTTAAAAATTGTGAAAAGCATAAGGGCAAGTGAGGGCTGAAATGTGTTTTCTGCTTTGTTTCTGTTTTAGATATTGGGTAGGAAGGAAAACAGATTTAAACCTCCCTCTCAAGCAGAGCATGGAAAGTCTAATGTAAGTCACTTCACATCTGTAGTTCTGGCAGGAGTCATTGCACAGCATCAAAGAAGACCTCTTTATCAACTTTAAATACACTTAAAGTTAATTAATAATATACTCCACTTCTATCTTTGAAGTGGCAGAAAACTAGATACCATTAAGTGGTTTTCATTGGGTGCAAGTGCGTGAGTACTGCGAGGATCCAAATGTTGAATGCATTTCCTGGCACCTCCAGTTGTGTTGAGGCACCGTTCTGTTCTGTAGAGCAGTGGCAGTGACTTGATTGCACACAGTGACAAAAGTCAGGAATGCAGGAAGGGGAGAGATGTGCTGAGTAAGCAACAAGGCCATTTCTTCTGTAGACCTGAGACTAGTGCTGTGGTGTGATCTACCACTGGTACGCCAGCTGTATGCAGCTGCTGCAGCCTGGCATTCCATATGGCATCACTGTGGTGGGTGTTTCCTGGAGCTGCAGAGGACCTTACAGCTGGCATTCTTGTGTCCTTCTGCAGGTCCTTGCAAATGAGGAGGGGACAGCCTCAGCTTCTGTGCAGCAAAGCACTGTTAACAGAGATGCTTTGGTTTGGAGAAAGATAAAAGAATCTCTCCTTGCTCCAGAACAGAAGAGAGGAGACCTCCTTGTGCCAGAGTAAATGTTGAGTAATGATCCTGAAGCAATGAGCTGCTGTCTGTAACTGCAAGCGGAGGAAAGCCAACATTAGCTCACAGAATTTGAAAGGCCCTTTCAGTTGTTCAGACGAGTAAACGAAACCTGGCTTTATTTTGTGCCCTTCCATGCCTGTAGTTGCTTTGTTGGTTTTGCTAGTGCTTTTGATTTTCCAGCACAGGAAGTCCAGCTGTTGAGAAATGCTGTCATATTGCCAAAATACCACATTCCCAAAATTCCTGAGGCTATAAGAATTATAAAACTTCTTTAAATTTTTTAGTTTTTATAAGTTGATCACATTTTAAGGCATTTTCCCCAATCATAAGGACTTAAAACATAATTTGCACAAGGAAAAAGCCCATATTTTCATGTGCTATTTTTAAGGAGACTCGGCCATGAAATGTAGTCCCTGTAAACGTGTGCAGCACTGTCATTTTCTGTTTCTTGATGTTGAAGACAAACTTATGGTTAGAATCTTCAACTTAGTGGGGCTTCTTAAAGCTAAGGAGCAACAATCCCCATGCTTTTCCTATTTCAACAACAAAAGTTTTACTGAAGACAGGACAGGGCAAAAATCATGAAAAGATACTGTGAGAAATGTATTCTGTTCATCACTGACACTAGGGTAGTGAAATTTGCTTTTTCATAATAATTTGACTGAAAAGCAGGTTTTAAAACTTACCCTTTGTGTGACTTTCACCTCCATATTTACTCAGTAGCTAAGCACTTTACCATGCACCTTTAAATCTTTCGACAATGTTTCCTACAGGAGATTTCTTTTCTCTTCAGCTTCTGGAGGATTTCTATAAACATTGAAATCTGCAGCAATTCTACAATCATAGAATGAGACTGGGAAAGATTCTTAAGATATTCAAACACAACATCACACTAAAGCTCAGACTATAGAACTTTGCCCTGCCTACATCAAAACCCCCACCCTTTAGAATAATTCTGCAGGACTATCATGGAAGGCTAATAGGCCTATTAGATGTCCTGGCTTGCCCCACCCTTCTGTTGATGGGGGAAGCAAGGGCAGAAGGAAAACAAAGGCTTGGGCCATTATATCCCCTCCCAAAGTGATAAACAGGTACCCATGGGTATTTAGGTACTTGTTAGTGTCTTGCCCAAATAAGGGTAAGCAAGCCCTGGGTTCACCCAATATGGTCAGTTTTGCAAATGCCATTCTGATTGGCGAGTCTCTGTGGCCAAAGGAGCCATTGCACTTGGGCAAGTAATATAAATTGAGCCAAGCTGCAAGCAGTAATGCTGCTCTGTGTTGCCTGTGCCTCACTGCTCTGCCTCAGTGTGTGCTGCTCTGCTCTACATTCTGCTCGGCTTGGACAACATGGTCTGCTCTGCCTCCTGCTTCAGACCAGCTTAGCCCTGACGTGTTGGGCTTGAATAACCTGGAAACTTAAGTGCCTGAAGTTTCCCAGGAGAAGGCATTGAGTGCCTCACGACATGTTGAGAAGTGCCACTGACATTGTGCTCTCTGTACATCTGCAAGAGATCCTGCTGCACCTCTGCAAACCTCTGTGCCAAGAGGAACCAGGATCAAGTCAGAGATTGTCTGCCTCTTTCCTAGCACCCTGCTAAAGTCAGGGAAGATCTGGAAGCCTCTCAACAGCTATTAAGACTGAGCAGCTCCAACACTGCCACAAAGGAGCCAGGGACCATCTCTGAATTCTACTCCACTGCTGTAAAGCACTTTCCCTAGGGCTCCAGGCTGTCTGTTTGTAAGTAGGGCAAAGCCATTTTGTGGCTGAACTTTTCCAATATTCTGATATTCCTATATTACTAAATTGCCTGTAAGCATCCTTTTGAAGATTTTTTTTTTCCCCAACTGAATTAGAACCTAAATTTAACTAGTTTGTTCATAGTTTGCGGGCAGGGCTTCTGGAAATAACTACATAATTCCTGCCTCATTAATTGCCCACAATAAACTCAAGGACTTTGTGAGCCTGCACCAGCTCAGTGTTCATTTCATTTTTCTGGTAGCACAGGACTGGTTTGAGTAACATTCATGTAACTTGCCTTACAGTGGCTTTCATCTCTTTGCTCCAGAGATTCTGGGTTGTGGTTAAAAGAAACAGAACTCCCTTCAGTTTCAGCAGATGAACCAGGAAAGTGGCACTGGTGGAGAGGCAGAGGAAGGTTAAGTTTTGAGTGACTTCATTTATTTTTAATTGGATGAAATGCAAACATGACCTTTTAACTTAGCTGAGTAGGCACATGTGTTACCTTTATGAATCTTGCTAAGTTTCTGTTAGCTCATGGACTGATACTGAACAGTTTCATGAAAGCTGAATAGCATTAACTGTCATTGGGGCTTCTACTTGTTCAAAGGTTTTTAACGTGGAAGTACAGAGTTCAGTCTCTGGGAGACCAATAGCTGCAAATAAATGAAAACTGTCAGCCCCTGGATGAGTGATCCCCTCACTGGACTAACAGGCTGTGGGTTTTCAGGTCTGGAACAAGGAGTAGAAATTCTGTGAGTATTGTGCAGGTTGAAACTTATTCTAAACTCTCTGTTCCCAAGTCTCTTGAAAGTCTGCACTTCACTTGTCTAACCTCCCTCAGGGAGCAGGAGTAGTGCATCTGCACTGGTAAACTGGGATAAGCCACTGTGGCTGGAGAAGTTATGGAAGGGGAGCTGCAGTTCTGTAGCTGTGATTAGATACAGGGCCAAGTGGTGGGACAATGGCTTCCCTTGAGTCTTTGTGACATTATTGAGTGCTGTAGGAGAGAGCATGTGTGGAAGGTAACTCCAATTTAGTAATCCTAACAAGTGCTGGTATCTCACAGCAGGACTCTGAAGTCTGCCATACATCTCACCCATGTAGTTTGATGCATTCAGTATTTCTCACAAATCCTGGCACTTCTCCAGTTGTTCAGTTCTCACTTTGGCACTGCTGCCCTTCAAACAATAATGTGGCATCATCATGTAGGTTAAGGAGACAAGAAAAACACTATTTCAAGTAAAATTCCTGTGATTACACAGGGGTTTCTGATGCAACATCAGGCTTGCTGTCAGCTGGAGCCATGGAAACACCAAAGCTACTTTCTTTCAAAATGTTCCAGTCATTTCCCTACCCACCAGCATCAAGATGCCTAGCACTGAGTTGGTCTGGCATTTTGGGAGTCCCTCCTGCATTAGGACTTCTGTCCCACACCCACCTCAGTCAAAATTGTCAGCCCAGATCTGTCCAAAGGGGCATGAATGTCCTGGGAAGGCATGAATCCTACCCAAATTGGTTTGGACCCCTGCTCTCCTCCTCCTGTAGCAAGGTCCAGGAATTGCAGGATTGAGCAGACAATGAGGGTTTGGTTCGAGAAAGCCCTGTGGCACATGACCACATCAGGTGTCTTGTGCTGTCCCTCAAGTGTTAGGGTGGACACCTAGATGCAGAACTTTGAATTCATTGGCCAAAACAATGGACGCTAATGCTTATTGGCCAGTTTCACCCTTCAAAATACTGTATTTAAGGCAGGGTGATTTGGAACCATTGCTTCTTTTCCTGCTGCTTCCACCAGGACAGGACGTCTACTTGCACCTCTTTCACAGCAGCCACGTATTTGTAGCGTGCATTGCAGATTTGCAGCCTACAGCAGTGGCAAGGCAAACCCTTTTTTCCTCCTCTCCTTGGGACACTCTGTACCTATTGTGTCTGTGACTATAGGCAGGGTTAGAATTTCCCGATTTCCAAGTTCTGACTGTTTAAGCTGTTAAACTCTTTGATTCTCTGTTTATTAATAACCTTTGTGTAATTGCCTCTTATCGACTGAACACCCAAAGAACCTCAGAGAATTTTCCCAAAATTTTGATTATTAATATTTTAAAAATCTTAACAATTCATAAGCAAATATCAATAATTGTAACAATGAACACACACTGCATATTGTGCCATTCTCCAGGCCCACCAAGATGGCACAGGGGATACACTTGTTACCTGTGCTGAGGAATCAGTACCAGTGTAGTGGGAGCTCTGCTGTGATCCCTTTCCACCCGGCTGCGTTTAAGGTTACAGTGTTCCCACAGCAGCTTACAAGCACTTGCACTGATGCAGAATTTGATTCTCTCCAGCTGCAAGTGACTGTTGCTGTAGTTGGTGCCAGCAGGGTCAATACCATGCTTATCACTGATAACCTGGATAACAGCAGTTGCCAACCCCAGCCAGCCAGTGCCACTCACACCAGCACAGGCTGGCCTGTGCATGCCACAGCCCCCGCTACTCCCTGCTATGGCAGAGGAGCTAGGAGCTGCCCTGGAGGGAGGTAGGTCAGTGCTCAGGATTCAAATCCCAGGTATCTCCATTGGCTCTTCTCCTGTTGTCTAGCTGTGGCTCAAGCCTCTTCAGCCACCACAAGAAGACAGCAACACCTGCAGCACCCTTGGAACACAAGTTCCCAGTGGAGGCCTCTGGAGTCTCTCTCTGCACCAGCCTGTCCTAACTCTGTGTATATAGGTATGTAGATACATATATTTAGCTTTTGTTTTCTTTTACTCATAAACTCTGTGGTACAACATCCATGACCAGTTTGGTGCAATATTTTGTCACAATAGCTATGTTGTCTCAAATTTCTGGCAGGTTTCTCTTATACCTTCAGCAATAGTGGGACCTGAGTCCTAAGCTGTACTCACAAGTGTATTGATGGATGCAGCTGACGTAAAAAATCCTCGTGCAACCTGATCACTCCATGAGGAAACAGACTCACACTGAGCTGCCAACCAGACCAGCTCAGAGCAGGTCTTCCCCTAGAGCAGGATCCAGGGACTCACTACAAGATTACTGATACCTTCCAGAATTAGTTTGTTGTTTAGGGTGACATTTTCAAACACATTAAGAGTTTTTTGGGAGTTTTTTGACCTTTTATCCCAAACCTGCCTAAATAATGTAAGTTTTCCGCATGCGCTGATGAGCATGGTACCTGAACTAAAAGAAGAGGTGGAAAGATTAAGAACTATAAGAGACTGTGAAAGGGAAATTGACAATTTTCATAATCTACATTTAACAGAACCTGAACTAGTATTAACTCCTCGTGGATCAGGGGGCCCAATACCCTCCCAACAGCAAGTCTCTCAGCCTCCATGTAGTAACCCACAGGAGCAGGAACAATGGGAGCAGGTCTCTGCCCGATGGAACAAAAGCAAATGGAGCAAGTGTGCCACTTTAAAAATCACACTGCCTACAGTGCACTGCAGGAAGAACAGATCAACAGCAAGGATGAGGGCACAAAAATCCCAGAAACTGCACCAAAGACAGGTTGCCTCAGGCCAGCCCATTCTGAAAAGAAGCCTCAAAGGGTCATTGTTATAGGAGAGTCTGTGCTGAAGGAAGCAGAGGGCCCAATATGCAGGTCAAATCCACTTCATAGCGAGGTCTGCTGCCTCCCTGGTGGTAAGGCCCAGGTAAGGGACATTGTAGGTAAAATTCCCAACCTTTTGAGTCCTTCAGACTACTATCCACTTCTGGTCTTTCAAGTGGGTAGTGACAGTGCAGGAATGAGAGGCTCACAATCAATTAAAAGAGACTTCAGGACCTCAGTGCAACAGCTAAAGGTATCAGGAGCTCAGGTTGTGTTCTCCTCTATCCCTCTAACATCAGCGATGGATGAGGGAACATTCTGGAAGAGCCAACAGCTTAATTCATGGCTCCAGGGCTGGTGTCATCAACAGGGGTTTGGATTTTACAATCAAGCCTCCGTTTGCAAAGCACCAGAGCTGCAAATAACTAATGGCAGGCACTGGTCCCAGAGGGAGAAAATGATCCTGGGGCAGGAATTGGCAGGGCTCATTGATAGATTTGAAGGGGGAAGGGGTTAATAGTCTCCTGCTGGATGGTGACAAACAGTGGGGCAGCTTACCAGAGGCAGAGAGATGTAGAGCCATTGAGGGCCCTCAACTTGCTGCCCTGAGGCAAGCCAGGCATGATGCACCAGGACAAGGCAAATTGGCACACAAGGAGGACAGGGCCAGCCAGCTGAAGTGTCTCTATACAAATGCACAGAGCTTGGGCAACAAACAGGCTAAGGGCAACTGTGCTGCTGGGATGCCATAACATAGTGGCTATTACTGAAACTTGTTGGGATGATTCCCATGACTGGAATGTAGGGATAGATGGGTACAAGCTCTTTAGGAAGGATAGGCAGGGAAGGAGAGAAGGAGGCCTTGCCCTCTGTATCAGTGACCAGGTAGAATCAGTGGAGCTCCACCTGGGGAAGGATGATGAGCTGGTTGAGAGTGTATGGGTTAAAATTAAAGGGAAGACAGAGGAGGGTGATGTTACTGTAGGGGTCTGCTACAGGCCACTTGACCAGCAGCACCAAAAAATGAGGCCCTTCAAAGGCAAATAGAAGTGGCCTCCAGGTCACAAGCCCTGGTCCTCACAGGGGATTTCTACCACCCTAGCCTGCCTGTAGGTCCCCTTCAAATATTGAAATGCAGCTCTAAATTCTGCCTGGAGTCTTTTGCCCAGGCTGAACAGCCCCAATTCTTTCAGCCTGTCTTCATAGCAGAGATACTCCAGCCCTCTGATTATTTTTGTGGCACTTCTCTGGGCCTGCTCCATCAGGTGTATGTCCCTCTTGTGTTGGGGATCCCAGAGCTGGACACAGTACTGCAGTCAAGTTCTCATCAGAGCACAGGGGCAGAATCACCCCTTCTGATCTGCTAGCCACATTTCTTTTGATGCAGCCCACCTTCTGGGCTGCAAGTGCACATTGCTGGCTGACATTCAGCTTCTCGTGCATCAGTACCCCCAATACCTTTCCTGCAGGGCAGCTCTCAATCTCATCAATCCCCAAGCCTGTATTGATATCAAGAGTCACCCTGACTTAGGTGCAGGGTGCCTTATTGAACCTCATGAGATTATCTTCAGCCTACCTCTCCAGCCTGTCCAGGTCCCTCTGGATACTATCCCATCCCTATTCTTACCAACCACACCACACCATTCCAAGCACACAGGTGTCCCTTCCCCAAATGGAAGATGAAGAGCTTTCCTTCTTACACAGCTACCCTTCAGGGCACAGCCAGCCATGCACTTCAAACACATAGTTGTGATGCTAAACCACAGCTGGTGTGCCAAGACTGCCTCACTCCCAACACCAGCCCATTCCCCAGCCCAACTAAACTATGTATTTATGCTGGACTCTTACAGAGAAAATGTGCTTGCACCACAGTCACAAGAGAAATGTCTCTCACATGTCAGTCCTTGCTGTCTCACCAGTAAGCCTCAGGAAGGTCCTGTTGTGCTGAGTTAAGACTTCTTACAGATTTTATTTCCAGGAGCCTGCTTATGAAAAGCTGACTTCCAGAGGAAAATGATTTTCAATAACCCTGTCAAGTGGAGAAGCTCTATGGAAGGAGTAAAAGTCATTACAGATAAGTTAGATTTCCCATTTTTTAGGGTTACAAGAAAAGATATAAATTATAACTTTTGCAAACTGTGTAAGGACAAGATCCTAAGATTCCTGTGTGATGTCTGAAAGGAAATGATCTTACATCCCTACAGCAAGGTTACAGGTCAAATTGGAAGGCAGCAGGTCAAATTTGAAAAGCTACCTGATTCTAGACATCCGTTTGCTCAAAACATTGTTTTGCCATGACTGGATAAGATCTAATGGCCTCAAGCTGCACCCAGTGAGGTTTAGGTTGGATACTAAGAAGAATTTCTTTACTCAGAGAATGGTCAGGCATTGGAACAGGCTCCCAGGGAAGCAGTGGAGTCACCACTCCTGAAGGTTTTAAAAAAACAAGCACTTTGGGACATGGTCCAGTGGTCATGGAGGTGTTGGGTAGAAGGTTAGACTTGATAATCTTAGAGGCCTTTCCCAACTTAAATAATTCAATGATTCTATTTAAAAGCCTGATAGGCAATGAAGCAGGATAGAAGCAGTCCTTGTCATGATAATAAAACCAGTGTTTACTCACCTGCGCTTATTTGTTTTCACCACCAATCCAGGTGAAGAGGAGTTACTTGCCTTTTAGAATCAGGTTTTACAAATATTCAAATGTGGAACATTGTATACAGAGATCAAGAGAAATAAAAATAATCAACACCACCCACAAGGAATGCACTTGGAGGGTATTTTTCAAGGGCCACGGAGGAAAAGTAAATTGGTCAGTGGTAAGGAAGTGTACTAACAGAAATAAGCACCAGCAGCAAAAAATAACCTAGGAATAACCTTTAAAGAGACTCAAGTGTCCTGCTTTTACTAACCACAGTGGAATTCAGTCTTACACCTTTTCCAGCTTTTCAGTTCTGAGACTTAGGTCACCAGTTGATGCCAGGTCTGGATTCTGACCCCTTACTGTGTTAAATATCCACAGATGAAAGCATAGATTCATAGAATGGTTTAGGCTAGAAGGAACCTTGAAGATCATCTAGTTCAAACACCCTTGCCATGGGCAGGGACACCTTCCACTAGACCATGTTGCTCAAAGGCCTCATCGAACCTGGCCTTGAGCATGTGGCTCTCATGGGAAGGTTCACTGGCATCAGATTCTAGCTAAAAGCAAACATCTAGTGCAATACAAACTCATCTGAAAGCCTCCTGCTGATACCAGTTGAACGAACAAATACAGTTTGAATAAGCTCACAAAGGTTAGGCACTGCAAAAGTAGCAAACACCTGAATATTTTAAAAAGATTTTATTTTTTTGGAAGAAAGAGTTTTCTGAAATACAGAATAAGAACATGAAAATTTGGTATTTTAATAAAAAACTGGGAAGGATGTATTTGCTCAAGTATGTACCTCCACATTCTGCTGCACGTTGCTGTGACACATTTCTTAGTCAGAGCTCTCATAATGGACAGATGGTTCCTACAGCAAAAATATAGAAAAATAATTTGGATTCAAGTCTAGAACACCTGCAAACTTTTCTTATACAAAGAAATAAATCCAACTAGTCATAGAAAAGTGCCTGATGAGCATGGAGACTAAGGCTGTGTGTCTAAGTGGCCATGACCATACATACTCCCAACTTAAGAAACAAGCATTTTCCTTCAGCCTCATAAAAATAGTTTGTCGATGAAAAATACCAATATGTAATACATTTCATACAATTTATACAATGTCTCAGATTATGGAGCAAGAAGCTAAAGTCAGCTGTACTGTTTTTATCAACTGTTGCTGTATATACTTCATGTATACAGTGTGCATGCATGTACATGTATACACACACAAACAAAGAGGGGGATAGAGATGTGCTGGAAAATCCATAATGTTATCCTCATGGCATTGCAGACGAGAGCATACAGGCTTCTTGGGATCCTTCTAACATAGGCTGCTCTGAAAAAATGAATAGTGTTGACTGGTATAACCGTGTATCTACAACAGGTTTTCGCTATTATGAATTTCCATTTATTTTTCCAATCTATATTTCATTTGCCTAAGAAGCAAATGCTGCTTTAGTAAGATTCTATACTGTCATGACAAACCAACTGTGAACATAGTGGGCAAAGCTGTGAAAGTATGAATTCATTTAGATAATTAGTAAGTAGCAAAGATACCAACAAGTTTTAAGCAGCAACAGATTTAAAATTACTATCTCCTGACTTATTTTCTTCATCAACAAGCATCTTGAGCAAGAAACTAAAAGGAAGAGATTAAATTTCTCCACCTGCTGTCACTGGAACTTTTTAAGCCACCAAAGTCATGGCGGGCACTGAAAGAACAGTGGCATCAGCAGAGACCTCCATCCTTGCAGGACATAAATTGCACTGTGACACCCTACCAACGCTGCCTTGGAAAGGCTTGTGATCTGCCATGTCTGCTGCAGGATTCTTCCGTCTGCTCTTTTCCGAGTGCAGCACATTCTCTGTGGCCCTTGTTGTGGACTGCTCTTGATTTTTCATAGCTCCTTTATATTTAGATCTGAAGTTGTTATGCTGCTGTCTTCTGTGTTCAGACCTGGAACCATTCTTCATAGTATTTTGATCTGCCTCATTACTGGCACTTTGTGACTTAAGAGATCCACTGAGCCGGACATTCTGGTGCTGTGGATTGAATCTTCGTCTCTGGCTAGAAGGCCCATTCTACTCAGAAAGAATATTGAATTAGGTTATCTGAATCCTTCCAACAGGACAAGAAATACAGCAAACAGAATTAACAAATATTGCAGAACAGACTTTTCAGTACAAGCAGGAGAAGTAAAACTCTAAGCAGTTTCGACTGCTGCCAGAGCAGTCTAATCCTCACACTTCAAACCTGAAGGATGGATAAAGTGTAGCCTGGAAGTATTGATAGCAGGTTCACCATTGATGGCAAATTAAAACCTGCCATGATTCAAGAGAACACAGAAAAGGGGATGAAATACTGGACATCTCAGCAGCAGCACTTCAGAAGCATTGAACAACTTGATGCTGGCTTTTTCAAAACTCACAACCTTCCCTAGCAAAGCATCATGTACATAAAACAGCAAGACTGCAAAAGGAACAGAGGTTCACATGGAAACGGAAGTTAAGAATCCAAGTAGTGGGAGAGATGCTCACTGAGATAACTTGCTCAGAGGAAGCCTTGATCCTTAATGGGAAGTGGCTGAACCACTTTGTTTGCATAACTGCCAGGGCAGCTGATTCCTTGTGTGAACTGACATTATGTAATACCCTTAAGCTTCCTTTCAGACATCCCCTTCAGCCCAAAATTCAGCCCAACTTCAGTGGCAGCTTTACCGTAGCACAACAGTACAAGGACACTCCAAGGTACTCTTGTAATGAAATTGCTACCAATATAACACACTGCTATAAACTGTATTACACAGCTTCTGATTTTAAACCTGGCAGGATTCCACTTTCAGAGTCTACCTAATAATCATGCTTCAGCTGTATGTCAAGTGATCAAGGAATCAGGAAGTGATCAATAGTCAGGAAGAATTGCTTCTCCATTGTAGTACAAAGGGCAATCAGCTATTATGGAGAGATTTCATTTTTTCAATCTATTAACTACTGCTGGTCACTTCTGCCTGAAGTGCACTTGTGGTAATTCCACCTTCTGTGTTCACACTGCCTTGAAAATGAAGCTGGAAAAGAAACATCTGCATATTTCCAAACCTTATTAAGTACACAGACAGCAAAACAGTCTTTGTACTGGATTTTGTATTAACTCATTTCAATGCTGCATAGTTTTCGGACACCTTTGAAATAATTTTGCCTATTTCATAAGTGATTTCATACCTGCTTATTAGTCACAGTTCCTTGGGAAGATGGCTCTGTAAGGTTGGAAGAAAGATGACTTTGTGCTTTGGTGTTGCCTGCTTTGTTATCAGAGTTCTTGGCATTACCAAAAGACCTTCGGCTGTGCGTATTTTGCTTGCCAGTTGTTCCATGTGAGGTCATTGAAGACAACACTGAACTACATGATGTTCTTGAGGAATAGTTGTTCTTTGGGTGAGAAACTATAAAACAGAAGTCATAGTTCTGGGTTATCAGTTAAACTATCAATATCTAAGCATAAGGTAATTACCCTGCTCACAGCTTGGTAGCATCATCCCAAACCTGCTTTGATTAATGAAGTAAGCTAGAGGACTAGGGCTGCAGAACCACCTCATCATGAAGCACTTCCAGAGACAAGAGGCCATGTGGCTGGACTGCTCTACAAAGGGAAGGAGCCTGGCAGAAAGCTAGGCTCTTGCAGTGTATCCATGATAAGTTCTTGATGCAGGTAGTGGAGGAACCAACAAGGAGAGATGCACTGCTGGACCTTGTATTAACTAAGAAAGAGGGACTGGTTGAGGACATTAAGGTCAGGAACAGCCTTGGGGACAGTGATCATGACACGGTGGAGTTTAGTATTCTACAGGGTAGAAGAAGACCAACAACTAGAATTACAACCCTGGACTTCTGCAGAGCTAACTTCGTGCTCTCCAGGGACATACTTGCAGAAATCCCATGGGCTCTAGAGGGTAAAGGAGCCCAACAAAGTTGGTTAGTTTTTAAAGGCCACTTCCTCCCAGCCCAAGCTAAGTGTGTTACCCAGAGTAAAAAAAACAGGTAGACGTGCTAGGAGACCTGCATGTCTGAGCAAGGAGCTCCTGAAGGAAATCTCAGGGAAGAAAGAAATTTACAATTCATAGAAGGGATTTGTCACTTGGAAGAACTATAGAGAAGTAGTCAGGGCATGTAGGAAGGCAACAAGAAAGGCCAAAGCCCTCTTGGAACTGAGGCTGGCAAAAAGAAGTAAAAGAGAACAAGAAGGGCTTCTTCAAATATATCAGTAGAAAAAGGAAGAAGAGGGAAGGTGTGGGGCCACTGCTGAACGAGGAGGCAGCCCTGATAACTGAGGATGCAGGTAAGGCAGATTTGCTGAATGTCTTCTTTGCTTCAGTCTTTACACCTAAGGCTGAACTCCCCTATGTTCTCTAGACCCTGGATGAAGAAGAAGAAGCCTGGAGGAGGGAATGCTCCCCACTGGTCAGTGCAGACTGGGTTAGGGATCAATTACGCAAATTGAACATTCACAAGTCCATGGGCCCTGATGAGATGCACCCAAGGATGCTGAGAGAACTGCCTGATGTGATCGCTCTGACACTCTCCATCATCTTTGCAAAATCGTAGCAGACAGGAGAAGTGCCTGAAGACCAGAGGAGAGCCAATGTCACTCCAGTCTTCCAAAAGGGCAAGAAAGAGGTTCCAGGGAACTATCGACCAGTCAGCCTCACCTCCGTCCCTGGAATGGAAAAATGCTGTAGTGGCTCCTGCTGGAGGGCATCTCAAGGCACGTGGAAGAGAAGAAGGTTATCAGGAGTAGTCAGCACGGATTTACCAAGGGGAAGTCATGCTTGACTAACCTGATAGCATTCTATGACGCCATAACTGAATGGGTGGATTCAGGGAGACCAGTGGATGTAGTCTACCTTGACTTTAACAAGGCCTTTGACACTGTCTCCCATGACATCTTAGTGAGCAATCTCAGAAAGTGTGGGATGAAGAGCAGACAGTGCATTAGGTACTGGTTATGAGATAGAGTTCAAAGAATGGTGGTCAATGGTGCCAGGTCCAGCTACAGAGCTGTAACTAGTGGAGTCCCCAAGGGATCAGTGCTGTGTCCAGTCCTGTTCAACATCTTCATCGATGACACTGATGAGGAGACAGACAGAGTCTGCTCAGCAAGTTTGCTGATGACACCAAACTGGGAGGTTTGGCTGATACAGCTGAAGGCTGTGTGGCCATCCAGCAAGACCTGGACAGACTGGAGAGCTGGGCACAGAGGAACCAAATGAGGTTCAAGAAAGACAAGTGCAGAGTCCTGCACCTGAGGAGGAATAATAAACTGCACCAGTACAGTTTGGGAGGTGATCTGCTGGAGAGCAGTCCTGTGGAGAGGGACCTGGTAGTGCTGGAGGATAACAAGTTAACCATGGGACAGGAATGTGCCCTTGTGGCCAAGAAGGCCGATGGGATCCTGGGGTGTATTAAGAAGAGTGTATCCAGCAGATTGAGGAAGGTTCTTTTCCCCCTTTATTCTGCCCTGGTAAGACCTCATCTTGAATACTGCATTCAGTTTTCAACTCCTCAGTTTAAGAGAGACAGGGATCTGCTGGAGAGCATCCAGTGGAGGGCTACAAGAATGATTAGGGGACAGGAGGACTGCCCTATGAGGAGAGGCTGAGTGACCTGGGACTTTTTAGTGTGCAGAAGACTGAATGGGGATTTAATAAATGTTTCTAAATATCTGAGGGCTGGGTGTCAGGAGTAGGGGGGAACAGGCTCTTCTCATGTGCTCTCTGTGATAGGACAAGGAGCAACAGATGTAAATTGCAGCACAGGAGGTTCCACTTCAACACAAGGGGGAATTACTTTACTGTAAGAGTGACAGAACTTTGGAACAGGCTCCCTGGTGGGCTTGTGGAGTCTCCCTCTCCGGAGACTTTGAAGGCCCGTCTGGATGTGTTCCTCTGTGACTTGAGCTAGATTATAGTCCTGTTCTGGCAGGCAGGTTGGACTTCCAGCCCCTAACATCCTGTGAAACATGGAGAGGATGCCAGTAATCTCCTGACTGCTGAAGTCAAAGGAAGTTGTGCCTGCAGACATCACAGCCTAAATTAGATTCCAAACTACTCTTTGATCGAAGAAGGTAAAAGAGGCTGACATTTGCTGCCCATATAGGTACTAGCTACAACACAGGTAATAGCCAGGAAAGCATCCCACCTAATGTGAAAAAGGAAATTCTACTGCTTGTTGCTCATTCCTGTCTAAGGACGTGGTTAACAAAAGGTTCTTCTCTACCATGGGTGCCTATAAAAACTGGAACTGAATGCAATGCACTAATCTACTTCATGGAGATCTTGGTAGTCATCACTGTCAAGAATCACTGTTGCTCATCTTGATACGCTCCTGCTCTCTATTTCCTTGTATTTTGGAACTGCCAGGTTTCTTGACCAATCCATGTCTGGATGTGAAATGCATCAGACAAATCCTTGATTCCTACCACTCTATTTCTCAAAGCTCTTCAAGCCTGCCTGCTTCTGTGCAGTTGCCACTAAGCAGTCTCAAAGAGGTCTCTGAGGCTACTGAAATTCGGTTTTTTATCTTAAAGTACTGTTTTGATTTTCCTGATTATGGAATTTCCCCCTTTCCTTCTGGTAAAGATGACAAACAAGAGGCTCGCTTTAGTCACACATGCTCTTTTATCTAAGAGGTACTGTTATTTTTTTACTTTCAGTACAGAGAAAGATGATGTGGAATAATTTTAGCAACTCAGTGTCACCTATTAGGGTTTTTGAGGCACAAACATGAGCTATTTCACCCACTACGTGTGCTCTTCAGAAAAACAATGCAGTGATCTGCACAATGAATTGAACTTTCTGTCCTAAGTTCAGTGAGGCCAGCTGTCACTCAATTCTACTACTCTCTCTTGGCTACAACAGACTAATGGCACATGAAGGTCCATATGGAAATCAAGGGTGCTTGTCAAAAACATTTATTTTTAACAACAAAGGTGTCCAAGGTAGGGGCACAACCCACCACTGTGTCAGTTCCATTATTTCTATTTCTTCCTGTCGTCTCTTGTGAATGTATGCTGACTACCCTCTTCTGCTGGAACATGCCTTCCTGCGCTGATGGTTTTTGTCAAAGCTCTAGCAGTGGCTGTTCTTAGGTACAGGCCTGATGCAGTCCGTCTGAAGGGGATTTGTTCCTGGTAGAGTATAGGCCTCATTGCAATATGCTCCAAACAGAAACATCTTTTGCACTGAAGAGGTCTTATAGAAGACAGGCCAACAGCATGAGTTGCTCATCTAAGGTCACTGAGGGCAGGTCCGAGCTAAGTTCTTCAAACGGTCAGTGTACTACTGGTCCTTTTAAGATGGTACTGTTTTCCTACTAATAGCTGTTCTTTTGAGTTCTCTGACTTGGATGAATTGCAGCAGGAAGTTATCTAGGAAAGTAGTTGAATGAATTTTTAAAATACTCTCCATCTGCCTCAGTAGCAGCTGTGGTTCTATCAGCCAGGACAATTTTCACGTAGTTTTCAGCCTCATAAGCTCCAGGGTCTGAGATGGGGACTGTAAGGTGACTGAAAAGTTAGATGCATTACTGGGAAGCTTTTGCCTTCCTCTGAAACATGGTGAGTTAGTGTCAAGGAGAGACAGGGCACGGGCTTCAAAGTTTTCTGCAAAAGCAATTCTTAAGGTCTAATTAATTAAACTGGTTACACCTCAAAGGAGTCAGTTCTGCAGCTGTGCAGTCAGCAGAACACCCTGGCAGACTCTGTCAGTTTTCAGTTTCCTTTTCTGGTAACCTCTGGAAAACTTTAACTATTTTTCTTCCTGAAATGGTTTTCCTCCCACCAAGATGAGTGCTGCATGAACTGCTTTTCTCCTGAGCAATGGTACCAATGGGATATCATGGGGCAGGGTGATACTTGGGGTAAAGCATTACAGCACTGACTTTTCCTGGGGAAAAAAATAATGACTAAGATGGAACTAGATGATTATTAAGGTCCCTAAATGGTCCTAAACCATTCTATAAGATGAGGAATATCCTCCTATATTAATGTACTTGAGGAATATTAGGCTTTAAAAGCTTAACATGAAGCATTTACTTTCCATGACTGCTGTAGCCTTTCTGGAACCAGTAAGGGCTATGAAGATGATCAAGGGACTAGAACACCTCATTTGTGAAGAAAGGCTGAGGGACTCAGGGCTTTTTAGCCTAGGGAAGAGTAGGGGGAGGATGTGATCTATGATTATAAATACTGCAGCAGTGAGTGGCAGGAGAATGGGGCCAGGCTTTTTTCAGTGGTGCCCAGGAACTGGACAAGAGATAATGAGCACAGTCTTGAACATAGGAAGTTCCACCTAGACATGAGAAAGAACTTCTTTACGTTGAGAGTGGCAGAGTACTGGAACAGGCTGCCCAGAGAGGTGGTGGAGTCTCCATCTGTGGAGTCATTCCAAACCTGCCTGGATGCTGTTCTATGCAACCTGCTCTAGCAGAAGGTTTGGACTAAATGATGTCCAGAAGTCCCTTCCAATGCCTATGATTCTGTGTGTAAGTAGGCTACCTTGTATTTTGCAACAGGGACAAGATACTTGGAGCAGAATGTGAACCTGACTTTTCAAGCAGAAGGACAGGTGATATGGAAGCAGGAACACTCAGGACTACTTTTAGGTCATCAAAAACCTAGTGATCACTATTACAAAGCTGGGGAGTTATCCCCTAGCAGGATAGACACTGGTCTCATAACATTATGCATATGCAGAGAGGCTTCCAGCTTACTAGTTATTCATAAATGGCTGACTTTGAGTGTTGGCCAGAGCTGACTTATTTCCACTTGGAAACTTCATTTGATGGAAAACTCCAATTGATCTTTGGAAATCTCTGATAAAGCAGACACTGTGTGCATGCAGATGGCTCTTGCAGCACATGCAGTGAGCCTCGCGTGCTGTAAAGCTGACTTGTGCCTATTCAGCAAGGCTGCTGCACCCAGCTAGCACTGTTCATGCCAGGCATGCACACTGGCAACACATATGCCCTTACTGCTGCCTCCACTGCCTGAACAGCTATCTGCAACACCACATTCCAAGAACTTTGGTGTGAGAAATCACCAGCACTTACTTTCTCCACAGAGCTGAATTTGAGTCTTCAGCTGTTCTGTATCACAGGAGAATCGAGCAGACCTGCCCAGCTCTTCATCATACTTCCGTTCGCTCACAAAGTGCTGCAAATCCAGACAAGTTAACAGTGATTTGCATTCTGAGCAGAAGACCATATATGAGTGGTACAGAAACCAATCAATGCTTATCTTAAGGTCACTTTAAAGGCTCAAACTCTTGGCCTGTACACAGTCTATGCAGAACCAAGTATTTTCCCAACCGTACCAAGTTAGGTCTCCCAGCTCAAGGATGGGTGAATCACTCCCACACTTGAGAAGGTTCAGAGAACCGGAACTTAGCAGGTTGGCTTGTTAACTGACTCTGATAAACTCAGCAAAACTCCCCACTGCCTCATCGCTGAGCAGATACTTACACTTCTCTGACAGCATCTGTACACTGCTCAGAGATGCCATGAGGCTTTAAGAACATGGGAAGCTACTGACCCTTTGGCCCTCATCAGGAATGATCACGCTAGGCATGTTAACATGACAGCTTGTTTATGCAAACAGCTAAAATACCCAAGCAGAAGAGAATGCCTAACCTTAATTTCAGCCCTGAGTTCAGACAGTTGTGCTTCAGCCATCTGACTGGCTAGGTCTGTCAGTCTCTTCAGCTCCTCAGCTTTCCTCTGCCGAGCAGTCAGGATTTCCACTGCCAAATACCAGTAGTCAATAATTAATGCTAGGAAATTAAATTGCTCTACTTGATTACTATTTGAGCATTACATGTGAGATAAGCACACACATCTCAGGCCCAAACTTCAGCTGAACTTCAAATACTGCACATTTAACTGAACTGCCTGATACTGAAGCAGACCTGGAAAGGGGATAGCTGTCAGAAAAATCAGCTAAAGCAAGCCTTCACTATTTAGACAAAATGGGGAAGAGACACGTTGTTTTGAGTTTTCTGGGGCTTTAATTGTTAAGCACAAAATCAGGGAGCCTTCCATGGAGATATGGAAAAAAGTAACACTGACTCAACAGCATGTTTCTGAAGGCATGCTGTATTTTATTCACAGCAAGGGCATTTTGGTTTCTCTGAAAAACACTGTTCATATATAGTTTACATTAAAATGACCTGCATGGCAATTTTGCTTTCAAGTACAGAAGATAAAGTCACCCTTTCTGCAGCCAAGCAGGACTACAAAGGCCAAAATTCTTCATGCAAACATATTGAATATTCACTACTGCCTATCTTATACATTTCACGTGAGGAAAGGGAGAACAGTTATGTTCCTATAGGAAAAGATTAATTGTGAACCACAAAACAACGGTCCCCTGCATGCAGGATAGTACAGTTTTGGTAGAAAACTAATGATATGCAAACTCTATGAGCTATATGGTGACTCAATGTAAAAGCAACAGCTGGTTAACTGAGTGGTGGGATCAGCACTTATGGCAGAGAGGAAAGAGAGCATCTAAATTTAAATTGAAAACAATCATAGGCTTTTATCTAGAGCTTACGGCTACAGTCAGAGAGGCATAGTAATCAAGAAGCCATAGAAATAAGCAGGAGGAAGAGGGAGAAAAAAAAAAAGAGTGATCAAGAAGCTCTGAGAAGTAAGCAGAAGGAAGAAATCATTTCAATCTAACTTCATATGAACTTCTTGTTTATCTTTATTTCATAATACAGAAATTTCAATGCAAAATCCTTATAGACACAAACTATTCAGAAGCTATTTAGGAACACCAGAGATTATTTGATTGCATACATGGAGGATGAAAGATGCGGGAACATGATTAATCAAATTTATGTGCTGTATTATTTTCTGCCAAACAAAACAAATATTTCCATAACTATTAAAAAAATTCCCTGTTTTTTTGTTTTGTTTTGTTTTTTTTTTACTTACTGGCTTCTTCTTTAACTTTATCAATTTCTGCCATTAATGACACTTCTTTGTCTACAATGCTAAAAAAGATTTAAAAAGAAAGAAAACACCCACATTTTTAGTTATTCCATGCTAGAACGTCGTAAAGATCAAAAGCTATAACTAAACAAACACTTCACATCTCAGTTATGGGCAGTTTGGAAATTAGTAAGACTCAAAGTGGAAGCTGAAGAAACAGCAAGGCCAACTGACTACAAAAAAAAAACCAGTGGTAATCAGTGTGTGCTGGCTGACACAAACATCCCACTTGCCTGCTCACATATCTGCACAGATGTGAAAGCCACTTTGATTTACCTCTTTGGTACTGCCTGAGCACAGTAGTTCTCCAACAGACTGAATGCTGTTTCCTAATTGAGCCAGATATACTGCTGCAGCTACCCATTTAATACAGCTTAGCTCTTAGTGCCATAGTAAGACTAAAAGAGAATTAAAGAGGTCTTTCTCTTACAAAAGACATCAGAGTAAATAAGAAAATGGTTTCTCATGCAAATAAACATTAATGTATCTTCATAATAAAGCTCAGCTTCCTTGCCCCATGTTGTCTGCAGCACTGGGAAGATGATGTCATTCCACTTTTACCTTGCCTTCCCAAAGGCCTCATGTGCCCCTCCTTTCACAAATCCCTGGTATAAAATCCCTGACTATGCTTCTAAGCTGTCCAAGTGCAAACTGACCTGGTGGGTCTACTGAATCATTCACATCGCCAACCCAGTGGCATTGTTCAGTGACAGAACAGCACTTCAGAAGGCTCTCCTGCAGACAGTGCTCTGCTGTGCCATTCCATGTACACCTCATTAGATTATTCTTAGACACATTCACGTCAATAAACACTGATGTTTAAGTTTGCTTGCACCAGTGAGTAACATCAAGCAGCCAGGGGTAATTCACAAGTAGGACAAACACCAGCAGCAAATACAGCACATTTTCAAGGAAAGAGTGGAGTTCTCAACCCTTCCAGTAAAATCATCCTTAAACTCAGGCTTTTGTAACCCATGAAGACATCAAATGATATATGAACTAGCTTCCATCAGAAGGAAGATGTTACAGAAAACTCAGAGACAAAACTTTTGTCTAGAATGCTCTTAGCAAGAAAAAAAATCCTGCAGAGTGTAGTGGGCAGCAATCGAAGACTTAGAAGGACCAGCGTTGTTAACTACAGCCAGATGAGGATAAAGGCAGTCTGGGCAACAGATGGCAGATACACCTGACTTAACCAGAACTTCATCAGCTAGAATATGTTCACATGCCATGAGAACTTCCCATACATTAACCAAGGTTATACAGAAGGTTTGCAACAGAAGCTCTGCAAAATCCTCCCCCTGGGTTTTACCAATCAACCAATCACTTTTAGAGGAGAAGAGGCTACTTCTTTTCACTCTGCCTCCCAAGAGCCAACAAGAGGGACAGAATGGTTGGGTGATGACAAAGGTTGCAGCAAGACAAAAAAATTAGAGTGTTAACCAGTTTTTCTGTTTCACACATAATAAACAAGACAACAAATATTGTTGAAGCCTGCCAGATCAATTTAGACCTACACATTGGAAGAAATATAAGAGAAGGGGGTTTTACAGTAGAACAAATCAGTTAGGAAGCTTATGATGAAAGGCCACACTTGTTCCAGTTGACCCTCAATATTCCCCAGGCAGAAGTATTAAGCTTGGGCTCCCAATAGGCAGGTGACTCCAGCTTGCTACTCTAAATAGTAATAGCTTTTCAGAATTTGTTTGTAATTATCTTTTATAACTACATGGTATAATAAACTTCCTCAGCCTTCCCAGCAGGAAGCCAAAATGAGTCTTTTAGGTTCTCACCATCAGCACTTTTATACATTCTATCACCTGAGATAAACACACAGTTCAGTACTACCATCTTTCTCTGAGTGTACCCAAATCCACGTCCTAGTCAACAGTCCAGAATGTCCCCTGCTGTGACAGTATTTGTCAGTTCTGCTAAGGTGTTTAGGTTTCTTTATGACACATTTATAGTACTCACTGGAGCAAAGACTGGGACTCAGATCCCCTCGCCCATTGACCAGGCTCAAGGACAGATCTGAATTGAGTCTTGTACTCCACAAGTGATGCTGGAGTTAAAATGGAGTACTGCTAATATCTTTCTTTTTTCTGTCTCACTTTGCTACACCTCTCTTCTGAAAAGACTGATTCTGTTCTTCTCTTAGCCCTCACTTTTTCAGATTAGGACCCTGGGTATCAGCTCTAGCTATCAACACCACCACAGGAGAACTTCTGCAGCCTGGAGCACAGGACTCAGCACTGTTTGATTTAGTATCCAGACAAAATTTTGAGGTGGGCTTCAGGAAGGAGTCAATTCTGTTAAAGGAATACAGCAAGGCAGAAGGCATGCAAACAGGGCATGATGCAGCCTGTGCTCATGCTGTAGATACACAGAATGCATGAGGAGAGATAACAGCTCCCTAGGACTCATTTTACCAAAACAGTTCTGAGGCAAGACTGCAAGCATCCTATTTCTGCTCAAATGGACAGCATTAGTGCCCTGTATTTGTACGGGCCGGCAGAATCCATGCCAATAAGCAATGGCAAAAGAGCTGCAAACACCACACTGCAGTAAGTTGCTGGCACAGCAATGACAGAGGTGAAGTATGCTGACAGCTGCCTCATTTCACAGCTTCATATTCAGAACAAACTCTGAATTTGTTCTGACATTAGTGGAAACAAATTAATCTTCCTCTTGTTTACTGTATGAAATCTAGTGCTTACAGAGCGAGAAAGAAAATAATTTTTCAGTCAGCTGCAATACCTCAAAATCCTACTAGAATGATTAAAGTTATTAGTGCCTCTTCAGAACAGCTGCTTCCAATTGCGAATCACAAGGGTTCCAGATGACCAAAATCTCCTCTTTCCTTCTGCCTCTTCTAGGCACTATGATAAACCTACTGTGCATGAAGAGATGGGGAAATAAAAAGACCAAGATGACACGGAGGCAAACATGCTGACAACTCATAAAGGTAAGCCACAGCTGCATGGCACAGTTACTGTTAAAGAGTGTAATTAAAATAATTCCTTTCAAAACTCTGATAAACGTCCCCAAATGCCTATTTTCACCTTGAGATGCTTACTAAGCTTTGCCCTCTCCTGAGCCAGCTTTGTGCAAAGTTGAAGAATGAATGTTATTTTGGAGACTGAGAAAAACAGTCAGCTGTGGCATTCTGAATGACTGCAGCAGAGCTCTTCAGCCTGAAAAGGGAAAGAGATGTTTTTTCATGGGCATCCTCTGTGGTCTGGCTCAGCAAGTGAGACACTGGAACACTGCAGTACAGCTGGAACACTTAAGTATAATTAATTTTTTTTTTCCATGAGGTAGTCGTTGGATGCTACTGGGTTTAAAAAAACCCAAAAAAACAAAAAACAAACCACCACCAAAAACACAACATACTATTCTCCAGTGACTTAGCAACTTAGTGAGGGATGTCACTGTCTCTGCTGTCTCACTGTCACTGCTAGCTCTGAGCTCAGATTGCACAGAAGTTCATGGGATAGTCTTAATCTTATCCCAAGTAACTAGCAGTATGACAAAAGGAAACGGACTGAAGTGGTGCCAGGAGAGATTTAGGTTAGATATTAAGAAAAGTTTCTTTCCTGAAAAAGTGGTCAGGCATTGGAACAGGCAGCCCAGAGAGATGGTGGAATTGCTGTCCTTGAAAGTGTTCAAGAAGCATGTAGATCTTCAAGAGATAGTTTAGTGGTCATGGTAGTTGAGTTTGGGTTGGACTCAATGATCTTCAAGGTCTTTTCCAAACTTAATCATTCTTTGACTCAATGAGCTCAGCACTGCTCTTGAAATATGCCTTATTTCTGTACACAATTCCCTTCTAGGATGAATGCATTTGACTCATGGGAAGAGAAAAAATTCAACAGATATGAACCTTTATGCCAACTGCATATTTCACAAAAAAACCACCAAAAAAACCCCAGACCCAAACCTCTGCCTCAATCCAAAAGCCAGAACCGTCCCTGCCAAGTTTCCAGCACAGTAATGAGAAACAATCCCCTGAAAAGGGTGGTTACAAGCTTTATAGGATTACCAGCCACACAATTTTATAATTGGAGTAATGATACTTTCAAGATTTCTTCAGATTAGTCACCCCTGTAGTTGTTGTTACACTATGTATTTTGCAATGTCTCAGTAGATGACATCACTCCATTATTAGTTCAATAGGATTTATATGTTCATGGTGCCTGACGGCTATTATCTGATCGCTGTATTAGCAGATGCACTCTGGTTACACAGCAAACTGGATGACATGAATTTTCATCCTGACCACAGGCTGACAATAAGCAGATAAACAATGGAGAATAAATCAATTTCACTGAAATCCTTCCTCTGCAGCAAACCATCTGGTAAAAATGAAAATGCCCCATGGCTTTTAGCTATTCAAGTTGTTGAGTTATGATCAACGGTTGCAGGGTCTAGTTGGAGACCTGTAACTAGTGATATGCCCCAGGGGTCAGTACTGGGAGCATGTACATCAATGACCTGGATGAAAGAATACAGTGTACCCCCAGCCAGTTTGCTGATGATACCAAACTGGGAGTGGTGGCTCATGCAACCTCAGGCTGTGCTGCCATCCAGGAAGACCTGGACAAGCTGGAGAGTTGAGCAGAGGCAAACTGCATGAAGTTCACAAAGGGCAAGTGTAGAGTCCTGCACCAGAGGAGGAATAACCCTGTGTAGCAGTACAGGTCAGGGGTTGAGCTGCTGAAAAGCAGCTCAGTGAAAAAGGACCTGGGAGTCCTGGCAGACCAGTTCACCATAAGCCAGCAATGTGCCCTCATGGCTAAGAAGGCAAACGGTATTCTGCAGTGCCTTAAGAAGGGAGTGGTCAGCAGGTCAAGGGAGGTCCTTCTCCCCCTCTGCCACGATTACATCTTCATTTGAAGTATTGTGGTCAATTCTAGCCTCCCCAGTTCAAGAGGGACAGGGAATTACTGGAGCATGTCCAGTGGAGGGCCACAAGAATGATGAGAGGACTGGACCAATCTCTCTTAAGAGGCTGGGAGACCTGGGGCTCTGTAGCATGGAGAAGAGCAGCCTGAGAGGGGAATCTCATCAACGTACATAAACATCCAAAGGATAAGAGGTTATGAGGATGGGGCTGGGCTCTTATCGGTGATGCCCAGCCACATGACAAGGAGCAGTGGGTATAAACCCGAACATATGAGGCTTCACTTGAACTTGAAAGCAAAGGCTGCCCAGAAAGGTTGTGCAGTCTCCCTCTCTGGAGACTGTCAAAAACCACCTGGATGTGTTCCTGTGTGACCTGCCCTGGGTGATCCTGCATTAGCACAGGTTTTGGACTAGATGGTCTTCAGAGATTCCTTCCAACCTCTACCATTCTATGACTCTTAAATTTATTTTGTGTTATTATTTATCTGCCTTCACTAATATTGTTCTGTTTAGCAGCCAGCTAGCACAGTTGGGTCTAGTAGAACCACCACATAATTAAAGGCCTGTTTGCATTTTTCTTCTAAGATCTCTTTACAAACAATTAGAAATTTATTGCCTGAAATTTAAGCTGAAAACTGAAATGGAAAAGCTTTTTCCCACGGGAACACTCCTAAAATGTTATTTATTTACAACTGAAGGCAGCATCTCAGGGTTTGGCAGCTTTAGCAATTGTACAAGCTGTACCATGGTTTGTTAGCATTCCGCACGTTTTTACATACATCTGTAGCACATTTTTTAATACATCTGTAAAGTGTTATTTCCTACTTCAGCCTCCCTTCTGATCTGACTTCTGACTTTCTGTCTGTCTTTACTCATATTACATTTTTTTACCCTAAGCATTCTAGCAAGGTAGAATGGTCTCTGCTGTCAGACTGCTGCTACAGAGGAGAGGTAACTTTGTCAAAAGCACCTTGGAGGGGGGCCAAAAAGAAAGAGGAGTCTGCCTCTCTGGTCTAACGTCTGTTCAACTTCTTTGCAATATTTATTAACTACATGTGCTTAATAATATAGATTTGCTTAATAATATAAATTATATAGATAATATAGAAATATAAATTTCTCCTTAGTCTGACAACTGAGATCAGAGAGAATATATTCACTTCTCATCCACAGTGACATGGACATAAGCAATAATCTACCTTGCAAAGCACATGTGCTTGTGTTTTACTGAGGCTGACAAACACACCTAGGAATCAGTGAGAGGGAAAAGTGGACAGGAGAGGCTATGAAACATGAACAACAGGCTACAGGACAGTATAATCCAGCTTTGGATTTAATCTCTGCAATCCGTTCTCACAAATTTTCTTAAAAAATACAGGAAAGAAGCAAGTATCTGCAAAAGACAGAGGAGCCACATGGGACATGATGTATCTCATTGAAACCTAACCCAAATATCATGGGCTCTGTTTTGTTCTCTGTACTAACTGAAAGCAAGGTTAATCCTAAAGTGCCAGAGGTCTCGAAAAGAAAGCAAGCACAAGCCACTCTTCCTGCTGCTGCAGCCCTGCATATAGCCAGCCTGAGGCGAGAGCTGTTGAATCAGGTCTCCCCCAGATCCCACCAGGCAGCAGAGGTAGGGCCAGGGGCTCCAATAAAAGCACTTGTACCTGAAACAGCAGCTGGGCTCAAGGAAACCTAAATGCTTACAAGACTGCTTTATCCTCCCCTGCACCAGCAATGTTATGGACTTGACAGTGTGAGTGATGGGCAAACAAATAGCAGAAGAAACTCTAAGAGGACTGGAAAATATGTACATCAGAGATATAAGGACTACCTGGGATCAGCTGGTAGACAGACAGACATAAAGGAGGACTGCCCAGAGAGACAGACAGCACAGGCACCTGTCCCGGCCTTTCTGGCCACCTGTTCATGCTCTAACCTAGCACACTGCTAATGCAAACAAGCAGCTCTTCATTTGGTGCCACAGATTCTGGGCTGCACGCAATAGGAAACCAACACCTTCACAGTTTGCCAGGTAGGGGGGTCCCAGAAAAGAGATGACTCTGTTCATTCACCCAGAAGACACAACTCTGTTTTTTTAAATGACCTCCTCCCACATCCATATACTCCCTCTGCTTTGACTTGAACTTAGAAAACAATAGAACAAACTGCTTTATCTTCCCAAAACAAAGTAGGTGCTTTTTAGATTTAAGCTGGAAGAGGGCAGATTTAGACTGAAGATTAGACAGAAATTATTTTCAGTGAAGGTGGTGAGACACAGGAACAGGCTTCCCAGGGAAGCTGTGGATGTCCCCTCCCTGGGGGTGTTCAAGGCCAGGTTGGATGAGGCCTTGAGCAACCTGATCTAGTAAAATGTGTCCCTGCCCATGGCAGAGAGGTTGAAACTAGATGATCTTTGAGGTCACTTCAACCTAAACCATTCTATGATTCTGTCTCCAGAGCACTCCTGACAAGAGGCAGTTTAGTACAAATGGTGGAGTACAGAGAAACACAGGAAGTTCTCCCTGCTTAGGCACAGAGAAGTGGAGCCCCAGTGGCACTGAAGTCACTTCAGGTGCATCCCTGTAGCCATTGAAACCCTGAGTTAAATTTCTGCCAACACTACAGCATTTTCTTCAGCTCTGCTCATAAAAATACCAACAGATATTGTCAAAGAATTGAAGTTCAAAGGTTTTTCTACTCTTCTGTGATTTGTAACTGGATCTTGTACTTCCTAATATGATTTTTGTTTTACTGTAACACTGTGTAACACACAAGCTTTATATGGTATCTGTGCTTAACAGAAGGCCATGCTATGATGAGTGTATACAAAATATGCTAATACAACCCTTATTTCTGCTACAATTTTTTTAAGGACATATATGTATGTACAAGATCAGGAATAGCCAAAACTAGAATGGGAAAAAAAAAGATGAAGAGATAAAAGAATGAGGAGAAAGAATGAACTAAAGATGAGAACTGGAAATGAAGTCATAGATGGGAAAACTAGTTAGAATGGTGGGACAAACAGCAAGTATGAGGGGAAATTAAGAGATGGACTGGCTGCTGAAGAAGGAAAGATCAAAGAAGAGATTTAGAAACTTCAGAAAACTCCACAGACAGGATTTTTGGTAGAGCTTTCATTTCTTCAGCTAGGCTGCCACTGAACTTGATACAGAAGAATTAGGTCAGTTAGGAAAAAAAACCAACCACCACACAACAGTGAAATTTTTTTCAAAGGACTACAGTTTTGTCTCCCTTTATGTATGCAAATATACACTTACACATAAATTACTTCCTGTCTGGTGACAAGATGCCTAATGGCACCACATGCTACAAGCAAACAAGATGTAAGTGACCAACCCCTCCCCACCAATGCCACTGGCCTGATTAGCCCCTCTGTTCTGGTGATGTCAAGGGATCTCAAGCTGATTTACCTACCAGCTGTGCAACTCTGCAAAAGCAGCTTTGATCTTCTTCACTGAATTATCCACTTCCTCTTTGATCATCATACGATACCTGCTTAGAGAAACAGTGCAACGCTGCAAGTCTTTTACTGACTTTTCAATATTTGTCCCTAAAACAGGAAAAGAACAGAAATTGTGCATTAATCAAAACTGGGTTTGGCTTTCCTGAATAAAGCAGCAGAAACAGTCCAATATGTTGCTTGGCCAGACTGGGATAAAGTGATTACCTCTCTGAAATCCGTAAGTACAGCTCTTCCATAGCACTTCCATGGTGCTCTTCAGTTTCTGACTATAGTTTACTCAAATTCATTCAGCAAACCAAATGTTAAAGCAGCACTGTTAAGGTATTTCTCTTAAACTTCACTCCATATAGTGTTGACTAGAGCATAAATTATTCCACTAGTTTTTGTTATGCTGAATGCAACTCTGCTCTCACATTCCAACAACTCTTATATATATGTGTCTTTATCCTCACCTGTCTGATCACCTCAGCACATCCAATCTACAGGCATCCAATTTACCTCTTATTTTCACTGAATCATCTGTCTTTGTTTCAAGTTGAGGCGTAGTGTTGGACAGTGTAACTGAGGAAGATTTTGCCTTTGGCTTGCCTAGATTACACTGGACTTGAACTGATGACTGGAAAAACTCATGCTGTTCTACTCCATGGTCTTTGGTCTTTGGGCTAAATTCCACAGATCCTTTCTGGTGTTCTTGCTCTTTGTCTGCAAGAAAACATTAAGGTATAAAATAGGGAGTTGTAAGATTAAGACAGATACAAAACCTTACTGTTGGGTCTAAATGACTTAATGTTTATACACTAGAAAAAAAATCAACTTTTTTTGTTGGCACACATTATACAGACCCTGAGAAAGCAGAGACAGAACAGAAACAAAATGGTCCTGGTTATTAAACACTAATCTGAACTCATTTATGTGTCAACAGTCTAAAAAGAAAAACACATGAAAAAAAAAAATCAGTCAACTCTTCCATGCTGATACAAACCAATACTTCCAAAAATAGAAAGCATGCTACCTATTGTAATCTTGGTCTAAATGTTAGATAAGCCAGAGAAGAAGCCAGCCATTAAAAGCATGATACTTTCAGGTCTACACATATGTATCTTGACATATCTCACACCCCAAAGGTTCTCACCATTTAATCAGTTTTAAAGGCACTGATTAAATATTCCTGCTTTAAACACTTACCTTGCCTGGTTACAGATTTCTATGGAAAGCAGCTGCTAAGAGAGGCCAAGCAGGAAATGCAACAATATCAAAGGCTTTGGGTTCAGCAGCTTCACAGGGACAAGGCAGCAATGCCTGAGCGTGTTTGGCTGTCACAGAAGGACCTGTTCTAGTGGGAAATGTGCCTATGGCACAGGGGGGTTGGAAGTGGATGATCTTTGAAGTCCCTTCCAACCTAAACCATTCTATGATTCTTATATATTTGTATCTAGAAAATTCCGTATCTGATGGGCCTCTAATTATACTTAAATTATACTTTACATTGCTTTTATTATAGTCTGTTTCATGGCAATAAAATACTGTGATCTTTCTGTGAATGCAGGCTTGGCTTCTACCAGTTTAAAAGGTGTACTCTGCCAGATTAACTGACCTGTGACTTCTGAACTAACCAGTGCTGACTCTGCAAATCCTGAATTCTTGTTCTTAAGAGAAGTGACTTCCAGTTTCTGATTGGCAGAACCACTGCAAGAGATGTCCTTAGAGCATCCATTAAGACAGCAATCATATTTTCCCTGGGGCTCTTCAGATGCCTTCTCAGGTCCACCAGTCTTGGTTTTAGGATCTTTACTGCCTTGGTGCTGTTTAGATTTGCTTCTTTTTTTCCTATTGTTCTAAATGGAGAAATATTGCAAGAAGAGAGACATCACTCACTGCAACCCACATAAACTCAAAATATAGCTGCTAAATTGTCCATGCTCTTCAAATGTCATATAAATGACATCAGTATAAGGCCATTTACAGGCCATGTTGTGCTATGTAACATATTGCTTCTGGTCAGCTGAATAAATAAACCATTTTCAAATACAACCTGAAGCCCCAAACTTCTTTTTTTCCCTCCTTCCACACAAAGCACTTGCATTGTAAAATGGCAGCAGAAGTTCTTCTATAAGGTGCTGCTCTAAATGTTTGCTGTAACTTGAGACAAGCAGTTCCTAACCATCCAGAGGACATCCCTGCAGTAACACAGACAACTCCTTTTGGCATCACTCTGATCATGTAAGAAAGTGATCACACAGGACATAGGTTGCCTACTACTAACTGTACCTCTCCCAGTGATAACGAGGATCCTCCACAGTGACTCATGGGGCAGCCTCTTGGTACAACTCCAGGTTGGAGGTACATAAACATGAAGATAGTATCCCAGATACTTGAATTATCTCACTTGATAATGTCACTAATACACACTTCTTATTTTCACACCTGGCAGCAAAACCTCTAGCACTACAAGCAGTTGTGACTGTCAAGGATACAATTGCTTATTGAAAGTATTTCTGCACATGGGCTGCTTGGGAATTCATTCTGCATTTGTCCAGGGTCTGGCTCCCTTGCATGTACACACATATGCTGTCCCAGAAACACTGGGTTAGACAAATAGCAACAGAAGAACAGGATGATAAATATTACATTCGCTTGCTTTTGCTTATTCTGACTACAGCTGTGAATGAAGTCACCTGTGTTAGCAAAGGTAAAGTACAGGCCAAAGTAAAAGCACTACATGCAGCTACAGATTGATAAATGGTTTGAATGTTTAATTCTCAAGAATAACCTCTTACCTTCTTTTTCCCTGTCATATTCCATTCCTTTAGAACTTGAGTTGCGCTGCCTAGAGAAAGGAAAGATAAAACATTTCAACAGAAGTTTGGCTACGAAAAAGATCAAGTGTGTTCAACAAGGCTTTCTCATCTCCTAGCTGGGAAGCATTTCCATTTGTGGTTTGGAATTCTCTTATGTGGGCAGAGTAAAGCAGATGCTGCCACCTTTCTTCTTCCAAGGTACTCATTTTGTTTGATTACGCTATGCACAATTGATGGGCTACCTGGCACTGCTGTTTGTTATAGCCTCCATTCCACAAAGTGATTAAATGGGTGCCTAACTTAAAGCACTAGCATAAGCCTCAGCAAAGTCAACACTCAAATCTGTTGCCTGAAAAGGGAAGCACCTCAGCATGCTAGTATAAACACTGGGTAACCTAGACAGTTCACCTTGACTCTAGGCCTTCTCAAAGTTTTAAAATCTTTTAGCATTTTTATCATATATATCCAATGTGTTCTCTGTCAGACTCAGAAGATGGAAGAACATAAAAGTGAAAACTTAATAAACATTCAAAAGACTGATTTCATTAACTCCTGCAGATACACAGTGAACTTCAACCTGACNTATACTGAAAAATTACTACAAGTTTGTATACTTGACATTGTGCCTACCAACCCGCATGAGCTGGTTAGATAAATCAAAGGAGTAAAGCAATAGCTTTAGTCACAGAATGTTAGGGGTTGGGAGGGATCTCGAAAAATCATCCAGTCTAATCTCCCTGTCAGAGCAGGGTCACCTAGGCTGGATCACACAAGAACGCATCCAGGAGGGTTCTGAATGTCTCCAGAGAAGAATACTCCACAACCTGTTCCAGGCAGCCTGTTTCAGGGCTCTGTCACCCTCACAGTGAAAAAGTTTTCCTGTATGTTTCTGTGGAACTTTCTCTGCTCCTACTTGCATAGTCAGACCAGCACCATATTACAAAAAAACCTTTGGCAACTAGTTAACATCATTATTTTATTCTCCTGGACTCTAAAGCTGAAAATAGAAGGTTAACATGCAGTCTGAATCATCATCCCAACTACTACACCAGTTACTGCCACAATAATCTTTTGCAAACAGGTTAAATTTCTTCTGCATGTATTTAAGAACCACTTCACAGCTACTACATAATTTTACTAAATATTATTCTATGACTCTTTCCAAATGTATTTCATTCCTCTCGCTCATTTGAATGAACTCTTGATACTGGTGTGCAGAAGTAATGCTAATTTCAGACCACCATGATTCATGAACATATATCCAGCCAAAGTCATGGGAGGTGGTCCATGGCACCAAGATTATTTTTCTATACCAATAGCACAGATCCAAGATTATCTGCTGAGTCTGCCAAACAACAAATATTTGCTGTTTTCAAATGCTGTCAAAGACTTCTGAACTCAAAGCACAATGATCATAAACTGGTTAAATTCAAAGATTATTTGAACTCAGGCAGCAAGAGTCTGCTTTTTTTCATGACCTTTTTTCTTCAAGACTTTTCCAAGGTGTGTTTTGGCCCTGATTATTCTTCAGAGCAGATGACAATACCTGACTATAAAAAAACTTCCCCTTTCGAGGAGCTATTGGAAACAACTCAAAAGACCACAAGCAAGCAATGGAAACTTTAAGCAAAATCAATCAAATGGAAGGAACTTACTGAATAATCTTTTGCTATACCTTCCCTTAACAGAAGGAACCTTGAGAACAGGCTTGTAGCAGACTTTGTTTGTAGATATGATGAATTTTGAAGGGGTGAATTTAAAAAAAATAGAATAAATGTTTTGGAGGTGTAATTCATAGGTAGTAAAATATAATCAGGAAATGTTTAAAGTTTTTTTTCCTCTTATTTTTTTTTTCCCCCTGGAGCATGGAGTAATAACATTTTCCACATTTTTGTGACCGTGAAGGCAGTGTTCTGGTAAAATGTGGCTGTGCTCACTTCAGTTGCTCTTTTGAGCGTGGAACACAAGTCACTAAAGCGCTGTATTCCTCTTACGGCTTTTGGCTAGCTACTGGGTGGTTGTCAAATGCTTAGTTTAGACCTGAAAAACTCTTAAATGGCCTGGGATTTTACCTGCTTAGTAGAAAATGTGAGTCTTCCAGCACTGGCCATGAGAGAGGAGCAGTCATGGAGCAAGCCTCTACTACTTTTTCCAGGGCATATATTACAAGCAAACACAATTATTAGTTAGATACATTGCATTTTCCTTTCTCCACGTGGGTGTACACAAACTCACTGCAATTTCCATACATCTATTTGAATCTGACTGGGCATGCAGATGACTGAATCGAGGCACCACACAGATTTGATGGAAGAATTCTGATCTTTTTACAATTAGTCCAGTTTGCTTTCATCTGCTTTTTGATAACTGGTAATGCCTAGTACATCAGGATGCTTATAAGTGGACACATTTTAGTAAACTAACCCAACTCAAACCTATGACACAAAACAGATAGGTAACAAACAACTTGATGAGATGGCAGATCAACACCATGAGGCATTTTAAATTTTAAAGATATACAGGAGTTTTGAGACAATGGAACTTTTAGTATCTTTTAAGCAGCCCCAAACTACAAAGACTTGAATATCCTCTTGGGAGATATTCAAGACCCACCTGAAAGCAATCCTCTGTGATCTGGTATGGGAGCTTGGGCTGGATGATCTTTTGAGGTCCCTTCCAGCCCCTAACCTTCTGCGATTCTGTGACTTTGAGAGGATTTGCTCATGATATTCTATTATTCCTGCAAAGGATTTCTTACAGACTTTAGTGAAGTGCGTAATACTTGCCATTATATATTTATCAGAAAGGTGTTTAAATACAAGTGACATTTGAGCAGAGATGGTCTCATGATGCAAAATACAAACTCAGGTGCAAATTCGGAATGGCTTAAACTTTCAATGGAGTCCTGGTTCAGCCATTATAAATGTCATGGTTATTTGCAAAATTCAGATATAGGTTTGAATGTCAATGTATGCATCAAGTTGAGGGGCTTGATGGCCTGGTTATCTGCTTCAGATTTGTCTCCAATTCTTATTAGTTACTGTATCTTTGACAGCAAATCAGATTCATACAGGTTTAAAGTGGATTAACTTTCAGGCAGAATAAATAAGGTCTGCTAGAAGAATGCCACCAAAAATGGCAAAGCCAGGTAAAAGAGATAAACAGCTGTGTCAGACTCATACTGTGAAGGAGCAGATACTCAGCCAGGAGGATCAATTGGATGCAAAAAAAAAAAGAAAAAAAAAAGGACTGTCACAATCATCTGAACTTCAGCAGAACAAGAGGATGTATTTTGAGTCACTAGAGATAATGAGTACTTTAACAAGTAAGTGAACCCCTCCTGCCTTAGTGGGAAAAAAAAAGTATCCTGTACTCACCATCCATGAAAGCTTGAACAGCCTTGTCTACGTTGTTATCAAACTGCTGCAATACCAGAACTATCTCATTATTGCTTTTGTTTGGAACAACTGATCGGATTGCATTGATCTGGAAGGAAAAAAAAAAACAGGAAGACGTATGAGTCTACCACACTCCTTTAGCCAATAAAGTACCTCTGTGCCAATGCACATTCATATGAAATGCACATTATGCGTGACTTGTGCTTACAGGTATCCAATAATATGTCTGTATGAAGCAATGCCCATCCTCTTCTTACCTGCTCTGCAAATAATGAAAACAATTTTTCAAGAGGCCAAATCATAGAACTGGTAACCAGCAAGCCTGGAAGCAAATCCTGCCCTCAGTCACACTGGGAGAACTAGTTTAATTAAACTGAGAGAATTGGGCCTTATGCGTCTTTCCAAAAAGTTCTATTTGCTGCCACACGACTTTGCAACACATCAAACTCAAGGAATACACAATTCCTTCAACAAGGCTGCACAGCTTTGCTACATCAAAGTTATGATGCCTACTTTTTTTTACATCTGAAAAACAGTCATATGCATGAGAATAGCCCCAGACTAAAACAAAACAGTATAATCTTTACAAGCTCTAATGACTGCTCAGTATAATTTCAGTTTCTTGTTCCAAATATATGCACCTAGGAAACCTCTATAACAAAATCCTGAACAAAGGACACAGGAAGACGAATGCTTCCTTCAGGAAGCTGCCGATGGATGAGGTATTAACACCCACAGATGATTCTGGTGGCATGCATCATGCTTAGATTCCACAACTTTTTCGGTTGCTCTATTGTCCTTGTATCAAATGGAAATTCAGCCCACTATGGTTCCTACTGGAATTATGCTGATGATCTCACTTCCTCATACCCACATAATCTAGGTGAAGGTTCATAGTTATATGAAACTTAATTACTATCTTGTCTTAATGCTAGACAAGCTTCACTAGGTAGTGTCGCAATGAAAATACTTGGTTAACTGTAATTAGCAAAGCTAACAAGAGCCTATGGCAGTTCTCTGAAAAAAAGACAAGACAATCAGTGCCAAAAGGAGTCTGGTTGTTCCATCAGATTTTTGAGCTTCTCTATCAAGCCATCCAGATGCATTTTCCACTAGAAACTTGCTTTTGCACTGCAGATGTTTATGCAGCACTCTTCTCTGACATATTTTTGTAGGAAACATATCCTTGATTAGAATGTACTTATTTACTGTATCACAATGTCAGTATGCTAATTTCTAATTGTGAAGCACAGGTGGTCCCTTTTATTGTATTGTGAAATATAAATGTGAACAAATAATCACAGAATATAATACAAGATGATAAATCTGCTTAAATGAACTAGGCTGGCTTACATGGTGTGAGCAGTCATACTACCTCATCTTAGCTGCCCATTTGGAATCTAGAAAGATTCTTCTTCAGCATCAGTGGAGACACCAGAAGGTGAATCAGAACCTTTAACTGCACAGGTTGACAACCAAAATAATTTGAAAAGTTACTTTGCTGTAGTCTGTTCACTCTACTTCCCAAGCACTGTATTCCTTGCCCCATAAACCAACAAGCCATGACTCATTTCAGATTCAGTGACTGAGGGCTCTGATTCAAAGAGCATGCTGGATTTAACTTCAGTACCACAAAAAGTCAGTACTTGCTTTAGCTGAATCCACACAGAATCAAACTTTCTGGAGGGTACTTTCTAGAGACCTCATCACTTCCACTGTGTAAGGTAGGCCACTTCAGATTTCAGCACATGACTTCAGTACTACTTAGTTCCATTTACTCTGCACCTTACCACGTGTCATTTTGCAGCTTCAGATTTGGTCACAACACATTTTAAGTAGTATGTCTAGCCTTGGACAGTTTAGGCCACAACCATAACTCAGAGGGCAGTTGAGTTAAATTGCTTGTCTATTTCCCCATAATCCTTCCCAAAAGTCTAATAATTACTGCAATATGGGCACTCTAAGACTGGGCAAGGCTTGCCCACAAGCTAGGTCTCAACCTAACAGCTAGCTGCTCTGGACTCTATAGTAAACACAGGTGACAATACAACATTACAAGTTTAGACAGCCTGGGTTGTCACGTGGACTGCTTGAAGCAGAGGCTCCTGTTGCCAGAAACTATCCAGAAAATCCCTGTCTGCTCAAGCTTCTCTCTTCAGCTGATCTGTCTGCTTGAGGAGGGAAGTGATATATATAGCTCTCTATGCACCACTTACATTCAAGTAAAAGCCATCCCAAACAAACAGGACTTGCGGAGAAAGCTCTAGAAAAAGGAGTTTTATTCATCCTCTGATTGTGGCCACAGACACGCCATTTATTGATTATTCTGCAACAAGTATGAACTGAGCTGGCTCCATATCACAGAAGCTGTCAGAGATACTAGGGTAGAGCAGGCCACAAGATGCAGTCCACTTTCTGTTCACGTTGGCAGTTGCCAAACATTTCCAGCATGTGGATTACATCTTTATGTCTTATAAACCCCTCCCCTCTTACTTTCACAATCATGTGGATAACTTCTCTGCCTACTCAGAATTGCATCATCTCTTTATGGCAACTGCTTACAGGAAAAACAGTAAAAAGAAACATCTGGTGAATTCTAGATATCTTTAAATGTCAGCACAGGAATTTCATATGGCTTCTAGGTCACTCTTTGCTATGAGAAGTCTGCAAGCCTCAAGAGGTGTCTGGAAACAACAAAGTGAAGCCAAGACCACAGAATGGATCATCACACACTGCATTTTGGAAAGTTTTTTAAAATATTAAGAAAAACATCTGTGGGATGAAGGACACTGACACAAGAACTCGACCAGACAATGTTTTAGACTACAGAATCTACTGAATATTTTGTTGGCACTTCACAGTCATTATCAAGATATTTTTAATTAACAAAAAAAACCCCCCAGAATTAAGATGATGATCTCAGGAAGAATACTCGCCAATGCACACAAATTAAGCGTGTAGCCACCACTGTTGACACAGTCTTGTTTCAGTTGGACTATATAAAAATTAAGATTCAGGGAACATTAATGTACTACAGAGTTCAATAGTCCTGTGGCCAAACAGCAGCTTTTGCTGACTGCTGTACATACTGTACATTTGTTTATCTTTCTGTTTAGAAAATAAGGTTAAGAAGCTTTGTGAGAAAATTCTTCAGGAAAAGAGTATCAGACTGCAAAGCATCCAGGACTTAGGACATTCCAAAAATGGCTACAAGTCTCAAATTGTGATCTGACAGCTTGTCTGGGAGGAGGACAAGGCCTGTCGAGGGAGACTAGGCCATATGACAACCTTAGCTTGGAAATGCCAATTTCAAGATCCCTGATCACAAAGATGATTGGGGCTGGAAACCTCTCCTAGAAGGACGGACAGAGGGAGCTGGGGTTGTCCAGGGCAGAGAAAAGAAGGCCACAAGGAAACTTAGTAGTGGCCCTCTGGTACCTGGAAGAGGCCTTTGTAGGCCTTCTTGTGAAGGCTGCAGAGAGACTGTTTTCAATGGCCTACAGTGATATGACGATGGGGAATGGTTTGAAGTGAGAGAAGAGCAGATTTTGATTGGATGTTAGGAACAAGCTCTTTACCATGAGGGTAGTGGAGCACTGAAAAGGTTGCCCAGGGAGGTAGCTGAGGCCCTATGCCTGGAGATATTCAAGGTCAGGCTTGACAAGGCTCTGAGCAACCTGCTCTAGTGGAGGATGTCCCTGCTGACTGCAGATACGCTGGCTCCTCTATCATCTGAACTAGCAGGTAAACCAAGCCAGCCCTTTTGCTAGTACAGCCATACACCTCAACAGCTTACAAGCCTCCAGCTGCTTGAGACAAGTCAGTCACTTCCCAGTCCTGAAAACTACAGGTACATTTTCATTAAAGGTGTGATAGGGTAAATCCAGGGCAGAAGATAACTCCCAACTTTATCTCTCAACTTCTAGTCCATCTTCTCAACACATAAGCAACAGATATGGAACTAGAATAATTTAAGATTTTATGCCTTCTCAGCAACAAATTAATTTTAAAAACATATTTAACATCCTAAAGCATGAAAAAGAGCCAAGGAATCTCCTAACAGAGTGAAAGTGCATTAATACTGGCAGCCTGCAAGACAAACAGCAGTCTGCTTCATTAATTTCTGTGTATGTGGGAGAGAACAGTTTGTTACTCTCTGAAACCCGATCATAGGAAGAACAACATTACCAGACAGTGCAGAGAAGTCAACTATTCTAAGCATTCTGTGAATCATCTAGTCTTTACTCAGTACAGGTTTCCAGTGAATTTCTGTCATCTGGATGCTAGACAAACATTCCAGGACACCGAGAAAACCAGTAACATCCTTTCTGAACCACAGGTAATTGTGCTGTTCATGTCAGCATCAGTTGAGAAGCTGCCACTGACAGCAGTTAATTCCTGAGCTTTCCCTTGTGTAGCCTGATGTTTTCTTAGTTTACTACAAAGACAACTTGCTCAGAACTTCAGACTACAAAACCCACTTTATATTTTAGATATGGAATTTCTTTAAACTGTGATCTTGAAAACAACTGTGTACAATCACGAACAGAAAGCAGAAGTGTAGCCACCTCCATTTACACCCATGATCCAGAGACTTACCCAGCAAGCTTGCATTTACCTCCTGGGGACCCAGCTTCACTTCTGGATAAGGCTGAAGCTAGTTCAAAGTTTACAAGACTTTGAATTACTTTTTTTGAGCTGAAGTCTTAAGCACACGCTTAGCTGAAATGCTTCCTCAAACCCTGTTAAAGCTGCTGCAACCTGTTCCAGGCAGTTGTTGCATCTCATCAAGACCAGAATTTCACAGTCATGAGGCTGTTTTTTAATAGTGTCTTACACAAATTGCTGAGGACTGCCCATAAATGATAGCGAAATCAAAAATGGTTCCAAGTCCACTCAGATAAACTGGTTTTATCCCAAAATAAAAACTTCGATATCTAATCTGACATACTTGACTATTTTTCTATAGACTACTGTTAAACTATAGATCTTTCACTCAGGGCAAATGTTTGGCTCATCTATACAAAAACATAGATTCAGTAATGGCTTACTTGTGAGGAGCATCAAACACAGGAGAGGTCAATATTAAAATTCTAAATTCTCATAGTTCCTTGCTCAAAGTCCTCATGAACACCCACCTCATAAGACTTTCCTAATAAGTCAGGCTCAAAAAAAAAAAAACAAACCTGCAGAGCGTGCCTGAAAGTTGTGCCAGCAGATTACCTACTCCACATCCAGAATCAAGCTGACATTTCTGTGAATTCCTCTGAGTCCTTTAGGTTCTCTGTTAGGTTTTGAATGGTTCCCAAGCAACTGTAACATGGAATCAATTCTTGCCTGTTTGTTGTTTTACTCCATCTGTGCCCCCTTGGCATCACCTCAAAGAGTGTGTTTCTGGTGAATAAGTAACGCATCTGGGCATTCAGGGAATGTATTTCTGACATAGTGACAAATAAAACTCCTTTGCTGAAAGCCCATGGCTGTTCTGAAATCCCTGAACATAGCTGGTCTAATCCTCTTGAAGTAAGTTACTATCATGGTCACTTACTCAGGAATATTCTTACTTATGCTTGGTTAGGAGCATCAATGCTGACCTACATTTACTTTGCACTAAACACTAAGATCAAAACATTTTCTCTAAGGTAGGAGCTAAATTAATTCAGAACTATGGTTCTCAACAAACACACTGACATTTTCCTATTTCGTGTCAGTAACAAATCATTCTGTTCACATATAGACCATATATATCCACAAGTAGCAGTGCAGGCCATGCTCAACTAAACCAAATCTCCAGCTGGGGCTAACCCAAATCCTGCATGAGAAGCAGAGGAAAAGGGTTGTCTGCAGAACTCTGATGGCTTCTATAATCTAGGGATTTAGCATTAGAGTCCCGGTACATAAAGTAGGAAAACTCATTA
>VWZI01004364.1:0-14231 GCA_013396835.1 Psilopogon haemacephalus
GAGTAAGGCCTTTGACTTTGTCCCACATGACATCCTGGTCACCAAAAAGGAAAAACAAGGACTTGATGGGTGGACAACTCACTGGATAAGGAATTGGCTGGATGATCACACGCAGAGAGTGGTGATCAAGGGCACAATGTCCACCTGGAGACCAGTGACAAGTGGCGTCCCTCAGGGGTCAGCGCTGGAACCAGTGCTGTTTAACATCTTTGTCAGTGACATGGACAGAGGAATCGAGTGCACCCTCAGCCAGTTTGCAGATGACACCAAGCTGTGTGGCACAGTTGACTTGCTAGAGGGCAGGGATGGCATCCAGAGGGACCTGGACAGGCTGGAGAGGTGGGCCCAGGCCAACCTCATGAAATTCAACAAGGTTGAGTGCAAGGTCCTGTATCTGGGTCAGTGCAATCCCAAGCACAAATACAGGCTGGGTGGGGAATGGTTGGAGAGCAGCTCTGAGGAAAAAAGACCTGGGGGTCTGTGTTGATGAAAAGCTCAACATGCACCAGCAGTGTGCACATGGGGCTCAGACAGCAACTGTGTCCTGGGCTGCATTAAGAGCAGTGTGGCCAGCAGGGCAAGGGAGGGGATTCTCCCCCTTTACTCTGCTCTCGCTTGACCCCACCTGGATTACTGTGTGCAGTTCTGGAGCCCCCAACACAAGGACATGGAACTGCTGGAGAGAGTCCAGAGGAGGGCCACGAAGATGATCAGAGGGCTGGAGCACCTCTGCTATGAGGACAGGCTAAGAGAGTTGGGGCTTTTCATCCTGAAGAAGAGAAGACTTCAAGGAGACCTTATAGTAGCCTTCCAGTATCTGAAGGGGGCCTAAAGGAGGGCTGAGGCGGGACTATTGACAGTCTTGTAATGACAGGACGAGGGGTAATGGGTTTAAACTGGCAGAGGGGAGATTTAAGTGGGATATTAGGAGGAAGTTCTTTACAGTGAGCATGGCGAGACACTGGCATGGGTTGCCCATGGAGGTTGTGGTTGCTCCCTCCCTGGAGGTGTTCAAGGCCAGGCTGGATGGGGCCTTGATTGACCTTTTCTAGTGGGAGTTATCTCTGCCTATGGTGGGGGGTTGGAACTGGATGATCTTTGAGGTCTCTTCCAACTTAAACCTTTCTATGATTCTATGAAAATATTGTATGTTTGACAATTAATTGTCTACATGACAGCTTTATTAGTACTTCTAAGATGCACAGTAATGATGTTTGCATCCATAAAAAGATCAGGCTGGCTACTTTGATTCTGTAAAGTGCTTTGTGATGATTCTGTGAATGTCTGCACAGGTGAAAATACCACTCTTTGATTAGGAGCTTCAATTAACATGTTTAATACACAAACTTTTTTGTGAGAGAGGAATCACAAAGACTGAGTACAACATAATGGCAAGCCAGGTAGTGTTATGATTATGATTACTGCTGTTTGTCATTGGAATACTAGCTGGTAATTGGGAAATGGAGCTCCTGTGCCCCATGGGACACACAATAAAAACTTTTGTTTTGGAGGAGGCAACAATGGAAAACCATGTTTGCTTTGTGACACAGTTAATGGTGTATATAATGGTGTTATATCTTGTAAATATTTGCTTGTATATTTGCATTGCTGTAAATATAAAGCTTCATTTATTAACTTCCAGTGTGTTTTTCTGAGTTTTAGCCAGGGTTTAAAANCTGGATATCTCTGATCCTGAATAGGTTTTCACATTTCCAGAGATCAGAGAAGGAAAGCAAAACTTAATCTGCCAGCCTTGTTTTTTTTAGATGCCTTTTACTTTTCCCAGTGCTTTGCTTCCCCAACCTGTTGGTGTGAAGGGCATCCCTGCACATTAGATCTGTGATGCACGTTTACCCAGCAAAACAGCAAGAAAGTTCTCATCAAAGTGTTATTTAAAAAGTGATCTGAGGTAGGAGATTTTGCCTTCCTCACTTGTCCTGCCCATCTGAGATTTTTAAGTGTCTTTGCCTCCTAAAAGCTAAAGTGGGGCATTTGTATAAGACACAAGCGAAGCATAAATCTTCCAAAATGAGAAACCTCAAGAGGGACTGTATCATCAAAGCACTTAATGGTGTAAGCTACAGCAGAGAGACAGGGCGGGCTCAGAATCTTGGTCCTTATGCCAAATAGCCATGACCTCATGTACCTGAGACAGTTCTGTTTTGCCTTGGCTGTTTCTTAGTCCTGACTGTTGACAACACCTGAAGGCAACAGGAAAGTTTTCTGCATCCTGATCTTGAACCTTATTCCCTAGCAGATTCCAGCTACTATGCTCAATCACCCTAAAACAGAAGCTGGAGAGCTGTTGTCCACTAAGATTTATACACATGGGATGCTTGAAACCACTAAAATGCACCACACTGCAAGGCTAAGAACAGAAGATAAATTTTCCCACCTTTGAAATTTCTGCTGGTGTCACTCACTGGGGCGAATTTTTACCATTTTGACTAGTGAGAAGAGCTATTCTGATGTGTCTTACCCTGCATTATGATGCAGGGATGAAGCAAGAGCAAAGGATGAGTAATTGTAGCACTGTCAGAAGCAAAGTTGGTTTTGTTTTTTTGTTTTTTTTTTGTTTTTTTTTCTAAAAGCCACTTTTTTGATGTAGGAGCTGGGAAAATACATTGATGCAACTTGTTAAAAAGGACAAAAAGGTTACCATTTTCTCCCCCAAATATGATTCAAATAGATAGATCCAAGTCTCATCCAGGCTGGATGAGGTCTTGAGAGGCCTGATCTAGTGGGAGGTGTCCCTGCCTATGGCGGGGGGTTGGAACTGGATGATCTTTGAGGTCTCTTCCAACATAAACCATTCTATGATTCTATGATTCGTGGTAATGGCATAATATTTTCAAGTGAAAACACAAGCTTTTAGGGGTAGCCATTGACAATGGGTAAAATATAATGGCAGAGCCCAAAAGGAGTTTCATGGAGCTGCTCATGGAAAGCACCATTAGTGGTCTTCAATTTGCTCCCATCTGTAGGGTGTTTGAGTTCACAAATGTTTAGGTGAAGAAGACTGCAAGCTTTCATAAAACAGTAACATTCCCCCCAACCTTTGGCTCTTTTTCTTTCCTGTGGCTGAGGCCAGATGGTCAATAAAAGAGTTAATCCTAGCCTGTCCTGCAAAAGGGAACAGCTCTAACTTGGGAGACTTCTAAAGACTTTGGACTGTGTGCATATGGATGTAGTTATTTCCTGCCACATCTGTCCCAAGAAGACAGGGTGGAAAGTGCTGTTCTTTTGAAAGAGGGGCTTAGCTTTTAACTAAATCAGTTGGTATGATAATACAAAGGTTAGTGTAAAATGTTTTTGAAAGCAAACCCCAATTCAATAAAGTTCTGGATATTTTTTCTTTTTTTTCCCTGTGAAAACTTAAAATTAAAACTTGCTATAAAGCAACAGCGGTCAACCACAGCATTTCAGCCAAATGGCCAGGAGAACCTTGTGACTGAGATTCAGTAATTTTATAAAGTTGATTTAAATACATTAACGATCTAAACAAGAAAAAAAGAAATATTCAGTTTAGGCAACATTCAGCAAAGCCATCTTAAAAAAAACCCAAAACAACAGTGTAGTGATGAGAAATATGACATAAATTTTCTAAATGGGTTGGTGGACCTGAAAATGTAAGAGACATGAAGAGCGTTTTGTCTGAAAAACGAATCTCAGACTCTCTGTGTTCCCACATGATGGTCCTACTGAATGCTTCTTTGCTAAGCACTTTCAGCTTGCTGGAGCAATAGCCTCAGAGAAACGCCAAAGCATGATATGATGAAGAGAAATGGAAAGAAACAGAACTTGTTCTTAAGCAGCATCTTGTATTCAAATAAGGGAAAATGTAGCCAGCACTCTGCTGGCTAACAAACATGTTACCTGGTAATTTTCCTACACTCAGCGGAGAGTTTTAGAAGTGCAGCTTTTTGGGCTTGTCATTGTCAGGGTTTTGCTCCTTCTGCTGCATGAGGGCTGCACAAATGGCAGCAGGCTGGGCCAAAGCCATCATAGAGAGGGTATTTAACTACAGAAATGGGTTTTTCTGAACCTCATCTCACTTTACTTTGCTTTCACCCTTGCCATTTTTAACCACAGAAGAGTTTGAGACCGTAGCTGGAGACCATGCCTGCTTTATGACCCTGTGTGTGTGCAGAGAGGTACAGGACAATCCCATTTCTTGCCCCCAGGCAGCTCTATGTTACACTCAGCCGATGATAGCACCAGTCAGCTACTTATAATAGGAGAACTGCGTGTCCATTTGCTTTCCAGCATTGAGCGGATGCTGATTGCACAGCATAGAAAATTACCTCAGGCCTCGTTAGGCTGGAAAAATACATACTACAGTCTGAGTTATATGCCTCCCTGACTTGGTGTCCTCCTGCAGAGATGAGGGTCTATACTAAGAAACAGTGTAAATGCTATTGTTGATATCCCTTGGCAGAGAAACTGCACTGCAATTTCTTTTTTCCTTCTTTTCTTCCCTTTGTGCTAGCTCCTGTACTACCAGCTAGCCATTGCCTATAAGGGAATGGCACTGTGTTAAAGTTATATAGTGTATCATATTAAATTTTATAACAGTGCTTTGAGTTTTGAAAAGACTTGGGGGGAGGGGGGAAACACCATCAATCAGGGAAACACATTTGATAGACTTGGAAGGGGCCTCCTGGGTCATTTTGGCCAAGACCTCTATGAAACGGGAAGGCTTCGGCAAAATACCTTTCCCATAAATGTATCTAACCTTTCCTTAAAGACACTGAGTGATTGTGCCATAAATACTGCCGGCAGGTAAACTAGTCTGATTGACCTTATGATCAAAAAGTGGCTCCTAATACTGTACATAAGGTACAATTTTCCATTCTTTCAGCTGTAGCTAAGCAAGAAAAAAGGGCAAATACACAGTAATAGACAACAATAGAAACTCTGCAAACAGTTTTGCTTTCACTTTACTGCCATCTCCTACCATAAATCTGGATGTACCATTGATATTTGGTTTCCCAGTGTAGTGTCTGTGATCCTTGTGGTATATGTCTCACTTTGTCTCTGACTTTTGGAGAGCAAACATTTCAGAGTGTAGAAGTAATGAAGACGTGTGAGCAGCACTTTCCGATTCAGAAAGCCATTCAAAACCCTATGCCATATGGTTAAAGTATTTATTTCTATTTTCTATTTATTAGAATTTGTGAGTTGTTTCTTGCCAGGACCACAGGAGTTAGGGGAAGCACTGGGCTTTCTATGTCTCTGTCAGTGTCAAAGAATAATTTTCATTCTCCTCCAACAATTGTGCATACTGAGAAATAAATACCTGGTAGTTTAGCTGTTTTGTTGTTGCAATAGTAATGCATCGTGTGCTGGTTATGGCCCCATACTGCTCTGCCTTCTTTTTCTCAGTGAACATTAGGAGAAGTGTCATTTTCTGTAGATGTGTTATTAAATCACACACACATTTGCTTCTGAGAGCTTCCTGTGCTGCACATAAACTATCTTTGGCTTGCCTCTTTTTTGCATTTTTTTCTCTTTTAAGTACTAAAAGTTGGCGAGAGAGCTGAAGGCCAGTTGATTTCCCACTTACTTCTGTCAGGCATATGGAAATAGAGTGTCTCGGTTTCCATCTCACCTGGCTGACCACTACCTCATTCATTCTGGACACAGGAAGGTTAGACACCCCTCAGAGTGTCTTGCATCTCCCAGGGAAAAGCATGTATTTAAAAGCCAAACACACAACCATGGTGGCAGCAAGACATTGCTGTCAGATGTAAGAACGAACAACCACCTTACAGTCTGACATCAGGTTTTATTATTGTCGCCAGCCACTTCCTGAACTTTGAGCATCATATGCAAAGAAGACACTGAAAAGATCCAGTGAAATCTTGTGAAAACTTTGGGACAAATATTTCAGCAGATCCAGGGACAGCCTTTCTTTGCCAGACAAGCTCATGCAATTCTGTTCACAATCTGTCCCAGACAACTGTGTTTCAGACCTGCTGAGGAAGACTCTAGGGGGACTTCTTCTTCTGAAGATTCAGGAAAGAATCCTTATAAATCCAAAGTATCCTGAGGTTGGTTTTAATGTCCATTCTTTGTTCTGGTGTAGATCAAGACATTCTCATCTCTTTTTTAGGGTGCTTTTTGTTTGTTTGTTCCATAGTTGTGTTTCTTGTACACAGCAGTCCCCTGTCTAATGGTCCAGGAAAGCTGGGGTTAAGTCCTAAAAGCAAAATATACAGGAAAAGTAAGATCATTTAGAAAGAATATGGCAAGCCTGGGTTTGAAGATATACTGGTGTCTCTGCATGGACCTACCCAGACTTTTATGCCTCAAGCCTTTGTGCCAATACAGACTGACATTCACTTGTTCTCAATCCAGTGCTAATCATTTCACAAAGACCTTAAGTAAGTTCTGAAAATATGGATTATTTCTCAAAGTGCTTTCTTTATACAATTCACTAAATATCATCCCTTCTCTGATGATGTGCAGAGTTTAAAAATATTTGTTTAGTATTTAGTCATAGAAATATAGGCTGAAATACACCTCAACCCATTGCTTAAGGGTGGAGCCTGGTGAAATCTTGACAGTTCAGCCTGACATTATAAAATCATGAGTGTAAAATACCTATTAAAAAGAATACAAATACTAACAGACCTGTTGTGTGTTGCTTAGAATATGTTCAGCCATTGTCTTCTCATTGAATTATCAGATCAAACTTCCCTCATAACAGAGAAGAGACAATCCCAAGCCAGCTCACCTCCTCATTCCCTTCCTTGCCTTAAACTCAAGCTGTAACATAAGCCCTTTGACACTCAGGTGAGTTGCAGCCCACACAGCACTAATTTGCTTACACCAGATCCTGGGTACTTGACCCACATGACAAAATCAAGTCCACTCCCTTCACACCAACCTGCTTCTTTCTCACATATCCCCCATTTTTCTCCTGGTCCCCCTCCATTGCCTAGATAGTAATTATTTGGGGAATAGAGACATATTTTTGTTCTGCTTGTTTTGGAGGGGGAAATGGAGGTAGAGAGCTTCTGTTCTTCTTTTATTATTATTATTATTTTTCTTGAGGAATGGGTGACTTTTTTTTTTAACCACAGCATTCTGACCCGTGACTGAGCTGTTGGTTACTGCTGAAAACAGAAAGTGCATTTGCATGAGGTGCTCCTAAAATAACAACAACAAAATGAAATATCTTTGAGATTTTCTGATCCTGTTCAGTGCACAAATGCCAATCAGAAGCAAATATGGGGCTGTATCTTGCAATCCATTTTGATATTTACAACAGAACATGGCATATCATTTAATTTAAATTTGCAGCATGCTCAGTGTAATTAATGCTGTGCAGTGCCTAGAAAATCCTGATTTCTTAATGTGATACAATGCATGCATGCTGAGACCATTTTTTAAAAATACTGTATAATTTTGGAACATTAATGGGGAGGCAGTGCCACTAAACAGGAAAAAGAGACATGCTTGCTTTCCCTTTATGAAACTTCCATGCGACTCCCCCAAATATGATGCAAACTACAGGTTTGTTTTAAAAGGGGGGGCGGGGTGGAGGGAGCCAGAGATTTAATTTTCCCTTGACACAGAATGATGCCTGAATAGCCAGGCAGCTATTCCTAAATTATGTGCATTTCATTCCTAGAAGCTGTGAGCATTTTGAATGGGCTGTTGTTAAATAGACTACACAAGCATAAATACTCAAGGGAACAGCTCACTGAAATTTTGGCATGAGCAGAAACCTGATATCTATCACAGTAGTATCTGGTCACATAATAATAATGCATATTGATTTGTCGAGAGTGTTAAAAGAGATTTTGGTATTCTGGGATGAGAACTGCTAAACTTGGGAACATCTTTTGTGATTATAATGAGCCCTGGTGTTTGTGTACTGTGAGTTTGGCAGGGACAAAAATGTTCCTGTGTTGATCCTTAGACCTGTGAGAGTGGCCTGGGTCTCATTTTTGGACTAAAAATCAGGAGACTAGATACATGATAAAGACACACATATATAAAAGCATGGGGTAATATTTAGAGTCACAGCATTTACATCTGCACCTAGAAAATTAGGTAACAAAAAGGCAACATGTTTGGCAAGGACTGAGACCAAAAGCCCCCAAGGACAGAACATTTACTATCACAACTTCAATGATCTTGGGTGTTCATTTAACTACTTCAACAGGCAGCCAGGTGATTCAAATTGTGCAAAAATATGAGAAAAGGGGGAAAAAAAAAAAGTCAGCACAACCTCTATCATTTTGTGAGGTATCACTTTCTACCAGACTGTACTATAAAATGTGCTGTTTATAGACCTGTTGATAGCAACACAGACTCCCCAGGTCTTCTAAATAAATCAGTTCCTAAATATAATGCTTCAACTTCTATATTCTCATCTGACACCTGACAATTCAGCCTTAAGAGTAATTGGTCCTGTCTTTGAACCTCTGCAAATACAGTGTGAAGAGGGTGGACAATTTATTGATTTAGATTGATTTTTATAAGAAGCATATGAGACAGATAGGGTATCAGGTGTCAGACTGTATATATTACACTCTTGGAAAACATCCATAGGTGACAAGGCATGGTTCAAGAGTATGCAAAGGTAATGGTCAGTGAGCAAATTAAGCCATCCTGCCACAAGATACCTCTCTGAGTAATTACCTAAGAGAGATGTCAGATGAGAACAACTTAGTTGGCCACATCTGAATTTCAGGGTGTGATGAGATGACTTTTCTGTTGGGAAGCCCTTTGCTGTTTCCACATGCAGGAACCAGAAGGTTATTCTAGTGCAGATTGCCCAGTACATTGATCTGTTCCCATTTTTGGTGTGCTGCCTCTCAAGAAGGGGCTGGAGGAGCAAGCAGTGATGTGACTGAAATGAATGGTTAGATGTTTCCATACCTGTAACTGAGGCACTGTAACCTGTAGCACTGTGGTTATTCCAGAATGCAAGATGTTACAAGACAGGGCAGTGGGTCTGTCAGGACTGAAAGTATTTGTGAATTGGCTCTTTAGTTTGTTACATAAATTGTCATTGATATTAATAGCTCTGAGCCTCTGTAAGGACCTAACCCACTCGAGGAAATAGCAGAACAAAAGATGACAAAAACAAGATGGCACCAAGTGTCTCATCACTACAGATGATGCTTAAGAAGTGAGATGGAGTGCTGTCCCACCTGTGTGTGAGTTTGGCTGGGGAAATCACCCTCCTCCTACCATCTCACTTCCCTCATCTATAATGAGGGAAGGAATAACTTTGCAGCATACTTTACATTGGTATTGTACACTAACTTCATTACTGTTTGCAACAGCCTGTGCAATCCTCAGAGGAAAGGAATAATAACAAAGAAAAAACATTATAATTACCAAGCACGTAATTTTCATCTATAATTTTCATTTCAGGATTCACTATTTCTGATGTCAATATTTTATAATGGAAGAATGAGATATGCTAAGTTTCTGTTTGATGGAAGTAAATTCAGACTTAATATTGCCGAGGAGCTGAATTCTTAATACATTAGAGCAGTGTGAAGACATTCCCCCTGTTTTTTGCTCCTGCTGCTCCTTTGTGCCAGTTCAGCAATGTTCTATGACCAGGCAGGAAAATGGAAAGAAGCTGCTCGGAATTTTCAGTAGGGTGACAGTACTTAGTCATTTAGCTCTGTCACGATAATTGAGAGTGTCACACAATGAAACAACACGACACGCCCCCAGTAAATGAAAAGTTTTCAAAGTGATGTACAGCCCTTGTCAACTGCCAAAGCTTTTGTTTGTTCACAGGGTGAGGCATCATTTCCAGAAGGAAAACCACATGGAAGAGTGGCACTTATAAAGCTGGTCATAAATTGATTTCCTCTCTGTTTTTATAAAACTGGATATATCATATGAACAGCAGCAAAATATCCTCTTTTATCATATGCTCCTGGTTTCCAACCTGCTGAGGACTCTCCACAAACTCTCTAGGAATTTACCTCTTTCCATTAAATTGGGTTGGATCTCATTAATAAAAGAATGGTATAATGGAAAAGAGTTTCTAAAATTATACTGTAACCTAGAATTGCAGGATTCAGCTTTCTCTGCCTGAAGAAAAAAATTCTGAAGCATTAAACTTACTTTATCAAGCATTGCACCTGACATGCTCTCATAAATTTTACATACATTTTAACTTATTTTAATATTATGCAGGCTTGGTTTAAAATATTCTCATGGAGTAACTAAAATGAAGCTGCTCAGCCATAAATTAGAGCTAAAAAAATACTTGTTCCCCCCATCCCATCTTTTTTTTTTTTTTTTTTACTTAAAATCAGATGTTGTCTGTAAGTTAAGTTTTCCCTTGCTGGGATATTTTGTATGCCTTAACAGGCCCACCACAGAAACACCGAGCCACATTTCTGTGGGGCTAAATGTGCACTCTCTGCTTTTGTAGAGCTCTGTTGCCTAAAAGCAGCCCTTTGCACACCACATCTCCGCTAGGCCTGGGGTCCGCAATGAAACATGGAGCCATAGATATCTAGAGATACAGATATATATTTTCACAGGAGCTGCCCTGCTGGTCAGACGGGCAGACCAAAGGTCAGGGACTTGGTGGCAATACTACTTGTAGCTCAGCCCAGCCGCAGCACTCCAAGCATGCCCCCTTAGCCAATATCGTCATCCAGCAGGTACGACATCACTGACAACTCATCACAAAGCTCCATTTGTGTCCTCATTTCTTCAGCTATTTCAAAGTAGAGCTAAATTACACAAACATTTGCCTATCTAGACATAACAGGACTGTTATGAAATACTGACAGCTTGTTGCCATTTAGCCTGAACACACACTGCAAGTGTCTGTCAGGCCATACTTGGGCAGCTCTGCAGCATGCAACATGTCCCAGACACTGAAGTGATTATGTCTGAATACTCCTTATCTGATTTAAAAGCTGACAATGCCACACATCTGTGCGTGTGAGGTTCTGCTGCTACACTGTGACGCCAGTATTTATTTTGCTTCTGCAAGTTAGTTTTCCTTGGGAAGCAGCAGGGGCCTTCTTCAATGAACTGAAAAATGTGTATTGTATGAAGGTCTGTGGAGGGTTTGTGCTGTAGTTCAATGGGCAAATGCGAACCCAGGGGATGACATTTGATTTAAACATTTGGTTTACATCATTACATGCCAAAAATATTAATGTCTTGACTTTAGCAAACTGAATTCAGCAATCTTTCCCTCCTCTCTTTCTTAAATGAATAGTTATAGCCAAAATACTCTGTTGGTATTTATTCTTCCCTCTCAAAGGTGGAATTTTGCACACAAACATTTGCTTTCAGGGCTGAATTGTCAGTATCTGCTCACTTGACACTTTCCTGTTAGTTTGTATAGGAAACCACCGGTAGTTTCTTTTCTGATGTTTATTGTGTTTCTCTCAGACCTTTGATCAAAGCATCTTGGGTACCAGCAAAGTCTTGCTTAATGCCTATTTGCTATTTTGAATAAAAGGGAAGATTATGGTTTCTGTTACGGGATCTGTGAAGACAGTTAAAGTAATTGAGAAGCAGAAGGGCATTTATGGAAGTGCATCTGAATATCCCCTTCACATATAATTGCATTGGGAATTCTACATTAACATGCAAGTCCTACCCAGCAGGGGAAAAAAAAAAAACAAACCACACACAAAAAACCCAACCAAACAAAACAAAACCCCAACCAAACAAAAAAACCCCACAAACCCAACCAAAAAAACAAACCCAGTTTATTTTTAGGTAGAAGTCCTCAGTGGGCAGTAAATTACCTGTAATATCCCCCAAACTAGCAATTAGCCCTGTCTGCTGACTACCTGAATTGTTTCACAGCAGTTTAGCTGTCTTACCAGTTATCACCTTACTTATCATCTGAGATTCAGTGTAGGATTCCTGCAGCTTCACATACTGTATGCCTAAGGTCAGTCATATAAGCACGAATACATTTTATTTGCTTCCTTTGGTCCTTCAGAACTGTTTTCTCAGACCTCAATATATGAGAATAGCTGATGCTGTCATGCTGTCTACATGGCAAGAGTGTGAGAACAGAAAGAAGTTCAACAGTGCAGGTGTACCTTGGCAGTAGTTAATGTGAGTGCATTTATTCCTGTATTAGCAGATAGTCCTGAGCATCTGCTCTGACAGCATGAGCTTTCTATCACCTTTCCAGAGTGTTCTAGCAGGTCTAGGGATGTTCTCCTTCTGCTCTACACTGCCCTGGTGAGACCACACCTGTGTCCAGTTTTGGGCCCCTCGATTCATGCGAGACAGGGATCCGCTGGAGAGAGTCCAACAGAGCGCTACAAGGATGATTGCAGGACTTGAACATATCTCCTATGAAGATGGACTGACACACTTGGAGCTTCTTAATCTTGAGAGGAGAAAGCTGAGAGGGGTGGTGCCCAGTAATAGGACAAGGAATAATGGATACAAGCTAGAACACAGGAGGTTCAACCTCAACATGAGGAGACACTTTTTTACAGTGAGGGTGGTAGAGCACTGGAACAGGCTGCTCAGAGAGGTTGTGAAGTCTCCTTCTCTGAAGACTTTCAAAACTTGCCTGGATGCATTCCTGTGTAGCCTGCCCCAGGTGATCCTGCTTTGGCAGCATGGTTGGACTTGATCTTTGGAGGTCACTCCCAACTTCTAACGTTCTGTGATTCTAGGACTCTCTTCAGAAGTTCTGACATTTTTCAACACAGGTCTGTAATTCAGGCGTGTATAACTGGATAATATGAAAGCAAAAGCCTATGGAATGTTTTCCATTAAGGCCAATGAGCAGTTCTCATATGCCTAAGTATGAACGCTTTTCCAAAAAAGTAACTCATGTTTGTAAACAATAGCTGTCTTTTCTACTTTAGCAGTAGAAATCATGGACCTATGCATGCACACAAATACAAACACAAACATCCTGACAGCATAACTTTCACTGATTTTAAGGAAAGAATATCCAGTGGAAAGGAGGTATATTAAGGAGTTTAAATAGAATATAGAAATGTTTGGACTCTGAGTATTATATTTTTCACATTAAGCTGAGTAATGCTTTAATTTACACATTATTTCTCAGGCAAAATAGGACTGAATTATCACACATTATTTAAATCCCACTTCCTGTGCTGGTTTTGCATCATTTTATACTGCCATGCATCTGTTTACCTGCCTCTGATCTGTTTGACTAGGTATGAGTCCTTCAGGTAACAAGATACAACAGGACCTCATGTTGAAGATGAACATTTGAAGACTGCTTCTCATTTGCAAATAGACCCTTGAAGCACAAAATAAAAAGACTGTCCTTGTCTGGCTCTGGCTAAAATGCTTCAGCTTCTTGTTTCACAATCAAGAACATTAGTTCTATGAAAGACAAACTGCTTACTCTGTATATCCAAGAGTGGCTCTTCAAAGAGCAAATCATCCATAAAGGCATAAGCTACACTCTTTGGTGTGGGTTGTTTGGTAGTGGGTTTTTTTTTTTTGTTTGTTTGTTTGTTTGTTTTTTTGTCTTTGTGGGGACAGATAAACATAAAGTATACCAACTGGTAGGAGGACACAGCCCTGAGTTGCCCTGCCATTGCATACCCAGTCATGCTTTGGGAAAGCAAAAGCAGATGACACTGAGAAGATTGCAGGTTAAATAATTACTTCTTAGGGTTTTAAGCAAGGACACTGAGACAGGAGACACATGATCAACTTTATACTCTGAGAACCACTCAAAATGGCTCCAAACCTCCACTATTTCGGAGATGCGTTCTTAGGTTGGGAGTCTGTAGGTTATGAGATCCCAGTTAATGGCTTAGTGAGAGAGTGACCAGAGTGAGCTGGGAGCTGCTTGGCCATCTTCACAATGCACATGGCACACACACAAGGGAAAAGGGAAGACTTGGTAGGGATAGTGTTCTTTAAAAGAACTTTTCTTCCCATAAAAAAAGAAGCCTTTGGGTTGAGTTGTCTCCACCCTTACTAAACAAGGCCTTGACTAAGAAAAATACAAATAAACTCATCATAAAATAACAGTCACCCCTGTTACAAGCAGGAATGGGTGTACCTGGCCAAGCCAGCCAAAAGCAGATTGATTAAACAACAGAGTTCACCTTGTTTTCTGAGTTGAAAGCTCATGCTGTTTCTTGGCAGAACATGCATGTCAGGCCTGTAAATAACCACTTGCTACTTTGCCTCAATCAGCATTAAAACCAGTGCAGAATTAACATCTTGGGGAAAATCCATCTGGGAACTGTGTTCGAGGG